>CM063507.1:20183744-20188744 GCA_032207245.1 Pardosa pseudoannulata
ATTATTTAATAACCGTCTACATTTATCAAAAAATATTCAGTTTTGTCATTTTGAGTAGTATATTTTTTTAATTGTGTTTATTCTATCCATCATAAAATAAAAAATTCTGCTCCTTTTTTAATCAATTGTTTACAAATTATTTCATAACACTCTACATTTATCAAAAAATATTTAGTTTTGTCTTTTCTAGTAGTATATGTTTATAATTGTGTTTATTCTATCCATCATAAAATAAAAAATTCTGCTCCTTTTTTAATCAATTGTTTACAAATTATTTCATAACACTCTACATTTATCAAAAAATACTCAGTTTTGTCGTTTCGAGTAGAATATTTTTTAATTCTTTTTGTTCTATCCCTCATAAAATAAAAAAATTCTCCTTCTTTTTTAATCAATTGTTAACAAATTATTTAACAACACTCTATATTTATCAAAAAATACTCAGTTTTGTCGTTTCGAGTAGTATATTTTTTTAATTGTTTTTGTTCTATCCATAATAAAATAAAAAATTTTGCTTCTTTCTTAATCAGTGGTTTACAAATTATTTCATAACACTCTACATTTATCAAAACTTACTTAGTTTTGTCGTTTCGAGTAGTATATGTTTAGAATTATTTTTGTTCTATAGATCATAAAATAAAAAATTCTGCTTCTTTTTTTTTATTTATTGTTTACAAGTTATTTAATAACACTCTACATTTATCAAAAAATACTTAGTTTCGAGTAGTATATTTTTTTCATTGTTTTTATCCTATCCATCATAAAATAAAAAATTCTGCTTCTTTTTTTTTATTTATTGTTTACAAGTTATTTAATAACACTCTACATTTATCAAAAAATACTTAGTTTTGTCATTTTGAGTAGATATATATTTTTTAATTGTTTATTATCCATATAAAATAAAAATTTCTGTCTTTTTAATCAATGTTTACAAATTATTTATAACACTCTACATTTTTCAAAAAATATATTGTCTCAGTAGTATATTTTTTTTTTAATTGTTTTTACTATCCATATAAAATAAAAAAATTCTGCTCTTTTTAATCAATTGTTTACAATTATTTCATAACACTCTACATTTATCAAAAATACTAGTTTTGTTTTCGAGTAGATATTTTTTTAATGTTTTGTTCTATTCATAAAATTAAAATTCTGCTTCTTTTTTAACAATTATTACAAATATTATCTCTACATTTATCAAAAAATACTTAGTTTCGAGTAGTATATTTTTTTCATTGTTTTTATCCTATCCATCATACCATAAAAAATTCGGCTTCTTTTTTAATCAATTGTTTACAAATTATTTAATAACATTCTACATTTATCAAAAAATACTCAGTTTTGTCGTTTCGAGTAGTATATTTTTTTAATTGTTTCTGTTCTATGGGTCATAAAATTAAAACTTCTACTTCTTTTTTAAACAATTGTTTACAAATTATTTAATAACCGTCTACATTTATCAAAAAATATTCAGTTTTGTCTTTTAGTAGTATATTTTTTTAATTTGTTTTTATATCTATCCATATAAAAAAAAATTCTCTTTTTTTTAATCAATTGTTTACAAATTATTTCATAACAGTCTACATTTATCAAAAAATACTCAGTTTTGTCGTTTCGAGTAGAATATTTTTTAATTCTTTTTGTTCTATCCCTCATAAAATAAAAAAATTCTCCTTCTTTTTTAATCAATTGTTAACAAATTATTTAACAACACTCTATATTTATAAAAAAAATATTTTGTCGTTTCGAGTATATATTTTTTTAATGTTTTTTGTTCTATCATAAAAAATAAAAATTTTGTTCTTTTTAATATTTTTACAAATTATTTAATAACAGTAATTATAAATTATTAGTCGTTTCGATAGTATATTTTACAATTATTTTTTGTTCTAAAATAAAATAAAAAATTCTGTTCTTTTTTTAATTTTTGCAAGTTATTTAATAAAATACATTTATAAAAATACTTATTTAGAATATATTTTTTTTCATTGTTTTTATATATATAAATTATAAAAATTCGCTTTTTTTAATATTTTACAATTATATAATAACATTCAATTTATAAAATTATATTTTGTAGTTTCGAGTAGCATAATTTTTTATAATTGTTTTTGATCTATCCATAATAAAATAAAATTTCTGCTTCTTTTTTAATCAATTGTCTACAAATTATTTAATAACACTTTACATTTTATAAAAAATTATATTGTCTTTTCGAGTATTAATATTTTTTTTTAATTGTTTCTGTTCATGTATAAAATTATAAAACTTCTATTCTTTTTTAATAGATGTTTACATTATTTAACATATATTTTTATACTATTTTGTATATATATATATTTTAATTATTTTTAATCTATCCATAATAAAATAAAAAAATCTGCTTTTTTTAAACAATTATTTACAAATTATTTAATAACACTTTACATTTAAAAAAATACTTAGTTTTGTCATTTCGAATTTTAAAATCTGTTTACATCAGAAACAAAATTTTTATACCGATTTTAAAAACCGAGTATATATTTAACAACTGCTTACATTTTTGAGCATTATCTGCATTAACGATAAAAATTTCAATGTCCTCTCTCCCTAAATAAAGATAACGTTTCATAAAATATTATACCAGGGACTTCTTTTTTTAAAAAAAACTAACCATAAGAAGATTTCCTGTAACCTCCAAGTTAAAATGTTAGTTAATTCGTTAGATACTTAGGCAACCTGATAAGACACTGAGAGTACTTGCTCAACTCTAAAGAAAAGAGAAATCCTGTTTCTAGGTTTTACTTTGTGTAAATGTAAATGCTTCTTTGTATAGCAATGTAAATGTGTACATGCAGTATGCATAAATGTATGTGTGTATGTATGTATATACATATTTATGTATGTATGTGTGTGTATATATATATATAAATATATATATGTATATATATATATATATTAATAAAATATATATATATATATTTTGTGTATATTAATATATATAAGTATAAAATATGTATATATATAAAAAACTTATATATATATATATATATTTATGTATATATGTACATATAGATATATAGCAATATGTATAAAATATATATATATATAAAATTTAAAATATTTTTATATATGTATATATATATATATATATATATAATATCTGATAGTTAAGCGAATAAAAATATAAATATATTATATATATATGTATATATATATATATATATATATATATATATGAATATATATCATATTTATATATATAAAATATATATATATATATATATAATATATATACATATGTATATATACATATATATACAATATATATAAGATGTGTATATATATATATATAATATATAAATATATATATATTATAAATATATATATATATATATAATATATTAATATATATATATACAATATATATATATTATATATATGTATATATATATGTATATATTTAATAAATGTATATATACAAATATATATATACATATATTTTATAAACATTATGTATATATAAATATGTATAAATATAAATGTATTTATATATACAAGTATATATACATATATATACATATATATATGCAATATTTATATATGTTATATATATACATATATATACATATAATCATATATATATAAACATGTATTTTATATATATGTATAAATATATATGTATATATATATCATATGTTATATACTTATATACATAATAATAATGTATGTATATATATATATATAATATATATGTATATATATGTTTTGTATATATATCTATACATATGTATATATATGTAATATATTAATCTATATATAATATATATATATATTATATATATATAATTATATATATATATATTATATATATATATATATATATATATATATATATATATAAATATATATATAATTACATATATATATATATATATATATATATATATGTAATATATAATATATAATATATGTGTATATATATATATACATTTACATAGATATATGTTAAAGTAACTAAATTAGTAGACTGATGTAGGTATTTTGTATGAAACCTCGAAGACGGCATCTTAAGGAATGTACTGTCAGGTAACTTCGCGTAATCTGACAATTCAAACATGCCGCCATCAATTTATATTCTAAAGTGTCCTCATTAAGTCCTGAGAAAATCCCCCCAAAAAACTGCGCCTCTTCGTTTTCCCCCTTTTTTAAAGCCCTAATATAAGCTGATTACTGACACTACAGTTCACGCTCTTGGAGAGTGGTCTAACCAATTAAAATTTTACAGTGCCCTAGCAGCCAATTTAGGAAATTCCCCCCCCAAAAAAAAATGCATGCTATTAGATACAGATTTTTACGGAGATCTGTACCTAGATTTTGACCCAGATTGTTATTTAGCCTTCTATTTTGATTTTTATGCTAGAGTTTCCTAAATTGTTCGCTAGGGCACTATAAAATTTTAATTAGTTAGACCCCTTCCCTGAGGTGTGAACTGCACCCCCAGTGGTCAGTTTAGATTGTGGGTTAAAAAGGGAAAAGCAAAGATACACGAGGTTTTAGCCCTTGACTTTAGATTTCAAAACCCCTAAGAATTTTCTTGGCCCGTAAAATGACGGCTTTCGGCTATAAATGTACTTCGATGCGGTTGAACTATCAAGTAACATGACGTTCTCTGACAGTATATTCCTTGTACGGCCATCTTCTAGGTTTTATTTAAAATCTCTAAATTAGTTTACCGATTTTGTATACTTTTTCCTTACATATACATGTGTATATATATACAGTAGACTCCACTTAATATGATCGCGGTTAATGTTATCAATCACTTATTGTTATCGAAATCACTGTGATGAGGCGATTTAGATCCGATATATAATTGATTCATTCATACAAGAAGTAAAATGTTCGGGATCTAAATCTGACCTCATCACATCGTTGTAAAGAGATAGAGGATCATAAATTTCTTTTCAACGGATATTGTTGTCTTGTACGGTGGTCTCGGGCGGGGTTCTGATTCCAGT
>CM063507.1:20201244-20218744 GCA_032207245.1 Pardosa pseudoannulata
GGGCTGTACGGCGGATGACCCATCAGTTCGATCTTTCGCTCCGTCAGAAATGCCTTTGTTTGAGTCGATGTGTGAGAGCTCGCATTGTCATGATGAAGAATGATTCGCCTGTTCTTCTGCTTTTTTCGAATTTCTCCGATGACTTCTGGCAAACAAATGGTCGTGTACCATTCAGAATTGACCGTCCTGCGTTGCTCTAACGCCACTGTTGCCACATGACCGTTAATGCCGAAGAAACAGGCAATCATTTGTTTCGATGTGCTTCTTCCTCGAACAACTTTTGTTGGTTTTGCCTCGTCTTGGAAGACCCATACAGTTGATTGCTGTTTTGTTTCCGGCTCATATGCATAGATCCATGATTCGTCACCTGTGTAGATGTTATACACAGCCTTTGATGTACCTTGAACGTATTTTTCCAACATTTCCTTGCACCAATCGACACGAGCCTTTTTTTGAGCGTTTGTCAGATTATGCGGGATCCAACGCGAACAAATTTTTTTTACGCTCAAATGTTCATGCAATATTTTATTGATGCTAGTCATACTAATGTCCAAAGACGCCTCTATCTCACGGTATGTCACATGACGATCTTGCTTTATCAGTTCACGCACAGCATCGATCTTTTCTGGCACAACAACGGATTTTGGACGACCTGCACGGGATTCGTCCTGGATCGAACATCGACCACGATTAAATTCGTTATACCAATTTTTTACAGTGCTGTAGGATGGCGCTTTATCGCTGTATAAAGAATTAAGTTCATCGAAGCACTCTTGTCTTGACAATCCACGTCGAAAGTTATGAAAAATAATGGCACGAAAATGTTCACGATTCAATTCCATTTTTTGAAAGAGAAGAACTTTTCAATTTACTGTCAACAACACAAATAAAGCTATAATGGTAAATCGTCTGCTGAATTTATGTTTAAAAATATCAAACTTTCGATTAAAATCGTCTGCGGTCGCCTAGCAACACTTACTGTTGCCAAGGCCAGAAATATAAATAGCAGCCCTCGTATTGCTTCAATTTTTATTAATTATTGTGTTTATTATTAAAAAATGCTCTATGTTTTAATCAATAAAGTATTCCTATAAAATCAACAAACGAATTTAGTGGTTCGTTACAGTTCGTTTCGAATGTGCATTGTTCGTAGTCGTTCGGATGTTTTAAGATGTAGGTCTCTCATTAGCCCTCGTGTGCAAAAAATAGACTAGAGCTCCATAAAACCAAAAATATTTAATATACATAAATATGTATGAAGTTTGTATTTATATGTTACAAATTTCTATGGTCGACAAGAAATTTCAAACTGTACCAATGCTAATATCGCTGCAAATTGTACTACTCACTTATTTTTCAAAAATATTTTTGAAGCGAGTTGTTTAAAAATGTTCAGAACTGAATTCCTTTTCACATATATATTTTTTCTGAAAAATCCAATTTTTTGTCTATTTAACATATTGTTTGTGGGACATGTACTAGTACGTTGTCTGAAGATTGATACTTGAGCAACAAATTCTTAGTATACAATCAAATTGTAAGGTTAAAATTATATTCAATAGCATTCTATTTTTGTTTACATACCAATTCTTCAAATATCGTAACTTCAAATAAATATATTTTTACGATACAGCATAAGCTAATATCAAATTATATTGCATAAATCAAGAATAATGCGTTTATAAAACATGCAATTAACGACACAAGAACGGAACTCAGACGTAAAGTGTGAGGAAATTTATTTATATTTGGAATAATATAAAAACAGAGAAAAACGAATAATATACAAAAATAAAAACACATGTTTGTTTTAAAATAATTGAATATTTATTGAAAACTCACAAATAGTATTACACTTGTATCTCTATACTGCAAGATGATAATACATAGATCACAGGCCTGGCTATTCGTAACAGCTGGAACCCACAGGTTACCCAAATTTGACTTGCTATACGTCTATTGTATTTTTAACTTTGACTACATCAAAATTTAAAGAAGCAATTTCACTTAAATCTTTTAGTAGTTCATTGATGTTTAATAATAACCATGCACGCTCACCCAATGATTCGAACTTATTCCTATACGATCGACCGATTCGCTTAACGATATCAGAAAAGAACTCAGTTGTAAAGTGTGAGGAATACTTGTATTTCAATACTGTAAGATGATAATACATAGATAACCAGTCCTGCTATTTGTGACGGATGGAACAATTGAGAAGGGCTATCACAGATACATCCCTGACAAATATACACATTTTTTATCTCTAATGCAATATTCTTTTCTAAACACTTGGCATATGAACTATATATTTCATCTTTATCACAGGAATGAGATGGAAAGTTTTGACACACTGATGCAATATCCATCTTTAATCTATTATTAACACTTCTAGATTCCATGCATAAGTAATGAAATGAATGTTTCTTTTATGCATACAGAATCATTCGGTCTGCCTTCCACATGTTGTAAATGTAAAGAATCTCCGGTATTTAAACCAAATGATCGACCGATTCGCTTAACGATATCAGAAAAGAACTCAGTTGTAAAGTGTGAGGAATACTTGTATTTCAATACTGTAAGATGATAATACATAGATAACCAGTCCTGCTATTTGTGACGGATGGAACCCACAGGGTACAGTAATTTGATCTCTGATCCATCTATTCTATTATTAACAATTCTAGATTCCATGCATAAGTTTCTCGAATGATTGACCCATTCGCTTAACGAAGGCATCAGAACGGAACTCGATCGTATAAAGAGGAGTATATGTATTTCAGTACTCTGAAAGATGATAATACATAGGTAACCAATTTTGCTATTCGTAACAGCTGGAACCCACAGTGTACCCTAAATTTGATTCACACATATAACTTATCCATATATTCTTTTATTAACCCTTCTAAATTCCAAGCATAAGTAACATACATTTCTTAAAATCTCTTACTATATAGTTTAAATAAATAAGCATTTCCCACATATAAACATTTTAAAGTCGATCATCTAAAACTCTACATATAAATGAATATACATTTCACACAGAAACATACATTTCTATTTAAAATCAGATTATAAGTCTAGCGTTACCGCTGAAAAGACTTTATAAAACATTTCACATAATCTTTAAATATATAATTGTAACAAATAAATATTTCTCGAATGATCTACCAATTCGTTTAACGACATCACAACGAAACTCAATCGTAAAGTTCTAGCGTTAGCGCTGAAAAGACTTTATAAAACATTTCACATAATCTTTAAATATATAATTGTCATAGATAACCGATATTGCTATTCGTAACAGCTGGAACCCACAGGGTACCCTAATTTGACCTCTTATATATTCTATTCTATTAGACTAAGTAAAAACATTTCCATGCATAAGTTTCTCGACGATCGACCGCATATAAATCGTTTTCAACACCTTTTAAAAGTCCAGCGTTAGCGCTGAAAAGACTTTATGTGCAAACACATATACGATTAGAATAAAATGTACTCACAATGGGATTTATCCACTACAAAATATATTTTTTGTTTACAAAACTGAGTCAAAAATATATGTATTTTTAAAAGTATTTTTTTATTATTTTAATAAGTATTTGAAGTTAGTTTATCAAAGAGATTATATAACAGATTTTTACAAAAAAATATGATTATTTATATATTTCAGTTTCTGTATTTGTTTATATATTTTAATATAAAATAGGAAAAGTTGGTTAAAAAATGAAATAAATTTTCGATCTATTAAGATTTATCTGAATAACTAAATTGACGCGCAAAACCCCCGCTCTCGGTATAATTCCGCTGAGATATGTACCCGCACACAATGTGTTAAGATTATGGTTCTTTAGTTAGATTCATTTTTACAAGTATGTTTTTATTAAGAGCTTAAAATTTAACATCGGCGTGCAAAATATTTCTTTTAAACTTGCGCAGAAATGAGAAAAGTTTTAACTATCAACGAAAAAATACTTAGTCAAAAATATATGTATTTTTAAAAGTACTTTTTTTATTATTTTAATAAGTATTAAAAGTTAGTTTATCAACAGATATATAGCAGATTTTTACAAAAAATATATTATTTATATATTTCTATTTATATATTTGTTTATCTATTTCAATATAAAATACGAAAAATCGGTTAAAAAATTAAATAATTTTCGATCTATTGAGATTTAACTGAATAACTAAATTGACTCTCAAAACGGACGCTCGAGGTACAATTCCGCTGCGAAATGTACCCGCACACAATGTGTTAAGATTATAGTACTTTAGTTAGATTTTTTTTACAAGTATGTTATTTATTTACAACTTAAAATTTAACATCGCTGTGCAAAATATTTCTTGCAAACTTGCGCAGAAATGAGAAAAGTTTTAACTAACAAAAAAAAAAAAAAAAATATAAATAAATAAAATAAAAAATAAATAAAAATTAAAAAAATTAAAAAAAAAAAAAACTGAGTAAAAATTATATGTATTTTTAAAAGTATTTTTTACTATTTTAATAAGTATTTAAGGTTAGTTTATCAAAGAGATATATAACAGATTTTTACAAAAAATATGATTATTTATATATTTCTATTTATATATTTGTTTTATATATATATATATATATATTATATATATATATATATATATTTTAATATAAAATAGGAAAAGTTGGTTAAAAAATGAAATAATTTTCGATCTATTGAGATTTAACTGAATAACTAAATTTATGCACAAAACGCCCGCTCCCGGTACAATTCCATTGCGAAATGTACCCCGCACACAATGTGTTAAGATTATGGTTCTTTAGTTAGATTCATTTTTACAAGTATGGTCTTTATTAAGAGCTTAAAATTTAACATCGGTGTGCAAACTATTTTTTGTAAACTTGAACAGAAATGAAAAAATTTTAACTAACAACAAAAAAAAACTGAGTAAAAATTATATGTATTTTTAAAAGTATTTTTTACTATTTTAATAAGTATTTAAGGTTAGTTTATCAAAGAGATATATAACAGATTTTTACAAAAAATATGATTATTTATATATTTCAGTTTCTGTATTTGTTTATATATTTTAATATAAAATAGGAAAAGTTGGTTAAAAAATGAAATAATTTTCGATCTATTGAGATTTAACTGAATAACTAAATTTATGCACAAAACGCCCGCTCCCGGTACAATTCCATTGCGAAATGTACCCCGCACAAAATGTGTTAAGATTATGGTTCTTTACTTAGATTAATTTTTACAAGTATGTTCCTTATTAACAGCTTAAAATTTAACATCGGTGTGCAAAATATTTCTTGTAAACTTGAGCAGAAATGAGAAAAGTTTAATAAAAAAAAATTTTTTTTTTTAAACTGAGTCAAAAATATATGAATTTTTAAAAGTATTTTTTTATTATTTTAATAAGTATTTAAAATTAGTTTATCAAAGAGATATATAACAGAATTTTTTTTAAATATGGTTATTTATATATTTCAGTTTTTTATATTATATATAACAGATTTTTACAAAAAATATGGTTATTTATATATTTCTATTTATATATTTGTTTATATATATATATATATATATAATATATATATATATATATTTCAATATAAAATACGAAAAGTTGGTTAAAAAATGAAATAATTTTCGATCTATTGAGATTTAACTGAATAACTAAATTTATGCACAAAACGCCCGCTCCCGGTACAATTCCATTGCGAAATGTACCCGCACACAATGTGTTAAGATTATGGTTCTTTAGTTAGATTCATTTTTACAAGTATGGTCTTTATTAAGAGCTTAAAATTTAACATCGGTGTGCAAACTATTTTTTGTAAACTTGAACAGAAATGAAAAAATTTTAACTAACAACAAAAAAAAACTGAGTAAAAATTATATGTATTTTTAAAAGTATTTTTTACTATTTTAATAAGTATTTAAGGTTAGTTTATCAAAGAGATTATATAACAGATTTTTACAAAAAAATATGATTATTTATATATTTCAGTTTCTGTATTTGTTTATATATTTTAATATAAAATAGGAAAAGTTGGTTAAAAAATGAAATAATTTTCGATCTATTGAGATTTAACTGAATAACTAAATTTATGTGCAAAACGCCCGCTCCCGGTACAATTCCCCTGCGAAATGTACCCGCACACAATGTGTTAAGATTATGGTTCTTTAGTCAGATTCATTTTTACAAGTATGTTCCTTATTAAGAGCTTAAAATTTAACATCGGTGTGCAAAATGTTTCTTGTAAACTTTCGCAGAAATGAGAAAAGTTTTCATTAACAACAAAAAAACTGAGTCAAAAATATATGCATTTTTAACAGTATTTTTTTATTATTTTAATAAGTATTTAAGGTTAGTTTATCAAAGAGATATATAACAGATTTTTACAAAAAATATGATTATTTATATATTTCAGTTTCTGTATTTGTTTATATATATATATGGTTATAAAAAAACGAAAAGTTGTTAAAAAATGAAATAATTTTCGATCTATTGAGATTTAACTGAATAACTAAATTTATGCACTAAACGCCCGCTCCCGGTACAATTCCGCTGAGAAATGTACCGTCACACATTGTGTTAAGATTATGATTCTTTAGTTAGATTCATTTTTACAAGTATGTTCTTTATTAGGAGCTTAAAATTTAATATCGGTGTGCAAAATATTCCTTTAAAATTGCGCAGAAATGAGAAAAGTTTTAACTAACAACAACAAAAAAAAACTGAGTCAAAAATATATGTATTTTTAAAAGTATTTTTTTATTATTTTAATAAGTATTTGAAGTTAGTTTATCAAAGAGATATATAACAGATTTTTACAAAAAAATATGGTTATTTATATATTTCTATTTATATATTTGTTTATATATTTCAATATAAAATACGAAAAGTTGGTTAAAAATTAATAATTTTCGATCTATTAAGATTTATCTGAATAACTAAATTTACGCTCAAAACGCCCGCTCCCGGTACAATTCCTCTGCGAAATGTACCCGCACACAATGTGTTAAGATTATGTTTCTTTAGTTAGATTCATTTTTTCAAGTATGTTTCCTTATTATAAGCTTAAAATTTAACATCGGTGTGCAAAATATTTCTTGTAAACTTGCGCAGAAATGAGAAAAGTTTTAACTAACCAAAAAAAAAAAAAAAAAAAAAAAAAAAAAAAAAAAAAAAAAAAAAAAACAAAAAAAGACTGAGTAAAAATTATATGTATTTTTAAAAGTATTTTTTTATTATTTTAATAAGTATTTAAGGTTAGTTTATCAAAGAGATATATAACAGATTTTTACAAAAAATATGATTATTTATATATTTCAGTTTCTGTATTTGTTTATATATTTTAATATAAAATAGGAAAAGTTGGTTAAAAAATTAAATAATTTTCGATCTATTGAGATTTAACTGAATAACTAAATTTATGCACAAAACGCCCGCTCCCGGTACAATTCCACTGCGAAATGTACCCGCACACAATGTGTTAAGATTATGGTTCTTTAGTTAGATTCATTTTTACAAGTATGTTCTTTATTAGGAGCTTAAAATTTAATATCGGTGTGCAAAATATTCCTTTAAAATTGCGCAGAAATGAGAAAAGTTTTAACTAAATAGTGCAAAATATATGCATTTTTAAAATTATTTTTTATTATTTTAAGTATTTAAAGTTACTTTATCAAAGAGATATATAACAGATTTTTACAAAAAATATGGTTATTTATATATTTCTATTTATATATTTGTTTATATATTTCACTATGAAATGAGAAAAGATGGTTTAAAAAATTAAATAATTTTCGGTCTATTGAGATTTAACTGAATAACTGAATTTATGCACAAGACGCCCGCTCCCGGTACAATTCCACTGCGAAATGTATCCCGCACAAAATGTGTTAAGATTATGGTTCTTTACTTAGATTTATTTTTACAAGTATGTTCTTTATTAACAGCTTAAAATTTAACATCGGTGTGCAAAATATTTCTTGTAAACTTTCGCAGAAATGAAAAAATTTTAACTAACAACAAAAAAAAACTGAGTAAAAATTATATGAATTTTTAAAAGTATTTTTTTATTATTTTAATAAGTATTTAAAATTAGTTTATCAAAGAGATATATAACAGATTTTTTTTAAATATGGTTATTTATATATTTCTATTTATATATTTGTTTATATATTTCAATATAAAATACAAAAAGTTGGTTAAAAAATGAAATAATTTTCGATCTATTGAGATTTAACTGAATAACTAAATTTATGCGCAAAACGCCCACTCCCGGTACAGTTCCGCTGCGAAATGTACCCCGCACACAATGTGTTTAACAGTCGCATGACTTCTTAAATTCTGTAAAATTCCAGCAGAGGTGGAAGAGAAAAAACACATCTTCACCACCAGAAAAAAATGCTTTTTAATAACCAGCAAGAGCTTAAATGTAAGATAATAAACCATTTTTTTGTTTGGATTTTTGTATGAAGTATTGTAATAAATACAGCTGGAATCATTTAAATTCGTGACCCAAAACTCCTAATTTACCACTACTAATATATATAATGACTAGGGATGAAAGTAGGTACTTTTGCAGACTCACAAAAGAAAAAATGTACTGCCGACGTGATTCCGGTTTACGTCTGTGACTATCACTTATTAGCATATAGCCTGTCATATGACGGGATCATATTTTTCAATTTTCAGAATTGTAGTTAAAAGGCAGGTAAAAAATTTTGTTTTTTGGCTGAGAATTATCTGATATACTGAAATTTGAGAATTATCTTCATACTCCTCTGTCTCCCGATACTGTTGTAGTTTAGAATCCGTTGAATTTATTTAGTCAAACCTTGTGGATGCAGTATAGAAAACGTAATTTATTTTAATCAAATCGTGTGGATGTAGTTTAGAATCACGTTCAATTCATTTAGTCAAACCGTGTGGATGCAGTTTAGAATCACGTTGAAATTTATTTAGTCAAACATGTGGATGCAGTTTAGAATCCCGTTGAATTTATTTAGTCAAACCGTGTGGATGCAGTATAGAATCACATTCAATCTATTTAGTCAAACCGTGTGTATGCAGTTTAGAATCACGTTGAATTTATTTAGTCAAAGAGTGTGTATGCAGTTTAGAATCACGTTGGATTTATTTAGTCAACCCATGTGGATGGGGTATAGAATCACATTGAATTTATTTAGTCAAACCGTGTGGATGCAGTATAGAATCACGTTAACTCTATTTAGTCAAACCGTGTGGATGCAGTTTAGAATCACGTTGAATTTATTTAGTCAAACCGTGTGGATGCAGTATAGAATCACATTCAATCTATTTAGTCAAACCGTGTGGATGCAGTGTAGAATCACGTTGAATTTATTAAGTCAAACCGTGTGGATGCAGTATAGAATCAAATTGAATTTGTTTAGTCAAACCGTGTGGATACAGTTTAGAATGACGTTGAATTTATTTAGTCAAAGAGTGTGTATGCAGTTTAGAATCGCGTTGAATTTATTTAGTCAAACCGTGTGGATGCAGTTTAGAATCACATTGATTTCATATAGTCAAACCGTGTTGATGCAGTTTAGAATCACGTTGATTTCATTTAGTCAAACCGTGTTGATGCAGTTTAGAATCACGTTGAATTTATTTAGTCAAACCATGTGGATGCAGTTTAGAATCAAGTTGAATTTATTTAGTCAAACCGTGTGGATGCAGTTTAGAATCACGTTGAAATTATTTAGTCAAACCCTGTGGATCCAGTTTAGAATCCCGTTGAATTTATTTAGTCAAACCGTGTGGATGCAGTATAGAATCACATTCAATCTATTTAGTCAAACCGTGTGGATGCAGTATAGAATCAAATTGAATTTGTTTAGTCAAACCGTGTGGATGCAGTTTAGAATCACGTTGAATTTATTTAGTCAAACCGTGTGGATGCAGTTTAGAATCACGTTGAATTTATTTAGTCAAACCGTGTGGATGCAGTTTAGAATCACGTTGAATTTATTTAGTCAAACCGTGTGGATGCAGTTTAGAATCACGTTGAATTTATTTAGTCAAACCGTGTGGTGAAGATGCAGTATAGAATCACGTTAACTCTATTTAGTCAAACCGTGTGGATGCAGTTTAGAATCACGTTGAATTTATTTAGTCAAACCGTGTGGATGCAGTATAGAATCACATTGAATTTATTTAGTCAAACCGTGTGGATGCAGTTTAGAATCACGTTGAATTTATTTAGTCAAACCGTGTGGATGCAGTTTAGAATCCCGTTGAATTTATTTAGTCAAACCGTGTGGATGCAGTTTAGAATCCCGTTGAATTTATTTAGTCAAACCGTGTGGTTATGTATAAAAAACAAAGACATAAACGAACAAACTTGTCAATTTTCAAAGATATATAGCTTAAACGTTAGATATATATTACTCCGTGAAATAGACTCAGGGACTTTATGAAAAGAATTTGTTGTTAATAGCGGTGATAACATTTTCATTGCAACAAAAAATAATCGATGATTAAATTTAAAATTATCACATATGTACCTAATCTATTATTTATGCCAAATATGAAAGAAAATTATTTCTTTAATATCTAAGTTCAGCGATAAAACTTATGAAAATAATGCAGACGATATTTAAATAATTTAAAATAAGAAAGGATTAAATAATATGGAATGCCGTCTCAATGCTAGAAAAAAATGTGTTTACCTATTTATTATGTGATAAACTTAATAGCCTGCTCTTAGCCGGGGCAAATAGGGCTTGAAATAATGGCATTAAATGCTTGAAAGGGGGGAGGGGGATTTCGAACGTTTTAAAGATGGTTAAAGGAATGAGTCAGAATGCTAGAAAAAAAATGTTATATTTCCCTATTGATTATGTGAGAAATTAGTAAATTTAATCGCCTACTCTTAAGAGAGGAAAATAAGGCTTGAAGCAATAGCATTAAAGGCTCGAAACAGGGGCAAGGTGGGGATTTCGAACTGTTTGAAAACGACAGAATTTTTCGCTTTGATATGAAGCATATTTATACCAATTCATTTTAGAATCGGATGGGTATTTTAGGAGCAGACAAACTTTACTCGCTTTGAATTTTTCTAACCCTAACTCATCAATAATTCAATATGGATACCTCTATCCATTCCAGGTCCAACCCATTCAGGACAGGCGGTTCAACCATTATTATATAGGGGATAATTGCACCTGCTTATTTTAGTATGTCTCACAGGGACAAAAAGGTAGTGTTTGCGTAGAAACACAAAAATGTCAGAGCTGTTTATAGACCACTAGCTGTCAGCGAACATTCCTTAGACTGTCCACCACCCCTCCAAAATTATAAAAAATGCTCAGTGATTAAAAAAGTTTTTATTTCATACTCTCTAAACCATTGATTATATAATCAATGGTTTAGGTTTTAGTTTGGAGTGCTACGGTCTACTTTTTGTAACACGGGGGTTAATGAGACCGGGACCTACTGCTTAAAGCCGATTCCGAACGGCTACGAACATCCATGCCACAATAGGATTCGAACATATGAACTCCGGTACCGAAGGCCAGCACCCTAACCATTCGGCCATCGTTCGACCAATGGTTTAGAGAATATGAAATAAAAACTTTGCATGCATATTAAATTAATGTATGAGCCTGATACATTTTCAAGTAACTAATTCAATACAGAAAATCGTCAAACTGGAAAATATTAACGTCAACATAAAAGGAATGTAGCATTTTGAAATTATTAATTCAATCTCAAAACTGCAAAACTAGTAAATATTAACGTCAACATAAAAGTAATGCACCTGAAATATTTGAAGTAACTAATTCAATACAGAAATTGTCAAACTGGAAAATATTAACGTCAACATAAAAGTAATGTATCTGAAATATATAGAAGTAACTAATTCAATCAAAAAATCATCAAACTAGAAAATATTAAAGTCAAATAAAAATTAAGGCATCTTAAATATTTTGAAATTACTATTTGACTCCACAAATTGTCAAACTGGAAAATATTAACGTCAAAATAAAAGTAATGTACCTGAAATATTTTGAAATTACTAATTCAATCCAAAAATCTTCAAACTGGAAAATATTAACGTCAACATAAAAGTAATACACCTGAAATATTTTGAAATTACTAATTCAATTCAAAAACTGTCAAACTGGAAAATATTAACGTCAACATAAAAGTAATATACCTGAAACATTTTGAAATTACTAATTCAATCCAAAAATCGTCAAACTGGAAAATATTAACGTCAACTTAAAAGTAAGGCATCTAAAATATTTTGAAATTACTAATTGAATCAAAAAATCGTCAAACTGGAAAATATTAACGTCAACATAAAAGTAATGCACCTGAAATATTTTGAAATTACTAATTCAATCCAAAAATCGTTAAACTGGAAAATATTAACGTCAACTTAAAAGTAATGAACCTGAAATATTTTGAAATTACTAATTCAATCTAAAAATCGTCAAACTGGAAAATATTAACGTCAACATAAAAGTAATTCACCTGAAACATTTTGAAATTACTAATTCAATCTCAAAACCGCGAAACTGGAAAATATTAACGTCAACATAAAAGTAATGCACCTGAAACATTTTGAAGTAACTAATTCAATCAAAAATCGTCAAACTAGAAAAAATTAACGCCAACTAAAAATTAAGGCATCTGAAATATTTTGAAATTACTAATTGAATCCAAAAATCGTCAAACTGGAAAATATTAACGTCAACATAAAAGTAATGCATCAAAAATATTTTGAAAATACTAATTCAATCCAAAAAATCGTCAAAATGGAAAATATTAACGTCAACATAAAAGTAATTCACCTGAAACATTTTGAAATTACTAATTGAATCCAAAAATCCTCAAAATGGAAAATATTAACGTCAACATAAAAGTAATGCACCTGAAACATTTTTGAAGTAACTAATTCAATACAGAAATTGTCAAACGGGAAAAATATTAAGCGTCAACATAAAAAGTAATGTAACCTGAAATATTTTGAATTTACTAATTGAATCCAAAAATCCTCAAACTGGAAAATATTAACGTCAACATAAAAGTAATGTATCTGAAATATATAGAAGTAACTAATTCAGTACAAAAATTGTCAAACGGGAAAATATTAACGTCAACATAAAAGTAATGCACCTGAAATATTTTGAAATTACTAATTGAATCCAAAAATCTTCAAACTGGAAAATATTAACGTCAACATAAAAGTAATACACCTGAAATATTTTGAAATTACTAATTCAATTCAAAAATTGTCAAACTGGAAAATATTAACGTCAACATAAAAGTAATGCACCTGAAACATTTTGAAATTACTAATTCAATCAAAAAATCGTTAAACTTCAAAATATTAACATCAATATAAAAGTAATGAACCTGAAACATTTTGAAGATACTAATTCAATCCAAAAATCCTCAAACTAGAAAATATTAACGTCAACATAAAAGTAATGCACCTGAAACATTATGATTTATCGATGTGTTAGGATGGTTTAAAAGGAACCGGGAATTATGTCAAGTAGCTTCCTCGTTATAAAGTGTGTAAACTCGCCAAGCGGTTTGCGATGTTTCTGTTTCCGATTGTAAGTCATACCCTAGTCATTTGGATATGATTTCGCATGGGTCTCGTATAAGGAGCAGGTATGGAGGCGAAATAATCAGTCGTAGATGATTTCAAACTTAACAACTTTCATTTATTTAACAAAAAGCCTTTAAAGAACTATTAAAATGTATAAGTAAAGTCGTCCAGAGAGGAAATTACTCTAGACAACCTTCTCATCTCAAAGTTTAGCCGGGAGTCCTTCCCGTTTCTCCTTTTCCAAACAGGAAACCTCGGTTTTAGGGGAGATCGACACCCTCCCCTAGTTGACCTTTGTCCTAGGAGTAGCCGAAACGCCCTTTGGAGCCCAGTCGACGCGGTCACACAAAGCACAATTTCTTTTCTCTGTCGGTGCGTTGACAAAACGGCACATTTGACACCTCTAATCGTCCGTGCGTCACAAAGACCATTACTGGTGTTGTGACTTCCAACCAAGTAATCTAATGTAGCCTCCACACTATGTCCAGTTGTTCACCACTTCCTGATGGGGACCTCGAACGGTGGTTCACGGGTCGCATCCACACACTGGGCCACTAAATGAGCTGAGCGCATTGATTCGTCCATAGGGTCTACTGCGCACTTTAGTTGTGCATCTGGCTGCCTTTGATCTTTGGAGAAAAACCGCCTCCGAAGCCATCGTCCACCAAGGCTATTTTATCGTCTGCCGCCATAGGCCACGATAATCCAAAGCCCCTCCAGACGGTGGTGATGACTTGCAGTGGACCATAGTTTGGAGGATTAATTAATTTCTTTAAAAGATGGCTTGTGCGCGTTTTAGAAGTTGAAAAATTGTACATGTAATTGTTCTGTTGTCAGTCCTTTGTTACGTTGTTGAACTGTTACGTTGAATAAAATACTTAGAAAACGAAAACGTGGCTCGCACTGGATTACTCCAAACTTATAGCCTAATACCCCGATTCATAATAACTCATACAATACTGCCGTTTTTCAATTGTTCGGCGTTTTGAAATGTTCGGCACCTTACAATGAACCAAAAGTTTGCTTTAACCGACGCTCTTCTTGACCCCCGACATAGACGGACGCGATCCTTACAAAATGTTTACAGAAAAGAGAGAAGCTGGAGGACTCCCGGCTGAACCCTAAGAGAGCAGGTTTATCGATAGGGATTCTCCTCTAGATGATAGGTTGCAGGTACATACACTTTGTTTCTTTAAATGTTTACTTCTGTTGTAATAAATCAACCTTGTTAAGTTTTAATCATCTACGGCTCGTTATTTAGTCTCCATGGCTGTCTCATTGCAAAGGACCCATGCGAAGTCATATCCAAAATGACTAGGGTGTGACGGACATCCGAAATAGAAACATCGCAGCCAATCGGTGAGGCTAACAGTTAACCTGAGCGGTGAACGACTAATACTGGGCCTTCCTGATGTGGCAGAAAACTCGTCACGATGATTTTCTGAAATAAGTTTTCTAATCAGTGTAAAACACATGACCAGTTCTACCAAAAGGACCACGAAACCAACAAAACTTGGCAAACTACCTATCAAAGCTGGATATTTCCTTTAATTTACTCCAGGCTGAGTAAAACCGTAATAAAACAAATCGTAAAACAAATTCTGATACTCCCGAGTTTTTTGGGATAATAATTACCTGCAATATATACGAACCCGTGATAACTCGAGATAATCAGGCAAGCGGTTAAATACCCATACCGAAGGCTGGACATGAAACAACTAGTTCTTGTATATATGTGTGTTCATTGTATAGATCACATATTTCAGAAACAATTCTTCTGTCTAATGATATTTGTGGGTACTATTGATGAGACATATCCAAAATGACTAGGATGTGACGGACATCCGAAATAGAAACATCGCAACCCATCAGTGAGGCCAACAGTTAACCTGAGTGGTAAGCGGCTAATATTGGGCCTTCCTGATGTGGCAAAAAGCTATTAGTGATGATTTTCTGAAGTATGTTTTCTAATCAGTGTAAAACACATGACCAGTTCTGCCAAAAGGACCACGAAACCAACAAAACTTGGCAAACTACCTATCAAAGCTGAATATTTCCTTTAATTTACTCCAGGCAGAGTAAAACCGTGATAAAACAAATTGTAAGACAAATTCTGATAAGCCCGAGTTTTCTCGGGATAATAACTAACTGCAATATATACGAACACGAGATAACTCAGAATAATCAGGCAAGCGGTTAAATACCCAGGCCGAAGGCTGAACATGAAGCAACTAGTTCTTGTTTGTATATATGTGTGTTCATTGTATAGACCACATCTATCAGTAACAATTCTTCTGTTTAATGATGTTTGTGGGTACTATTGATGAGACATATCCAAAATGACTAGGGTGTGACAAACATCGGATATAGAAACATCGCAGCCAATCGGTGAGGCTAAGAGTTAATCTGAGTGGTAAACGACTAATACTGGGCCTTCCTGATGTGGCAGAAAACTCGTCACGATGATTTTCAGAAATAAGTTTTCTAATCAGTGTAAAACACATGACCAGTTCCGCCAAAAGGACCACGAAACCAACAAAACTTGGCAAACTACCTATCAAAGTTGAATATTTCCTTTAATTTACTCCAGGCAGAGTAAAACCGTGATAAAACAAATTGTAAGACAAATTCTGATAAGCCCGAGTTTTCTCGGGATAATAACTAACTGCAATATATACGAACACGAGATAGCTAGGGATAATCAGGAAAGCGGTTAAATACCCAGACCGAAGGCTGAACATGAAGCCACTAGTTCTTGTATGTATATATGTGTGTTCATTGTATAGATCACATCTTTCAGAAGAAATTCTTCTGTCTAATGATGTTTGTGGGTACTATTGATGAGACATATCCAAAATGACTAGGGTATGACGGACATCGGAAATAGAAACATCGCAACCAATCGGTGAGGCTAACAGTTAACCTGAGTGGTAAACGACTAATGCTGGGCCTTCCTGATGTGGCAGAAAACTCGTCAAGATGATTTTCTAGAATAAGTTTTCTAATCAGTGTAAAACACATGACCAGTTTCGCCAAAAGGACCACGAAACCAACAAAACTTGGCAAACTACCTATCAAAGCTGAATATTTCCTTTAATTTACTCCAGGCTGAGTAAAACCGTGATAAAACAAATTGTAAGACAAATTCTGATAAGCCCGAGTTTTCTCGGGATAATAATTAACTGCAATATATACGAACCCGAGATAACTCAGAATAATCAGGCAAGCGGTTAAATACGTAGACCGAAGGCTGAACATGAAGCAACTAGTTCTTGTTTGTATATATGTGTGTTCATTGTATAGACCACATCTATCAGTAACAATTCTTCTGTTTAATGATGTTTGTGGGTACTATTGATGAGACATATCCAAAATGACTAGGGTGTGACAAACATCGGATATAGAAACATCGCAGCCAATCGGTGAGGCTAACAGTTAACCTGAGTGGTAAACGACTAATACTGGGCCTTCCTGATGTGGCAGAAAACTCGTCACGATGATTTTCAGAAATAAGTTTTCTAATCAGTGTAAAACACATGACCAGTTCCGCCAAAAGGACCACGAAACCAACAAAACTTGGCAAACTACCTATCAAAGTTGAATATTTCCTTTAATTTACTCCAGGCAGAGTAAAACCGTGATAAAACAAATTGTAAGACAAATTCTGATAAGCCCGAGTTTTCTCGGGATAATAACTAACTGCAATATATACGAACACGAGATAGCTAGGGATAATCAGGAAAGCGGTTAAATACCCAGGCCGAAGGCTGAACATGAAGCAACTAGTTCTTGTATGTATATATGTGTGTTCATTGTACAGATCACATCTTTCAGAAACAATTCTTCTGTCTAATGATGTTTGTGGGTACTATTGATGAGACATATCCAAAATGACTAGGGTATGACGGACAT
>CM063507.1:20223744-20301244 GCA_032207245.1 Pardosa pseudoannulata
CTTTTTAAGGATTTTAAGCACCCTGCTGAACCATGCATATCCAACAGTGTCCACTGAACAGTGTGCTCCGATACTACTCTACTTGGCCCTGCATTGTATTGTGTTGTCAGCTGAGCCACTGTCTGGCCCGTTTTTTGCTTCACCATGCGAGACGGTTTCCGACGACCTTTTTCTTTGATAGCGTGTGGACGTCCAACACCATGTCGTCTACTGCTGGTTTCACCGTCATTCATCCCCTTTGCATAAGTACTAACAATTGTAGATCGCGAACAACCCACGAGTCGTGCAGTTTCGGAAATACTTGCTCCTAGCCATTAAAATCTGCCCTCTCTCTCAAAATCGCTTAGATCTGCAGCCTTTCCCAAAACACACAGAAGTGAAAGAATAATTATTCAAACTCTCCAACAGCAGTTAAATACCACTCCCACCTGATTACGCGCCTTCCACGTCATCAGGCAAGTTCATTGCAAAATGTAGGGATGGTCATATTCTTTTGGCTCTTGAGTGTACGTGTGTGTGAATGTATATGTTAATGATGAGTAGAGATGTAAAAAACCCAGAATTTTAAAGAGGTGGGAATAAACCCAGGAATTTTGGGGAATAAACCCAAAATTTTGGGAATTTTGGGAAGAAATCATTTTAACAATGTTTACATTTATTTTTTCAACAGTGGCTAATTTCAACAGTAATTAATTACCCTGTTAGTCTTATCAAACACATAACTGGTTGCTTCAATTTTAATTGCTAATATAATAATTATATACATTATTTTTTATCATTATTTATTATGTAAATTGTTTTATGCTGAACTTTTCCCCTTCTTTTTTAATATAAAATATATAGCTTTAAATTTAAAATAACAGTTTTTTTTTTTTGTAATGCATATGTCATTTAAAGGTGTAATGAAATAACGCTGTTGCATTTTGTGTCCGATTCCTACACGCACACACACACATTATATATATATATATGTATGTATGTATATATATATATATATATATATATATATATATATATATATATATATATATATATATATATATATGTATATATATATATATATGTATATATATATATATATATATATATATATATATATATATATATATATATATATATATATAGAGAGAGAGAAAGAGATGTTATCCAAGAAAAATAATGATTTATGGGTTTTGTGACACTACAGATTATTGCCTAATATTTATGTAATAATAAAAATATTGGATATTTCTCAAAGGAAAAATATACTCATACTTTCATGCTAAACATGATACCTTACCAAATATAGTTAGTTAATCCCAATTATTCAATTTTTTTCATACCATATAATAGTTAAATTTTGGGAAAAGGTCTACAACAAAGACGGAAGAAATGGTGGTTCTCGTTGTGTCATAGGAATTGGCGACTTCAAAATACTTCAAAATTCCCATGTTTTGGAAATTTTCAAAATTCCCTTCCCAAAAAACCCGTTTTTTTCTGGGGTTTAAACCGGGTTTTTTTCCGCTGCTCACAACTCTAATGATGAGACATGATTAAAATGCTCTGACTCCAAATGATGAGTTAAAGGATTTTTACAAAAATATAACTTTTATTTTTACAAACACAATGAAATGACATACATCCGATCTTTGCACATAACAAAACAGTGAGGGATGTAATTGGCTGAGCGAAAAGACAAAAAATAAATTTTAAAAATTAAACATTGTGTACAGGTGTTTATAGATGATTTTTAAAAGAAATACAAGTAGCACACTGCCCATCTGAAAATAATAAACCATAATTTAACTGGCACAGTTATGGTAAAAGGTTCACCACCCCCGCCTTTAACCCTCTAAGCGGTTCGCACGTACAATTCAGCCAAACCGATGATGTCTTCAAAGCGGTTGTCACGTACAATTTTCGAACTCCAAAAACGTTCCGAAAATTTATGTATTGTACATTTCTGCCAATGTTTTCCCCCATGGAGTTTTGAGGTAGGAGGATCAGTTCGATTGTTTAGGAACTGCACACCTACTTCCTGAGGCACAAAGACGCTGATAGCTTTTCATGGTTTTGTAAATTTCTATTTCGAAGTATTTCGTTTGCGACAACTGATGTATCTCTAATTGCACCACTTAAATAGCTTGAATGACTTTCGTAAAAAAGATAGAAATCATTCTCTTAAAGAATATTTTTATTTGTACTTTTAGAACCCATTATTTCTTATCGAGACTTGATCAGCTTTATGTGTATTAAACATTTACAATCTGTAATGTCTATTTATATATCTATTTATAACCGGAAGTAAAGGGACAGTAACGAGGGACCGTATTCCAATCTAGTCGACAAAGGGTGAAGTAAAAAATCATAGAACACTTTGGTCACTGACACAATGAAACTTTAGCGTATTTTTGGGAACTTTTTTCCTCCGTGTGTTCCACTCGGAGGGTTAAACTATCCTCTTATTTTTTAGAATTATATTTCTCAGGGCCGTAACTAGAGCGTGGTAAAGGTAGCATTTGCCACAGGCGCATCAGTTTTAGGGGTGCCGCACCTTGATGAAAATAGGATCTGAAAGAGAACAATTCACCCTGAGTAGAAATAAGGAAAAGTTGAAAAATAATTTTTTTAATTATAAAATCCAGTGTGTTTAAGAGTTATTTGTTAATGAATTTTCTACTTTTTTAAAATACTTCTAGAGGTTAAACTTGTTATAGATTCTTACAAGATGTTTACCAAGCACCCTTAACCCCTTCCCGGTTTTTCCCGAGCTGAACTCGGGCAGGCGAAATGTACCATCCTGACTCATCCCGAGTGTAGCTCGGGCACTGTGAAATTTTACACTGTGCCATCAGTCTTTCCCGAATTATTTGACATGTGCTTTTTATGGTTTCGAAAGCTTTTGTTTACTTTCTGGCTCCTAGATTACTTGCTGCTCAAAGAGAGACAGTAGAGGTAAGAAGGTAAGGAGAGAAACAAGGTTCTACTGTCCAGATTGCGATGTTGGACTCTGTGCAGTACCGTGTTTTCGATTGTATCATACACGACCAAATTTTGATTAGTAATGTCATAATCATTTATGTAAATGCATGGGATATAAATAACATTTAATTCAAGACAAAAGCTAGGTATTCTAAGATTTGTATTTATAGTTAGTGTTAATTGACTCTAAAGTTTAATGATTTCTGCCGTACATACAGCCAACTATACATGTAAATTACTCATTTATTTAATTTAATTTTTAGGAAATTTTGTATGCGAATGATGCTATTATGTTTAAAAAGCTATATATGTATAAAAATAAGCATAAAAAATTGACACTTTTTACCCTGTGACGCCTTCAATATTCTCAAATGAGAGGTAACGTGAATAATGGATCCCAGTCAAAGAATAAAATTGGAAATTCACTTTAATTCTGGATTAAATACGGCTATTTACAAAGGAACGTTAATTCCTAAATCATCTAGAACTGCAAAGGACGGTTGCCAGTAAAACTTCCTCACGACGATCACAGTCGAAAGAAAAACAAGAGATTTAATAATCTCTTACAAATGGGGAGGCTTTTCAGGGTGCAATCAAACCCAATTTATCCCCCGTTCGGTATCCGAGACTCTGCCGCTCCCTATATGAGCGGACTTTACGAATCTCCCGAACTAGCAAGCTCTCTGGTAAAAAAGGCGAAAGCCTCCACGAGGTCAACACACCTCCGAAAAAAATGACGAAAAGCCCTGAGTCGCAAAATTGTAGGCTTTTTATACCTGGGGGGTCAGTTACGGTTCCGCCAATTTTTTTTTTTTTTTTTTCAGTTAAGATCCCAGTTACTTGAGAACTCCAGCTAAAGTTACAGTTACACTTTTTAACTGAACTCTCATTCGCTGGCTGTCTCTTCACGGAATTTCCGAGCGTTCATTAACAAGATCCATCAGGGGCGTATTCGTCTAGTCAGTTCGATTGTCAAGATCCCCGACTCTGCGACGCCACGCTATTGTCCAGGTAAGCAGATGTACTACAATCAGCTGTTTTGGCGCGCACTCGGACAAAAGGAAGTCTTCACAACCCATAATCCCGAAATAAAATTAACCTGGAAGGGGTTAATGTGCTTTAATATAAATCCAGGTATACGTTTTAAATTTTGAATTTATTAAAGTTATTAAAACTAAATTTAAATTTAGAAGTTCTTCATTTTTTTTGGAAAATACAAGGTCTAAATAAAAAATATTCCCTATAATAAACTATTCAGTTTATCAGCAAAATAATATACCCCAAAATGTTAAAAAATATTTATAAGTATTAATAAAGTAAAAAAAGAAGAAAAAATTAAAAGTTAATATACTAAGAACATTTTAAGCAATAACAAAATATTTTGAGTTCATTCTGAATATATGATATAGAAAAAAAAACATGTTTAGACATGTTTTATTAAAATAAACATATTTTCTCCTTATATTTGGTGGTATGAGCACAGACTAGTTTTTTGTCACAGGCACTAAAGGACCTTGTTACGGGCCTGATATTTCTTATATGTCCAAGATTTTTCAGCAGTAGTGAACAAAAAGGAACTTCCAAAGGCAGATCCAAGTCATGGATTTGTATCAACACTGTCAGCAGATACAGTTTCAGCAGAATGGGAGCAATGATGCATATCTAAGCTGTGTTTGTGAGCAAAAGACTTGTCACATGCACTGCAAGTATAAGGCAAGCAAAGACAGACCAAAGGCAGATCCAAGTCATGGATTTGTATCAACACTGTCAGTAGATACAGTTTCAGCAGAATGGGAGCAATGATGCATATCTAAGCTGTGTTTGTGAGCAAAAGACTTGTCACATGCACTGCAAGTATAAGGCAAGCAAAGACAGACCAAAGGCAGATCCAAGTCATGGATTTGTACCAACACTGTCAGCAGATACAGTTTCAGCAGAATGGGAGCAATGATGCATATCTAAGCTGTGTTTGTGAGCAAAAGACTTGTCACATGCACTGCAAGTATAAGGCTTCTCCCCAGTGTGGGAACGAAGGTGAACATCTAAGGCGTCTTTTCTAGAAAATGCTTTAGTACATACACTGCAAGCATATGGTTTCTCCCCAGTGTGAGAAAACATATGATCATTTAAGCTTCGTTTTTGACGAAAAGCTTTCTTACATACACTGCAAGCATATGGTTTCTCGCCTGTGTGCGATCGAAAATGACAATGTAACTGGAATTTTCTAGAAAACGCTTTAGTACATACACTGCAAACATGTGGTTTCTCCGCAGTGTGGGTTTGAAGATGGCCTTTCAAGACAGAACTGCAAGTAAATGCTTTGTTACATATATTGCACTCATATGGTCTTTCCCCTGTGTGAAAACGAAGATGAACTTTGAATTCAGAACCATCAGAAAATGCTTTGTTACATACAGTGCAAACGTAAGGTTTCTCCCCAGTGTGCGAACGAAAATGACGATTGAAGGTGGCTTTCTGAGAAAATGCTTTTTTACATTCACTGCACGAATATGGTTTTTCCCCAGTATGGGAACGTAGATGAACTTTTAAGGCGGAACTAACAGAAAATGCTTTCTTGCATACAAAGCACGCATATGGTTTCTCCCCAGTGTGGGATCGAAGATGATCTCTTAAGTGATAACTACAAGAGAATGTTTTCTTACACATACTGCACGCATATGGTTTCTTTCCAGTGTGAGAATGAAGATGAGCTTTTAATGCAGAGCTACTAGAAAATGCTTTCTCACATACATTGCAAGCATATGGTTTTTCTCCTGTATTATGAGAATTAAGGTGAATTTTTAAGGCGGATCTATCCGAAAATGCTTCTTTGCATATATTACAAGCATATGGTGTTTCCCCTGTATGTGAACGAAGATGAACTTTTAAGGCAGAACTACCAGAAAATGCTTTGTTACATACAGTGCAAGAATATTCCCCACCATGGGATTGAAGATGACGATCTAGGTGACATTGATCAGAAAACGATTCCTTGCATACATCACAAGAAAAAGGTGTTTCTTGTGAATCTATAGAAGTAAAATGATCAAATATATTTTCATCCATATCAACAACAGAATTCTCATAGTTCCTAAATAGTATATTAGGTTTACACCTTACTTCCTTGATGTAATAACTCTCTTTTTTATTCAATATATATTTTTAAAAATCACTTTTGAATGAGTGCCTTTTTTTTTACTAAAATAGTTCTATTCTATGACAGATACCAAAATTACTCTTTGTTTCTATTTCTTAACATGTTGACTGATGCAGGTATGTTACTTAAAACTACTGTTGCTAAAAAATTATTCCATGCAAAACTTGTTCTAATATTTTCTGCTCTAAAATCCTGCATCAGGAAATTGCCATTTTCTGTGAAGGTTTTACATACTTCTTAGATGGAAGTACAAGTTCTTGTATACTAACAATCAATACAATATTCAGTTGAACCGTCAAGCACTAATTATATAGAAATGTCTAAAATAGTATATTAGATTACACCTTACTTCCTTGATATAAAAACTCTTTTTTTTTTTAATTCAATATATATTTTTAAAAATCACTTTTGAATGTGTGCCTTTTTTTTTTAATAAAATAGTTCTACTCTATGACAGATACCAAAATTACTCTTTGTTTCTATTTCTTAACATGTTGACTGATGCAGGTATGTTACTTAAAACTACTGTTGCTAAAAAATTATTCCATGCAAAACTTGTTCTAATATTTTCTGCTCTAAAATCCTGCATCAGGAAATTGCCAATTTCTGCGAAGGTTTTACATACTTCTAAGATGGAAGTACAAGTTCATGTATGCTAACAATCAATTCAATATTCAGTTGAACTGTCAAGCACTAATTATGTAGAAATGTCTAAAATAGTATATTAGATTAAATCTTACTTCTTTAATATAAAAACTCTTTTTTTTTTAATTCAATATATATTTTTAAAAATCACTTTTGAATGTGTGCTTTTTTTTTTTATTAAAATAGTTCTACTCTATGACAGACATCAAAATTACTTTTTGTTTCTATTTTGTAACATGTTACTGATGCAAGTATGTTGCTTAAAACTACTGTTGCTAAATTATTCCATGTAAGAGTTAAACATGTTCTAATATTTTCTGCTCTAAAATCCTGCATCAGGAAATTGCCATTTTCTGTGAAGGTTTTACATACTTCTTACATGGAAGTACAAGTTCTTGTATTCTAACAATCAATACAATATTCAGTTGAACTGTCAAGCACTAATGATATAGAAATGTCTAAAATAGTATATTAGATTACATCTCATACCCTCGATAGGGGAACTTTATTTTTATGTGATATACATATTTTTTAAAATCCCTTTTCAATATGTGTCAGCTTCTTGAATAAAAAGATCACACTCTATAGCAAGTCCCAAAGACTAATATTAACTTCTATTTCTTAACATGTCATTTGATACAAGTATTACGGGCTGCATAGAAATTATTCCTTACATCATCTGAACTTGTGATATTTTCCTTTCTAAAAGCATGTGCTCTAAAATCCTGCATCAGGAAATTGCCATTTTCTGTGAAGGTTTTACATACTTCTTACATGGAAGTACAAGTTCTTGTATTCTAACAATCAATACAATATTCAGTTGAACTGTCAAGCACTAATGATATAGAAATGTCTAAAATAGTATATTAGATTACATCTCATACCCTCGATAGGGGAACTTTATTTTTATGTGATATACATATTTTTTAAAATCCCTTTTCAATGTGTGTCAGCTTCTTGAATAAAAAGATCACACTCTATAGCAAGTCCCAAAGACTAATATTAACTTCTATTTCTTAACATGTCATTTGATACAAGTATTAAGGGCTGCATAGAAATTATTCCTTGCATCATCTGAATTTGTGATATTTTCCTTTCTAAAAGCATGTATTAGTACTTTACCATTTTCTGTAGAGCTTTTACAGTTTTACAAACTTCTTCCATAGAAGTACACTAACAATCAATATAATATTCACTTGAACTGTCAAGCACCAATTTTAGAGAAAGGTTCTAAAATAAATGGGACCTGTAAAGTAATAAAAGAAAAAGATATAGTCATATGCAAGTTTTGTCTAAATATAGAGGATAAGGGATGAGGAGAATAAATTTCACTAAGTTAGAAATTAACTTCAACTGTAAAGGTTTGAAATAACACTAAAAATTTTTTATATAGTATTCTACAAAATTTATCATAATTTTTGTACTAAATAAATATCTTTTTGTTTAAAAAGCTTTGTTATAAATTTGACACCTGGAAAAGTAAAACAAAAACTATTTATCAGAGTATGAAAAAAACTCTGAATATCTATTACTAGTAATGTTACTGGGACTGTTCTACTACAAATTTTTAATGTTACTAAATAGCTGTAATACAAGGATTGGAAAAAAATATCATGATTATTTTTTTAAAAAATTTAAAAATATCAGATTTATTTGATTTAAATCAGAATTTTTTTTTATTTATATCGGATTTCTTTGATTTTTTTCTGAATACTAATTTTAATTGTTGTTTTTGTGTTTTTTGCAATATACATAGAATAGTTTGTTATACGAAGTAACATCTTATCTATCTAGTATATTCTACAGACTGATTACCTAAAATTAAATATATAAATTTTAATCTAAATACATTCCATTATTTTGTAATTAGATAGTGCAAATTAAATAAGATGTAAATTTAAAGAATTAAATATTCTTTTAATGCAAACTATTTATTTAAAAAACAAATCCCAATTATTTCAATATTTTTAAGCACCAAATTATGGATTTAATGTTTAAATAAAAACACTAGCTTTGACGTTTTATCCACTCCTAATTGGTTATGAAGGCTAGAATGAACAATACCAAAAGAAGAAAACTGACTTTCCATTCCAGCAGATGAAGCCATGGCTGTTGTTATTTGGTAGACAAACTGGATTTCAAGTTCTGTAATACTCTCTTTACCTCCCATTACATAAAATGAATTCCACCAGTCATAATCCATCATTGTACTACCCCTACTACATACTTTCTGATAACAACCCCTAAATTCTTGGAAAGCACTTGCTATCTATTTACAGTTATTTACTTACTTATTGGTATTACTGTGCTGACTGATTCCCAACTCTCCTGTCTTTAGAATATAGGTTTTTAAAGAAGTGCAAAAAAATGATTTAAATCAATGATTTTTTTTAAAAATCAACTGTTTTAAATCAAGATTTAAAACATGCCAACCCTGTGTAATACTTATTATTGCAAACATTATTAATTATAATTAATCAATTCATACATCATTCTTATTTGAAAAATATTTTATTCCTTAGATATGAATTTTATAATATAAAAATTATCGTACAAATTTATAAAATATTTCTGAATGAAAAAAGACGTTCTTATATATGGAATAACAAACAAAAAGAAGATTACAGGTTCTGAAAATTGAGTCATTCTGAGAGAAATATATATTTTCATCATAAAAGATATAAAATTTTATTTAGCTTCAATTTTATTGTTCCATTAACAATGATGTAGTTAGAAGGCTAATCTTGGGGACAAATAGAATTTGAATAAAGTAAACATCATTTTAATAATTTAGATCGGTTGATATCAACCTGGTCCCTATACAGCTAGAAATAGCAGACTTTAATAGGACATTTACTCTGTGATTGGTTGTTGCAATTTTGTCCTAGTAACACAAGTACTTAAACTTTTCTATATATTGAATGTTTCTTTACATGTATCATTGAATGTCTTCTTTGTATATTCTTTTCATTAGGATAATTAATAGCTCTTGTAATAGTTTTCTGATGCTTGAGAAAGATTGTCAAGAAATTAAGAACAAAATACAAAATATATACAGTCAGTACCGGCTATATGGTCCGTTTTCTAAAGTCCTGTCTAACTTAATAGAAATCATGTGTTAAAGTGCACCGCTTATACAGTCATTTTCTTATTCTTGTTACCGGTTATAAGGTCAGATTCAAATTTTTTTAAGAAGTTAGTACGAAATCGGAGAGGACCTGAATCAGGGTTGGCAAAAACCCGGGTTTTTTGTTTGTTTTTTTTTCAGAAAAAACCCAACCCAGTGGGTATTATCAGGGTTTTTGATGTTTTTTCGGGTTTTATCAGGGTTTTTTTCTATACTTTAAAGAGTTTTAGATGCTTTTTGGGGATTTGAAAACTATTCAGGTTTTTTGTTATGTAAGAGGACAGGATATATAATTAATTGTATGATTAAAATAAATTTAAAATGTTAATCACTTTTTAAAATTAAAAATTTTAAAAATAAATTTTAAATTATGCAGAAGAAATTTTTGTCTAAATTAAAGAAAAATCTGAAATCTTAAAACAAATTTTTTTCATATTATAAAATTTTTCTAACATCAAAAAACTAGTTTTGAACGGGGATTATTTTATACTATAAGTTGGCTTTGAAATAGTTGCATTTGAAGTTTTTTCTTTTCAATAAAATGTATTAAATTATTAGCAGTATTGTGTTATTAAAGCATTCAGAAGATACTTTTTTAGTTAATTTGTAAGTTATATATGTTAAGTAGCAGAATTATTTATATATATTATCCTCATGTTTATTATTTGCAGTTGTTATACATATTTTTTACCTAATTTTTCTTGTCATTTTTCGATTAATTTTATCACATGTAATACTTCCCCATCTAACTTAATAGGAAACATATGTTAAAGTGCACCACTTATACAGTCATTTTCTTTTTCTTGTTACCGGTTATATAGTCAGTTTCATGTTTTCAATGAATTTTTTTTTTTTTTTTTTTTTTAAGAAGTCAGTGCGAAACCAGAGAGGACCAGAATTCAAGCCTTTATTCCCTCCCTTTCCCCCTTTCTTGTTTGTGTAGACATCACCTCTCTCAGTTCTCTTGCCCCCTGACAAGGCCAGACGATGGCCGATTGGTTAGAGTGCTGGGTTTTGGTACAGGAGTTCATGGGTTCGAATCCCACAGTAGCATGGATGTTCGTAGAAGTTCGGAATCGGCTTTAAGCTGTAGGTCCCAGTCTCATTAGCCCTCGTGTTGCAAAAAGCAGACCGTAGCACTTCAAACCAAACCAAACCAAAGCCCCCTGACAAGAGATGGGCATATGTCTGTTTATTGGTTGAAGTTATCTCTCCCTGCTTAAGTTAAAATTGAGACGAAACAAGTAAAGGAAAATTTTGTTGCATTCGGATCATACGTCACGAAGAATGTTTATTTTTTAATTATGGCTTTGAAAAGAAAGAATTTATCATTTGCTGCTTAAAACGAATTGATTGAAAGCTTTCAAAGGCTGCTTTTTCCAAAGCAAATTTGATTAACTGGATGACATTAAACAGCATTTTAGCTGCCAAACATTGGTCGTCAAGTGTTGAAATTGGTGATGAAGAAAAAAAACGTCAGCTCTTGTCACCTTATGGGAATGTGGATAAGGCTCTTCTGTTATGGATTAAAAATGCACGGTATATGCACAATAGGGTTGTACTGTTTTGCATATATGGTCACCCCGCTTATATGGTCTGATTTTTCTGGACTGCTGAGCTGACCATGTAACCTATACAGACTGTGTGTATATATACATATATATATATATATATATATATATATATATGTAATGTGATTGAGACTCATTCAAAATCACAACACTGTTTATTTCTGGTAATAAACATGAAATCCGTACAACAGGCAGACAGCTTTACAACTTCGTGCACACAGACGGTGTGATCCTGCACATACTCTTTTCAAGTAGGGATTCCTGAGGTAAAAGACTACGAATAATCCCTAAGCACAATGGATCATGTGATACAAAATACCCATGCTTAAAGAGAACTCGCTAACTATTGGCTAAAGTAGTCCAGACAGAGGCTGAACTAAGTCTATAGCGTGTCTGGAGGGAAAAATCCGAATTACCGCGCAAACCCCGAACTCACTTTGTGAACAAAAGTTATTAAATTAATATTAAAGTACGTAAATAAGGGATTTTAATATTACACACACACACATATATATATATATGTGTGTGTGTTTGTAAGATTGCATGCATTGTTTTTAATTATAAATTAGTTCTTTTAAACACAGTGAGTAAAAATATGTAAGACAAATATGAAACAGAGACAGATAAATTATTTAAGTTTTAATCAAAATACAACAAGCATTAAATATGGTACTTTTAACAAGGGACCTATTTTATGAAAATACACCAATTTATGAATATGAAATCAGTAGTAAGTTAAAGTTCCATTTAGAGAGAGTCTGATTTTTAAAAACTATACATATATTTATGTTTACATACACATATACAAATTTATAATTAAACACTACATTTATTTAAGGATCCAATTTTTTACTCAAAGGTTAATTTTTTTAGATAATCAATATTTGTGAAAAATCAGTTTTTTACAGAAAGAATTTTGTGAAGGGTCATGGCCGTATCACAGTTCGGGATGGCCCCAGTTCAGTGGGTACACCAAGTGTGGGCGATATCGCCAAATTCTAGAATACAGTTTTCTGGCAAACCTTGCTCTTCTTTACGGACTCTTCCACCACCCCCGAAAAAAAGAGGGGATGTCAATCGGCACCTATATTTTAGGGTATTGGGGGAAATAAACGTGATTAAAATACCTTACTGTTACTGATTCTTGTATCTAACAATAATTCAAGACTGCTGAATTTGGATTTTCTAGCGTCCATTTTCCATCTTTATCCATTTTGATCATGCCCTTGTGGTAATTTTTATACATGATTTTCAAAGCATATTTTGAACAATAAAAGGTTTGAAATGTTGCTAAGTCAATACAAATGAAAACTCGAGGTTTTAATGTATTTAAGCATGTTTTTTGTACTGTGAAATATTAGTAAATAAGTTGTATCCTAAAAATACATAGGATACCCAATTTAGATAAATGCAATGTTAATTAAATTTCACATTTATATTTTTCAAAACTTTTTATTCAAATTGTACCTAATTTTAATACCAAACAAAGTAGAAATATTTAAAAATAATATTTTACAGTTTTTTACACTGTTTTTTAAATTATATTATTTCACAAATTGTTAATAGTGAAGTCAACAAGGGCCTTTGCCTCCCTTGGATAAGAAAAATCATTTATCCCCCCTCATTTTCTTTAAAGTTTTAAATAATTTCTTTACAACAATTACTCCATTTATTTCTTTTTCGGTTTTAATCTTAATTTCTAAAAGCAATTTATAACATACTTTATTACTTTATATTTATTCGATAGTTTAAAAATAATTTCATTAAATAGCAACAGTATTTTATAAATATAATCAAGTATAACTGTCTAAATATAATCAAGTTATGTTTATATTTTGCTTAATTTGTACCTATTACAGAAATTCTACAATGTTTAGTTCAATAAACAGTACAAAAGCGGGTTTAAATACATTAAAAACTGAAATTTAAATTTTTATTCATCTTAGCAAAATTTCAAACTTTATTTTGTTCAGAATATGCCATAAAATCGGGTATAAACTTAATACAAAAAGAAGTACAAATTGTAAACATCACTTGGCAACAATTGGTGATCACTTGTACAAAAAGAGCCAAAAACATGGTGACAGGCCCCCAGAACTGGGAATCTACCAGGGTCGTTTTATTACAATAAAATATTTTATGACAGACCCAAATTTTATTTAAGACTCCTGTATACAAAAATTATTTTGAAAATGGTTACATAAGATATTAAAGTTTAAAAATTTTTGAAAAAGTACCCTACATTTATTGGTAATTAAAAAAAAATTACCTTTTTTAAATAACTTCCTCCCCCTCTATTTTTAAATAATTGTTATAATTCTGAACTTCGTAACACTCTTAAAGGTCCTTTTTAATTCTAATTCCCTTTGAAGTAAAATTAATAATCACAGAAAACAAAATTTTAGGGGTGTATAAAATCTGTACTAAGGACATAATAGCATAAATTTGTTCCCTTCATAAATCACTCAGATATCTTATGCTTCACAAGAGAATAAAAACTGTAGTTATTCCCCTGCCTTTTTAATAAATTAATATTTTTTTGTCTGTGAAAACATGAGTTATTTTTTTAATTTAAAATCTGTACTTTAAAAAGAGGGAAATATCAATGCATTAAAAATAAAAGCAAAAATATATAATTAAAACTCTTAACTAAAGTACATTACTTTTAGTAATTTGAAATACGTTTCAGAACTATTTTCATTGAATTTTGGTAAATATGAATCCGTATTTGAAGACCAGAAAATTAATTGTTCATTCACATACAGCAATATATATTTTGGTACAGATTTAAAATTTTATAAAACATTGTTATAAATATAATATAAATCGCACAAGTCTTAAGTCTTTTTCAGCTTCTTACTAATGGTATGCCATCATATATTTCTCAGAAAAACGGTAAACTAGAAAAGCTTCTACAGGCTAAAAATATCCCAAGGAATAGAAAGAAGTGCAAAATGTAATCATACATCTAATAACGTAGACAAATTTACAATCAAAAATTACCTGAAAAACCCTATCATTATCTAGAACTCTGCAATGCTTTTCAATACATTTTAACAATTGCTTTTCTAAAGTGGAAACACATGATGAAAGTTTGTTATTATATACAGTTTAAACTATTCTTATTATTTGCGAGATACGTGCTACATCCAACTCTACAATACATTTAAAATTCAGCGTTGACAATGTAAACAATATCAAGTTGTTGCCAAACGAGATAAAGTAATTTAATGTTGCCACATCAAATAAAAGTTTATTTCATAAGGATTTTCAGGGTCATTGAAATGGCCACATCGTTGATCGCTGTCCACTATTACTAATCTAGGAATTAACGATCCTAGACAACCTACTTGACATTTTCCAAGAATCGCTGTTAATCTTCCGCAAACTTCGGACCGTTTTCAACGAACCCACACAAGTGGGTTCGGATAATTTAAGGAATGTCTACCACATTCCACAGTGCTCAAAATTAGGGTTGCACCCTATATACTGTATATATACTGTAGTTACTGTACTGTCGGCCACAATAGTTTAAGATTTCTTATATAACTATGTGAATACCGGATATACTGCGTGTTCGGCTCAAGGTACCCCCAAATTGGTCATGCCAATGCCAATTGATATTCCGCTCAATTTTGAGTCGATGTTAATTTATTAATTGGAGCTTCAGTAAAGTGTTCTAAAATATTATTTGTTGTTGACTTATGTGATTCAACTATAATATATAAACACTAATTGAATTTAAACTAAACACGAATTCTCTTTGCAGCAAGCGTGCAACGATCTGACTAAATTTAAATAATAAATAATTACTAATAATTTAATACAAAAAAAATCTTTCATTAAAAGTATTTCTTTATACACACGCTGTCCAATGAATTCGAAACATGTGAGAATCGTTACATATTTATGACGTGGATGTACCATAATCAAAATGGTGGAATCATAACCCACAGTTCTTCTCCAAACGGCGTAACTGTGGTTTGAACGCACTCAAGCAAGACCGTGGTCAGTGTTATCTGCGCAGGAACTCAATTGATAGACACCTCTAACCGAAGTTTGTTCTAAGTTCTAAACAATCTCTGTGCAAGAGATGCGAAGACAATTGGATTATGTAGTCAGATCCCTGTAAGAAAACCTCTCATTTCTACCCAGAATGACAGAACTATTTTGTTGCCTGTCTAGAAAGACAAAACGACAAAAGAGGGCCATGTATAGTGATTATTGGGTCAGAAGACCCCACGAAGCCACGTACCAGTTTTAAATTGTTTGGACTGGGCAAAGATGTGATGGGAGCATTATAGTATGAAGCATGTTCTGCTGGTATGCAAGTGAAACATTGGTTATGCTGAGAGTAAACAAACATTACCTGGACCCACTAGCAAATCAATTCCATCGTACAAGAATTCATCTATATATCTTATCAAAATCATTTGAGATTGGTTCTCTGGATATCAGTGAAACTTCAAACCTTTTTTCTAAGGCAGAGCTTTCGTATTTCTAAACTCAGTTGCTGTTGATTCTGAATTTTTTTTATTGGCTATGCTCTTGAAAATAGAACAATTTCACGCAACGTCACATACCACTTTAGCGCCCTTCCCATTCATTTCCATGTTTACGATAGCCAATAAGCAACTAATATTCTGGCCTTCCGTTGAAATGAAAGCTAGACTAGTGAAAAGCTAAGATTTGCCATGCTGCATGAAACTACCTTATATAAAGGTGTCAGTTGATCAAAATGGTCACAGATCTGACACTACATTGCTTTGCTAATTTGAATTCATATGATGCCCTACATACTAATATAATTACATGTTAGAGATTGGAGTTTTTTTTTATAGTGTATGTTTAAAAATTCTTTAAACAATCAATGACCATTTTTGCAGTCTTTCTTGAAAGTGTGTGTGTGAGAGGGCGGAGGAGAGGGCTTTTCCTTTACAACAATAGGAAATACTTGTTTAAAAATTCAGGAGAATATTTTTAGTTTTCGGTGGCATTAATATTATAAATTTAAAGGTTTGTTAGAGGGCTTTTGTGAAACAATAGAGTAAATTCTGTACAAACTGAGAATTACTCAGACTGGGAGTTTAATATAATTGTGAAACTATAAATTATAATCTGAATAGTTATTTTGGTACCATTAGTAGATATTAAAACAATTGTGCAACCCCCCGATTATTTTTAGTCTTTCTCTATATATACAAGTGGACGCAGTTTTGTTTGTATATATATATATATACGAAAATAGTACACAATTGCAAGTAAATTTCAAATCCTTTTAAAAAGGATCTTGGTTACAAGACTATCCATTTTATTAGCGATACTGGTGTAAAAATATAATCTGAAACTCTTTCCTAGTACAATTTTATTATAACTTTAAAAATACAGTAAATGATTAATATAATTTGGGATGATTCTTTGCATAAAGTTATTGATTTATTAAGGAGAGATCACTGAAAAAGTTTCACTGAGTTCCGAGGACTCTGGAGGATTTAAGGGGAGTTTGCTGGAAAACGTTCCCTGAACTCCCGATACCGTTAGGGAATTAAGGGGTGATCGCTGGAAAAGTTTCCTTGTTTTCCCGGGACGTTAGGAATTAAGGGATGATCGACTGGAAAGCTTTCTTTGATCTCCCGGGACTCCTTGAGAATTAAGATGTGATCACTGGAAAACTTTCTCTGATCTCCCAGGACACTTTGAGAATTGAGGAGAGATCGCACTAGTTTCCTTTATCTGGAATTATTTGGGAATTAAGAGGCGATCGCTGACTAAAACAAACTTCAGTTTTCTTGCAAATCCAAGAAAAAAAAAATGGATTCATGTTAGACTTTATGGTGTGGATAACTGCCTTACTACTGGTACATATATGTACCACTTGTAGGCATGGCAGGTACTTATATATAAATTTTTACTATATACATGTGTATAATAGAAGTTTATAATGAGAAATGAAACACAGAAAACTATAGAACAAAAAAGAATGAAGGTTTAATGATGCATTATCGGCAGTATCCACAAACATCATTAAACAAAAGGATTGTTTCTGAAAGATGTGATTGACATAATAATCATAGCTCAGTACTGTATAATCCTTATTGGAAAAAGAAAACCAGGGAATTAAAATACTAGAAAGAACATCAATAGGTCTCTTACTAACACATAAAGATCTTTTCAGATCTAGGTGGCATGTTGCCATATGGAACAGGTGCCTAATTGATAATACATAATGGAGCTCTCTACTACTATTCATATATTGGTGGTGTGGCTATGCAAGCATTATTTTGATCATTTTAAAAACTTGTTGCATTTGATCATTGTTTATACTAATCACTGAATGTAATGAGACTTATTTATTCAAAATTATTCATTCAAAAACATGATGAATACTGTTTATAAGAGATTATGGTTTAAAATAATAAATATTTTTTTCCCTCACAATTTTCTGTCTTATATACTTAAGCATAGTTATAAAGTTATACAATTTTTAATAAGTGGAAGATAAAGTGAAATTTTTGGACTATACAGATGGAGCAATAACAAATGAGAATAAATACTGAAGTGCTGCAGCAGTTAGAAGTGGAAGAGAAAATAACTGGCCTGCATATGAAATTCATGGTACATGGGCTAGCCAGTGTGTTCTTAAAGTAAGTGGCTATGTTGGAACTTGAGATTACAGATCTAAATACTGATTTTTTTAAATAAAGATGAACTACAATGAGTAAACTTCTAAAGTGCTTTAGAGAAATTTACCAAGAAAAAAAAATCACAAAAAGTGAAATTATGAATAAATTTTATATTTTGTTACATAATTTTTATGATTTTAATGCTTTTATATTAATGGCACAGTCTTCAGAATGGAACTTCATCATAGTGCGAGGTACCCATAAACTGAGGAGTTTTCAGTTATAAATTCTTCTCATTCTCCAGAACAACTCTAGAGAATCTCAAGCAGTTGGCATGTTTGGTTTTCAAACTACAATATCAAACACACAAGCATGTTAAATTATGAAATTTATTATTACAACAATTTTAAGCTAATCTAACAAACGGCGTTGGAGGAGCATCTGGATGATGTTTATAAATCTTCACCCATGTTGGTACTTCCTCCCGATGGGCCATTTTATCCAAAACTCGAGTGTATTTCTTTCGTAACAGGAATCTCATATGTAATATTTCATCTAACTCTCGAGTGTCTTTTGAAAGATAAGGCTTCATCATAACATTCTCTTGAAACTGAGGTACATTGTGTAAAAATTTTAGGAGGATTCTAAACACCTCATCATTAATTCCTTTGATTTTCCCATTTTCAATGGTATCAAAGAGCCTCAGTCTGCCAGTTGACCAGCAAAGATTTCGACGGTCCTTTTTATCCACATCTTCATGAAAGGCTATGGTATTTAACTGGTAGATGAAAAAATTCCAATCTTGCCCATTGGTAATGAGGGTTTGTGTCACAATTGGATAAGTAATGTCATTAAATGGGTTAAAACCTGAAAAAAAAAAAAGAGATTATACTAAATACTATATTTATTCCTTTATGTGCATATTTTCCTTTTTAGTGTAAAAACTTTAAATGCATGTACATTATACTACAGTTAGTTATACATCAATTCAGGCCCATTTGGTCATGAGGCTTTCCAGGCATATCCTGGCAATGGTAGGCTGATCACAAGTACTGAAGTGTATCGCTTTGCTAACCCCTGATGAAGTGGCCATTGTATAACTGTAAGCGACTGCAGTACAAGTGCAGATATAGAATAGAACTGGATAATTTGTTACATTTAATTCTTGTTATATTCCCCCATGTTGAGTCATAATTTCTTTAATAAGTCCCTAAATGTCTCAATTTTAGGAAATGAGGAAATGCTTTCATCATATTGAAAAAGAAAACAAACCTTACATAAATATGCAGAAATAATAATAATAAACAGTGCTTTTTTATTCTAATGTACACTAGACACCTACATACAAATATATATATATATATATATATATGTATATATACATAAAAGTACATATATACATATATAAGTATATATATACATATATATGTAATATTAAAATCCCTTATTTACATATTTTAATATTAATTTAATAACTTCTGTTCATAAATTACGTTGGGGTTTGCACGGTAATTCTGATTTTTCCCTCCAGACACTCTATAGACTTAATTCAGCCTCTGTCTGTACTTCTTTAGCCAATAGTAAACGCGTTCTCTTTAAACATGGGTATTCTTTATCACGTGATCAAGTGTACTTAGGGATTATTCGTGGCCCTTTTACCTGAGAAATCCCTACTAAAACAGTGTGTGTGCACAATGTTCTGGAAGTTCTGACCTGTTGTATGGATTTCATATATCTCACCAGAAATAAAATGTGTTGTGCCTTTGGATGAATCTCGCCCATATCTCATACATATATAAATATATATATATATATATATATATATATATGTAATCCACGGGGAACAACTGGTCCCAAATTTTACACTTTAAACCTATTTTAAATTGCCCCTATTATTTTTTTCTGAGCCCAGGCATACTGAGCTGCCAAGTGTTCCACTAAATTTCTGTGCTGAAGAAATACATCAGTTGTCATGGCCGAATGTAATCTTTATTTTATCTTCTCAAAATAGCACAAAATCCAGAGGCATCTGAAACAGATGGTGTCAGAACGCTCTCTCTAATGCCAACCTTTTGTGAGAGATAACCAAATACTGTGTGTGGTTTAGTGTCATGAGAAACTGCTGAGGCAACAGTTAATTGCTTAGAGAGAGTAACCTTTTATTAGAGCCATCTGCCAATGTGTGGCATTTAAGAAGAGTATTATTGCTGATAGTTACAGATTTTCCTGGGAGAGTTATTGCTTCCTCTTTAAAATGCCAGCAATTTCAATTCTTGTTTTGAGAATCAGAGAAAGAATTTAGGTGTCTGGCTGAAGGAATGAAAACTTCCCCATTAAAATAGCATGGCTGGGAAAATATAATTAATATAGAGAGAAGAAGTTAAGATTTAGACTAATGAATGGAGAAAAGGGATAATTTTGGATAGACTTTTTAGGGCTTAGATATTGATACTATTATATATATTTATTTATATATATGTGTGTATGTATATATATAATGGGTAATTTGTCCCATCACAAAGGGAAAAGTATCTTTCTTGAATGCAGTCAGGGCTAAAATATTGTATATATATATATATATATATATATGTGTGTGTGTGTGTGTGTATATGTATATATATATATATATATATATATATATATATATAGGGAGAAAAAAAAACTTTACCTTGGTAAGTAGCAATTGCATTGCACCAAGCAAATGAAGACATAACTGCAGCTCCATTGTCAATTTTATTCAAATCAATGTAATTTAACTGAGAAGTTAAGTTTCGAAATTCATTAGATGTCAGAACAAGAAGAAAAGGAAATTCATATGGATCCCCAGGCCAAAAAGCTAGAAAATAAAAGGATAATAATATAGACTTAAATTGAAGTATTCTAAATAATGACTGTTTAAGAACAAAAGTTTAAACTCTACAAAAACAGCTAATTTATATAGATTTGATGCAACAAAATATAATGTGGAAACCACATACCTTCCCTGTGCATTTAATTCTATATTATTTAGCTATACTTCATTTTAACTTATTTTAATGTGAGATATAATGCTTCAATTAAAGTTAAATGTTGCACAACTGCTAAAATATGACCTGTTAGCAACATCAAAAATTTATATAATACTAATTTAACAATTATTAGAATTATATTCAACAATGAGTAGAACTGAAGTATTGTCATATGGTGGGCACTGGCTTAAAAAATTCCCAAAGTTTGAAAAAAAAAGTATTGTTGATTGATTAAATCAATGATTAATTTTTAAAAATCCAGTGATTTATATTAAGGTCATAAAAATCAACTAATATTGACATATTATTTTGTGAATATTTTAAAATTTAGCTTTCACACCCAAACAAATTTTTAATGTAAACTAAAATAAATTTAACACTAAAATAAATTAAATCATAAAATATTACAGAAATAAATTTTACATGACATGGTGAGCAGATAAAAACATAACTAACCTGGAATCGATGCAACTTTTGAATCAGTGGAATGAGGAATATGAAATACATCAGGATGATAGTGGTAGTCTAAAACATCAGGAGTGGAACAGAGACTGTCATTCATATCTAGAACCTAAAACCAGATGATATATTTTCTAAATACATAAAATACATACTAAATTTTCCAACCCACCACCAATATAGTACTGTTGTTTTGGAGTAAATTCTAACACAGATAACAGTAATTTAAAATTTATTTTTAAATTTTTGTGTTTTTTCTCATTTCAAAATGTTTTTTTGTTTAAAGCTTGTTTCGTTAATTTTTACCGAGTCGCCAATGGTAAAAAATGTTGCCAAAGAGACATGTATTAGATCTGTTCCATAGATCCGTATATAAGCTGAACCCCTCATTTTAGGTCTTTAAAAAGCCCTAAAAATTCTCAGTTAATACATGGAAATGTATGGTTTCTATATATAAATCCTAAAGTACTTCAAAGGACATCTTTCTAATCTGGCTCTTAGTCCTGTAGAAGTCACATGTACTTACTCTTCATCATTCTTATAATAATAGCTTCTTGCAAACTTCATTTACTTTTCCCCTTTATACATTTTCGTTTTTGTTCTTTAATGTTTTTTTTAACGCATGTTTCGTTAACTTTTACCAAGTAGCAAATGGCAAAAAATGTGCCCAAGAAACATGTATTAGGTACATGGATCCATATATAAGCAGACCCCCCCCCCTTTTTAGGTCTTTAAAAAGACACAAAAATTCTCAGCTAATACAAGGAAATATATGGTTTATACATATGAATCCTAAAGTACTTCAAACCACATCTTTCTAATCTGGCTCTTAGTCCTTTAGAAATCGCATGTGCTTACTCTTCATCATTCTTAAAATACTAGCTTTTTGCAAACTTCATTTACTTTTCCCTTTATACATTATCTTTTTTGTTCTTTACTGTTTTTTTTTTTTGTTTAAAGCATGTTTTGTTAATTTTTACTGGGTAGTCAATGGCAAAAAATGTTGACAAAGAAACATGTATTAGATGTGTTCAATGGATCCGTATATAAGCTGAACCCCCCATTTTAGGTCTTTAAATAGCCTTAAAAATTCTCAGCTAATACACGGAAATATATGGTTTCTATATATAAATCCTAAAGTACTTCAAACCACATCTTTCTAATCTGGCTTTTAGTCCTATAGAAGTCGCATGTGCTTACTCTTCATCATTCTTAAAATACCAGCTTTTTGCAAACTTCATTTACTTTTCCCCTATATACATTTTCTTTTTGTTCTTTACTGTTTTTTTTTTTTGTTTAAAGCATGTTTCATTAATTTTTACCGAGTCGCCAATAGCAAAACATGTTGCCAAAGAAACATGTATTAGAACTGTTCCATGGATCCATATATAAGCTGACCCCTTATTTTAGGTCTTTAAAAAGCCCCCAAAATTCTTAGCTAATACACAGAAATATATGGTTTTTATATATAAATCCTAAAGTACTTCAAACTGCATCTTTCTAATCTGGCTCTTAGTTCTGTATAAGTCACATATGCTTACTCTTCATCATCCTTAAAATACGTTCTCATTGCCATATGAGCCTTGTTTTGTAAATTTGTTTACATATTGAGTGAATTCTCATTTGAACTATTTTATAGAAAGGAAAGAAATGAGATTAAGGTATCCGTCTACATTGAAAAGGTAATTTTTTGCCAAAAATCATAATATTTTTTTATTTCTCTATTGTAAAATTTCAACTTTTAGGCTTCTAAATCTGTTTTTGTTTTGTCTCTATGGCATTTTAAAGAAAAGTTACAGTTATTAAAACATCAGTGACAGCTGTCAAAACAAAACGGAAGTAGCGACTTCGGAACCGGAAGTTGTGAATTTAAAGCCTTTTAAAGAGCATTTTTTAGACCAAACTATTTAAATTTTCATGAAGATTAGTTTAAACATTTTTCTAGTATTTTTAATAATTAGCAACTTGGCAATTCAAAAGTTTTGAAGCAAGAAAGTGTGGGGAATTTTAAACATGTATTTTAAGTTTTTAACAGTTAAAGTTGCTTTCATAAACTTCTAATGCGTTTTTCTCAGAACGGTATTTTTAATAAAATGTTGAAACTTGAAATGTGATTTCTCAAAAAGTCCTTAAAATATTTTGTTGAAAATTATTATGAATGCTTTTGATAGTATTTACTAGTGAATGACCTAAAAGCTTTAAATTTGGTTAATTTTTAATGATGTTACACTCATAGTTAGATGTAATGAAAATTCGGTAAAAATTCAATACGTATGATTTTAAAGGACGAAAATTTTTTTACCAAATGTAAATTAAGCAAAGATTTTAGGTGATTCACTAATCCAGTGTATAAGAAATGTGTTGCATCAAAAAATATTGAAATAATTTAATTTATTAAAAAATTGGACTTTTTGACCCCCCCCCGAGTATTTTACTAAATTTTCTCCATTTATTAGAAATTTTATAAAAACTTCTCCAGGAATAAATTTTTTAAGTGCAATTCTCTATGATAATATATAAAATAAATCAAAAAATGTAAAAACATGAACTAGTTTCTACGTTAAAAAAAAAGTTCTCTGAACATAGACGGATATCTCAAAAAGCCCCAAAAATTTTCAGCTAATACACGGAAATATACGGTTTATATATATAAATCCTAAAGTACTTCAAACCACATCTTTCTAATCTGGGACTTAGTTCTGTAGAAGTCACATGTGTGTTCTCATTGCCACATGAACCTTGTATTGTAAATTAGTTGAAACATTGCATGAATTCTCATTTGAACTATTTTATAGAAAGGAAAGAAATGAGATTAAGTAGGACAAAGAAAAATACTTACAGGTAAAAGAGGATCTTTCATTCTTATAGCAAGGGATGCAAAATCCTCATACTGAAAACAAAGATTTCTGTCTTCTAGCTCATCTTTTTCTGTTCCATAACCTCCATGCCACCAAAATGAAAAAATACGTGGTCTTTGCTGAATCTGAAAATGAATAAAACTTAGAGATAAAAGATAATTTATTTTTGTAGAAGTATAGCAGCAAATAATTATGGGGAAAAACAACAGTATCATTTGCCCAGACTTTAGGTTAACTAAAAAAGAGAAAATAATGGTAAAGCCATTCTCAATTAGAAAAGAGAATTTGTTTGAACAAGGAGAAAAAAAGCTTAACTCTTCTTTTTAGTAATAAATAAAAAGATGTAGTATTAAACTTTAGCTAATTAACAACACATTGTTAAGCATACAATTACATTAACTATACTGATTTCTGTTTAATACATACTAACTTAAGCTAAAGTATTTGTAAAATACTTAATATTTACATATTTTGAAAACTTTTTTAGAAACATATGCCTATTAAACATGATTACATGTTGCTTAAATTGATATAAACAACAACTGGATTAAAGGAAATAAATATTATCTCTCATTCTAAGAAACAGTATACATTACCTTAAGATTTTTTATTTTGGTATAGAATTTAATTAAAAAAATAAATCTTAAATATAGGCTATCTTTGTGCTTTAATCATATTTTATACTCAAATGAAATAAAAGAAGTGCTAACAAAACATATTAATTTCTAGTAATCATTTACCTGTAACCGGGGTCCCCCCCCCTTTCTAAGAAAGATTAAATCTGTTATTGCTTTTGTATTCTCCTCTCAGCGTTCAGATAGGGAATCCCTATTGCACCATCCATGGAAACTGAGGGAGGAACTGGACAATCAAGCATTGAAGGCACCCTAGGGCCTTTGTTTGGAATTCCAATTGGTAAAGTTAAGAAAGAATTGCACCTCTGTCAGCAAAAATGTCACTCACGACAGTTTCATTTCATTAGTTTGTCAGTGATCTGAGTTGCAATCAGGATTGGAAAAAAATCATGATTTTTTTAAAAAAATCAAAAATATCAGATTTATTTGATTTAAATCAGTTTTTTTTTATTTAAATCGGATTTTTTTTATTTTTTTCTGAATAGTAATTTTAATTGTTGTTTTTATGTTTTTTGCACTATACATAGAATAGTTTGTTATAAGAAGTAACATCTTATCTATCTAGTATATTCTGCACACAGATTACCTAAACTTAAATATATAAATTTTAATCTAAATACATTCTGTTATTTTGTAATTGGATAGTGCAAACTAAATAAGATGTAAATTAAAAGAACAAATTAAATATTCTTTTAATGTAAACTATTTATTTAAAAAAATAAATCACAATTATTTCAATATTTTTTAAGCACCAAATTATAGATTTAATTGTTTCAATAAGAACACTAGCTTTGATGCTTTATCCACTCCTAATCGGTTACAAAGGCTAGAACGAACAATACCAAAAAAAAGAAAACTGTCTTTCCATTCCAGCAGATGATTGGTTTGGAGTGCTACGGTCTACTTTTTGCAACACGAGGGCTAATGAGACCGGGACCTACAGCTTAAAGCCAATTCCGAATGGCTACGAACATCTATGCCACCATGGGATTCGAACCCACGAACTCCGGTACTGAAGGCGAGCACCCTATCCAGCACACGAAGCCACAGCTTATGTTATTTGGTAGACAAACTGGATATCAAGTTTTGTAATACTCTCTTTAGGTCCCATTACATAAACTTATTTCCATCAGTCATAATCAGTCATTGTACCTACCCCTACTACATACTTTCTGACAGGGTTGGAAAAAAATCATGATTTTTAAAAAAAAATAAAAAAAATCAGATTTATTTGATTTAAATCAGATTTTTTTGATTTAAATCGGATTTTTTTGATTTTTTTCTGAATACTAATTTTAATTGTTGTTTTTATGATTTTGCGATATACATAGAATAGTTTGTTGTAAGAAGTAACATCTTATCTATCTAGTATATTCTGCACACTGATTACCTAAACTTAAATATATAAATTTTAATCTAAATACATTCTATTATTTTGTAATTGGATAGTGCAAACTAAATAAGATGTCAATTAAAAGAACAAATTAACTATTCTTTTAATGCAAACTATTTATTTAAAAAAACAAATCACAATTATTTTAATATTTTTTAAGTACCGAATTATGGATTTAATTGTTTCATTAAAAACACTCGCTTTGATGCTTTATCCACTCCTAATCGGTTACGAAGGCTAGAATGAACAATACCAAAAGAAAAAAAACTGTCTTTCCATTCCAGCAGATGAAGCCACGACTGTTGTTATTTGGTAGACAAACTGGATTTCAAGTTCTGTAATACTCTCTTTACCCCCCATTACATAAAATGAATTCAACCAGTCATAGTCCATCATTGTACTACCCCTGCTACATATTTTCCGATAACAACCCCTAAATTCTTGGAAAGCACAAGCTATCTATTTACACTTATTTACTTATTGGTATTACTGTGCTGATTGATTCCCAGTTCTCCTGTCTTTGGAATATAGGTTTTAAAAGAAGTGAAAAAAAAATTATTTAAATCAATGATTTTTTTAAAAAAATCAACTGATTTAAATCAACTGATTTATATCATGCCAACCCTGCTTTCTGATAACAACACCCCTAAATTTTTGGAAAGCACATGCTATCTATTTACACTTATTTACTTATTGGTATTACTGTGCTGACTGATTCCCAATTCTCCTGTCTTTGGAATATAGGTTTTAAAAGAAGTGAAAAAAAAAATGATTTAAATCAATGATTTTTTTGAAAAAAATCAACTGATTTAAATCATGCCAACCCTGGTTGCAATGATGTCGAAATGCATTTTTCTAAACCTCAAGCAGAGCATTGAAGTTCGGCATGAATATGAGAATGGCAAATCAAGAAGAAAGCTAGCTGAATTATTTAACTACGGAAGAAAGGAAATCAACTAAGTCAGTAAAGAAAATAATTTGATTTTGAAGGAGTACGAAGACTACAGAACAAACAGAAACAAATTGTAGCTTAAAAAAAAAAAAAAAAAGTAAAGAAGCATGAAATAAAGTACTATTTTCTCTTTAGATAAGTTTTAAATTTCATTTACATAAGGAATATATGTCAAACTTGTTTATATTACGCATTATAGTAATTAACTTATAACAGTAAATAAAACCCTTCAGAGCTGATGAATATTCTCAGTATGGAGGGTGGTCGTTTAGAAAGGTTTCACTGTAGGGGAGACCAGGGTAAAATGGACCTCAGGGTAAAATGGACCATCCCCTATTCTTTATTTTATTTATTATTTTTAATGTTTAATACTTTGATTCATAGATGACAGCACTGCAGTCTTGAAAATGAATCTGTAATTGTGTGTTTAGCTGACAATTTAGCCATTTTATTCTAGAAAGTTGATTTGTGGTAGTCAGAAGTAAATATTTTCATCATAATATATCTTCTTCTCTTCATTTAAGAATTGTGATTTGGAGGATTTAACTTCTCACAATAAAGAGCTAAGATGATGTATTATTATATTTAATGTAGCTAAAACAATTTAATATAAGATTAGTTCTTTTTTTTCTGACACTCTTTGTCAGAATTACACATGGGATAAAATGGACCACCAGAACCTGGGGTAAAATAGACCATGGTCCATTTTCCAGGTTGTGTTTTTTTTTTTTTATTTCTGTAATGCTTTCTAAATTGATTTTATATGTGATATTTTTAAAAAACATGCAGGATTTAAAGTAACAGATACATGGAAATTCAATGAAAATGTCTTTGGAATATTCATCTTCTCATCATTTGTGACTGATCAACTGTCACCAGATTTTGAATTAACAAGTACAGCTGATCGTCAACCAAGCACAGGTAATCAGCAACCAAATACATCACAATCAGTACACAGTGAAAATCATCAGTTGAAAACAATATCACCTTTTGAATTACGCCCCTTGGCAAAAGCTAGCTTGTGTAAGACAACAAACAAACAAAAGAAGGGTGCATCAAAAATTCTAACTGATACACCAGTGAAAACGATCAAAGAGAAGGAAGAGAAAAAATTAAAACAGAAAAATGCTGCTTTAGTTAAAGATAGGAAGAATTTAGAAAAAATGTTAGTCTTAACTAAGCAGAAAAATGATAAAACTGTGAATTTTAAAGCAAATAAAGAAAATTTATGTGGATCAGAAAGTTCGAGTGATTCGGAAAATATGTCTGTTTATAGTGATACACAACACAGTGATAAAGAAAGCAATTCACAGCATGATGCTAATTCTGATAATGAATTAAAAGTTGGCAAGTATGTTTTGGTTAAATTTTTAACAAAAAAGAAAGTGGTTCATTTGGTTGGTTTAATAACAGGAAAAAATGATGAAGATTACGCTCTTGTGAAATTTATAAGGCAAAAACCTAATCAAAATGTGTTCATTTTCCCTGACAATGTTGATGAATCGCTCGGAAATGTTCAAGATATTGTGATGAGTCTCCCAGATCCTACTGCTTCTCAAGAAAATAGCAGACTTTCAGTAACACACAAATCTTTTGGTGTATCATTCATTAACTTCAATATTAGCTAATATTATGCTTTATGTGTACAGATTGAAGCTATAGAAAATAAATATAATACATTTTATGTTTTGTACTATTAAATAATGTACCACATTTAAGTTGTCTGTAGAAATTTTTTGCGGTCCATTTTACCCCGTGCCATGAAACATTTTACCCTGGGGTCGGGGTAAAATGGTCCACTTTGTCACTTGCTATTAAAAAAATTATAATAAAAAAAGTAATTATAATAATTGGTTTTGACTGAGTGTAATATAAAGCGTAATATATAGGCAATGTGCATATATATTTTCAGATTAAAAAAATCATTAGTTTGAGAGCAAATACTCAAAATTCACAAAAGCAGACCATTTTACCCCGGTTTCCCCTATATATAATGATTTTTTGTAATGGATGAGTCAAACAATGGATACTGACTAGTAAATCTGCTTCATCAAAAGATTACTGTACAAAATCTCAAGCATTTAGATATTTGTATAACTGTATTTATGTATATATTTTTATAAAAAATAAAAGCTACATTCTTTCAATCACTACATTTTAGCTAGTATACCAAGTGTAGCCTATGACTGTTATATGTTATTGAAAATTACTTTTTAATACTACTATAAAATGCTAACAAAATACTGTTGTTTTTAAAGGTTTTTGTGTGTATAACACCTAAAGAAACTGTAAAACACTACAGCACTTTAAAAAATTTATAACTAAAAAATAAACTAAAAACTAATTATTTGCAATATATCAAAATCTTTAAAATTAATATCTCATAAGTCATAAAAACTTTCATGAATATTTTAATTGAATATAAGCGCTTACACTAACAGAACATCAATATATTTTTTCCCTTTTAAATATTCATTAGTAAATATGTTAGTCAGAACACAGCTTTCAAAGAACAATCCAGTTCAATTTATCAGCGATGCTTTTAAGTTTTACTTACTGTAGAAGTAAGGATATAATCGTTTCTGGCAGCAAGCTTTTTAAAACACTGTGAAATCAACGAACTTGTCAACACAGATCCAGCATTTGATTCTGTAAGAGAATCATACAAACTTTTAGATTTATTGATTGCCCAAATGTTGTTGTAGTGATTCAATAATACTTCACATAAACAGTCTCGAATTTCATCAAGTTCATTATCCACATCTATTTCAGATAAATGTTTAGGCAAGCCATTTACGTTATGAGTTCTAGTGATATAACTATGAAAGTTTACACCATCGTAAGTGGGAGGTAATGATTTAAGAGTGTAAGTTTTAAGCTTCAACTTTTGAAGGACGGCTAAATCATGTAACTTTTCTTCAACCGAAGGTATAGATTTCAGAGACTCATACCACAAATGTCTCCTATGCCTTTTCTGTCCTTCATCAGAAGGATCTATAATTTGGGGATATTGACATGGACTCTTTTCCAATTCAGTTAACTGATGAGTAAATCGTAATCCAGTTACAGAATTTACAGGTGATAACAAACGTTTCAACTGAATTGCACGACGCAAAACATTGGACTTTTTTGGAAAGAGTTTCATGATTCTCACTGTTCAAATACACAAATTCACAGGCATGTGTAAACAGTGAAACAGCGGTTTCAGTTAACAAAAAATGCATGCGTTCGCATTTGATGAGAGGATCGGGACAGCCCCTATGGTTTCTAAGGTTCTAAGTTTCAGGGAAAAATTACTTGGTTCATTCTGTTGACTAATATATAAATTATAATAACTATTCAAGTAATCGTGTATGAGCTTGAGCTGTATGCTGTATCGTGTATGAACTTGAGAAGATGTTGCGCTATTTCGAACACCATTTTTTTTAACGTTTTAGATATTTAAAAAAAAATTTTTTTTTGTATGTCATTATTTTGAAACTTTAATAGTAAATTCTCTGTAAAAAATTACTCATTAAAACATCATTGACTATAATAATTGAGAAACTTATACATTTCTGTAATTGTATGTCATTATCGTTGTGAAACTTTAATAGAAATTTAAAAAATACTTCTGAAAATTTAGAAACTAAACTATCGGTAACTTGAGAATATCGTTGAAAATTATACATTTCAAGGTGACGTCAAACGAAACGAATATTCATAATCTTAAATTTTTTTAAGATTAAATCTTAAAGAATTATTTCACTTCCCAAATTATTTACTAAGTGAAATAATTATTTAATATTGGGAGAAATTTGGGAGAAACGGTAAAATTTAAGATTCTGAATATTCTTTGATAAAAAATGTAAGATCCTAAAATATTACATTCAATAACATTTTTCTGGAACAATTTATTTTATCTTTAAAAATTAAGCTGATAAGCCTATATGAACAGCAGGAGGTATGAAAAAAGTTTATAGTGGCAAAAATTAATTTAAAAACAGTAATTAACAAAACCCAGCAAAGATGATAATAAAAATTTGACAATTAAAGTAAAAAAAAAAAAGAAAATTAATTTTTAAAATCGTCAAAAACGTAAATAAAATTTCAGAAATAAATGGTGCAAAAACTGCCCAGGCTCATTTCATGGCAAAAATTAATTTAAAAAACTTAAAACAATAAAAACTAACAAAATGATAATAAAAATTTGACAATTAAAGTAACAAAAGATAATAAGAAAATGTAGAAATAAATTTAAAACATTAACAAAAATTGTAAATAAAATATTAGAAAAGATAGATCATACACGATTATTTGAATAGTTTTAGTTTATATATTACTTAATAGATGGCGCTACTGAAGTAAATTTTTCCTGCATCATAGGGGCTGTCCCAATCCACTTTCGCATACGTTGTCTTGTTTATTGTCGTGTTTAAACTCGTTTAACTCGTTCGTCGAATTTCTTTGCAGTTCCTTTTTTACCGGTAGAGCACAATTTCATCTCCACTTAACCGTTCTATTAAACAAAGAAGTAGTTTTGAATTCTTTTGAAGTACTTTGTGTATTTTAAGAATATTACTTATTTTAAAAAGGTGTATCAATATTTTTTCTTTATTTTTCATTTTTCTTTATTTTTTTTTTATAGTAAATGGAGATGCCTAACATTTTGGAATCGGAGCTATCCACTGAAAATGACAAAACAACTGATATAGCAGAAGGTATATATTTAACTGCTTTAGTATAGTTAAATTGCATGTTAATGTAAGTTATATGTTATGCTTATATTATTAATTCATTAAAGGCAATCTCAGTGTAAACTATTTTGGCAGTTAAATTTTTTTCGTTTTGTTTTATTTCTACTGCATTTTTGGTCTCAAGTAGATGTTCTACATACTGTATTAAAAATTCCGTTCTGAAACACTTTTGTTTTATATAATTATTGAAATTAAAGACACTCTTTGTCATTTTCAACAATTATACTTCATTTAATTTTGAAATACAGTTCATTAAAATAAGTAATTTATATTAATAATTATACTTTTATTGAACTTATTGAAGTTGCCAAGTTGGGAACAAGTGGCAGACTTATTGAAGGTGAAGTTGAGAACAAGTGGCAAACTTGTTGAAGGTGAAGTTGAGAACAAGACAAGCCCTCCCTCCTACCAAAACTGAGGTACAATTGACGAAAACTTAAAAAAAACCTTAAATATGAAGGGGTATATATAAAAATTTTCCTAAAAGTAATTCTATTAGTAATTCAGTCCAAGATGTTATAATCAATATTTCTGGTGGTTTTGTCTTAATGTGCATCAACTTAGAAAAATATAAGTACAGTTTGATGAAGCTGTGTATGCTATAATTTTAAAAGTTTAATTAATTTAATTATACATTTTAATTATTTACGATGTTATATCACAATTTTCTATGGTAGCTGATTCAATAAAGGCAGACAATCAAGGCTTGAGCTCGCCAAAGATCTGTCATGTTCATTAATGGTGTCTAGGGCAGGCAAATACGTTCCTGGTTTTAATGTCCACAAAATTCTTAAAGGAAGCCTTTGTAAGTGGCAGGTCAAGCTTGAGGGGGGCATTCTACTTAATTCCTACTTCTAAATTACGAGGAACTTGAAGTTAAGCCTATGGTTTCTTGATTATAGTGAAACTGCATATTTTAGAACATTTTCGAGAAAATCTCTACACCTGTTCCAACTGGAAATAGGGTACAATTTTCTTTTACGTAAAATATCTAAACTGTTACATCATAAACACATTTGTTAATATTTTCCTAGTTCTGCTTATGATATAATCCCAGATTTGTTATAAAAATTGAAGTAATTATCAGTTTAAATTGTGTTTAAATGAGTTATTATTTATACCAAGCTAATTTTGTGTATTTTACGTCCGATACCTAGGTTAAGTCAGTATTTTGCAGCTTAATACCATTAAAATAAAATATATATATATCAATTATTTAACTTTCATCAATGTTCTGCATAATAAAAGTAGTAAAATATTGCAAGTAAAGCCAATGACCTCAATCTTAGATATTAATTTTGCAAGTCTGAGTTTTCAGTATTAGTTCTTACGTCCGACATCATTCGTTATTTATTTATTTTTTTAAGTTAAAACTTTTGCCAGAAAATTTTTTTATATTTCATAATTCTATAAACATAGGTAAGTATTTAAAAAAATATTTTGATCAGTTAAAAATATTTTAACCCTTAGAAAATTAATTTTTATGAGTAAATTTTGTCCGATTTTTACGTCTGACACCATGGAATTGCCTATATTACTCTTAGCCATAGATCAGTAACAAATTGGTACAGGGTCTGGTGAACCAGTTGTAGATGTTCCTATATCTGAGGGATGAGTAACAACAACATACATATCGCAAGTTCCACAAATATTTAAATTTATTTGATGTTATTAGACACCAAATAAAATATTTTTATATATGTTCTATTTATATATATTTTCTGAAAAGACCACCTGATTTATTCAAAGTAACTTTCAAAAATACTTTAAATTATATTTTTTTAAGTTGATGCACGTTAAGACAAAAGTGCCAAAAATATTGATTATAACATCTTAGACTGAATTACTAATAGAATTACTTTTAGGAAAATTTTTATCCATACCCCTTCATGCTTAAGGTTTTTTTTGAAGTTTTTGTCAACTGTGCCTCAGTTTTGGTAGGAGGGAGGGCTCGTCTTGTTCTCAACTTCACCTTCAATAAGTCTACCACTTGTTCTCAACTTGGCATCTTCAATAAGTTCATGATCCAAATTATTTTAATCATGAAATGTTATTGTCTTAGATATTCTGTGATTCAATCACATTTAAATAATCAAAGCTTAATAAGTATTGAAAATGAAATATTACCAGTTGATTTTGAAAACATAATTAATGATTTTGAAAATTTATGGAAACATAATTTTCTAATAAGCTTAATTTTATTATGAACTTCTTTTTCTGAACTTTAAATGATGAATAGGTCATGGGTGGGGCTACTTTTGCATACGGATCTCAAAAGCAAGAAGTTTTCAGACATCCCTGTTCTTAGTAGTACGTAAAAAAATATTAATTGGATTTCTGTATTATTGAATCAAAAATCAAGTGGTTGAAAAATTAAGTTTAAAATAATTTATTTTTCTAAATATTAAGTTTAAAATTTATTTCAAGATAAAGTGTCTAAGTATTATTGAAAAGTTAATAGGAAAACTGCAAATTTTCATTTCATGTATCCCATTAAACAATGCAAGATATTGAAAATTTAAAAGAGGTACAGTAGCATTTTCTACTTATGCCCTGTATTATAACAGCATAAGTTATCTGTCCGTCTGTCCTCAAATTTATGATCTCTGAATAAGAGCTTAAAAAATTTTTTTTTAAAGCAAATAAAGAGTTGTTAATCAATACCACATCACCATATATTTATCATGTGGTTTGAATTGACCCCAAAAAGTTAAATATTACTATTATCAGTAAGGATGATAACTATTTAATAGAAGAAGTATGCTGTAAAGTTAAAAAATTAAATTAAAGAGCAAATTGCAACTTTCAGAGTAATTTGATTTTACCCAGACAGGATGGGAAAGTTTAAACCCATTTAGGATTACTGGTTTGGTTTGGTTTGGAGCACTATGGTCTACTTTTTGCAACACGAGGGCTAATGAGACCGGGACCTACAGCTTAAAGCCGATTCTGAATGACTATGAACACCCATACCATAGCATGGTTCAGCCGGGTGCTTAAAATCCTTAAAAAGTGCTTTTTTTGTAAATCCATTTTTAAGGTCCCTAATAAGTCCTTAAAAAGTGCTTAGTTTTCTTTTTGTAGCCTTAAAATTTATAATTTTTTCTGAGTGCTCAAAAAGTGCTTATTTTTTTCCCCCAAATATTGGTTGCTGAATTTTTATTTCCCTTGGTAATTAATCGTCAATCCATTCAACAAAGCTAAAGATAAGAAAGAAGAGTTAAAAAATGTATAGAAGAAAAGAAAAATGAACTTCAAAATTAGACATATTCTCCCCCTTCCTATATTTTTTGGTTCTCATCTTCTATTATGAATGGAAATAGTTCTTCAGTTACATTTTTAAAATGGCATTGATAATTTCTTGAATCTTGTTTTAAGTATGTCATAATTAAAACTTTTTTAGTGTAGATACTACATTTTCTTTTCTCTCTGTCTCCCTGTGTGTGTATGTGTGTGTGTGTGTGAATATTATATTTACCTGTTTATAATACAGAAGTACTTTATATTATCTTATTTTCATGTTGCTGTAAAAATACTGTTGCTATGATGTGAAACTTGTAGATATTCCACCACAGATAGTACTTTAACTTTACAAATATTTCAGATTTGTTTAGAGAAGGGGGGGGGCATTTAATCAATAAGGACTATTGCTGTTCTAAAATTTATGTTTGCAAAAAAAGATATGTTAACATAAAGTATGAGATATTAACAATTGTGTTTAATAAAATTATTAAATTGTCTATATATATTATTTAATGTCATTTTACAAGTCATAAAGCTCATGAAAAGCTTCATGAAAATTTTCAATTTTTAAGCTTTAGCTGTAGGTTGAACATAATACAGTGAAAATTTAGGTGCTTAAAAAGTGCTTAAAAGGTGCTTAAAAAGTGCTTAATTTTTTTTCTGTGGAAAGAGTCTGAACCTTGTATAAGTGTTATTTGAACCCACGAACTCAGGTGCCGAAGGCCAGCACCCTAAATATTCAGCCATCATTCGGCTGACTATCGTTAGGACTGTTGGAAAGAGAAAGAAATCTTCCTCAAGTCCACATAATTTTCTCCATTAAGCCTAATTGTATTTAAAAATTCATAAAAGATCTATTAACTTCAAATTAATATGCTTTCAACTGTTCAAGTTCTATTTTAGAAAGAGTCAACTATATTAAGAACTACATGTATTAAATGAGGCTTTTTGCCTCATGGGGCCTCATTTTTGCCCAATGAGGCTCTTTGCCACATCTCAAGAGGAAGTTTCAAGCTGTATTACAGCTCTGCAGTCGTGGAACTTGCGATGAGAAGGACAGTGAAATAAAGGCAAATGGAATCTCAAACTATCATAGTTTAATCATGTTTTCTTTTACCAACGAAACTGCCAATTATCCTGCCGAAACATTGTAAATTCTCTTTTTATAGTTGCTTGTACCATCCAATTAGCAATCGCTACTATTCATGTAGATTACGTAACTAAAGTGTTAGAAATCTATTTTTAGTTATGTAATTGGAAAGAATCCATAGGGGAACATTTGAGAACATTGGCTAGGGTTGCTAGAAGTATCAGAAAGACAGAGTTGCAACCGAAAGTGATAAAAATATCATTACATGTATATTTATGAATATGTGAAAAATCTGTTTTTTATAGACAAAATTTTGGGAAGGGTCCATTTTTGAAGTGAAAATATTGCAAAGGGTCTTTTTTTGTTTAAATGTAAAAGTGCAATATATTTGTGTATTAATATTTTTGTAAAGTGGTTGAATTTAATACTTATAATGTATTTCTATTTTTCAGAGGTTCCTATGGAAATTGTAAAAGATGATGAAGCTACATCAGGTATTTTAAAAAGAGCTTAAGTTTATAGTTTAAAGAGTATTTTAAAATTTGAATTTATATTGGTATCTTTTAATTATCAAACAAGGAGAATCCTCTACTTAACTATATCCATCTTATTAACTAGCAGGCCATTTTGACAATATTTTAGTCAGCAATAAATCGTTCCTGACAGAAGTGAACTATTCAGACATTGTATATAGTCAAATTTATGGTACATTACTGTATTGCTATATTTATCTAACTAGGTGCCATTGCAAGAACTAAAAATTTATCCAAACAGTTTCATTTATCACATTAAAAATAAATTTACACCGCATTTACACGAGTCAAGTAGACGAACAACTCAAGTAACTCTGTGCATGCATAGTTTTTCTTAGTTTACTTGACTCGCCTACAGCTTGAATGCATGCGTTTACATGTAGTCAAGTTCCGAGTCAAGTAAATTACCTCTAAACAAGAATTATTGCAGATTATTAACAGAATATTTTTGCGATTTCAGATTTTTGCGAAAATATTCTGTAATGATATAAGGAAATTTTATACAGTTTTGAGAATATCTAAATTCTATTTTTTTAAAAATTAATTTGGTATTTATAGAATTTAAAATGTAATTTTCACATACTATTTTAGTTTTATTTGAATACTCACTCTTCGGGTGTAAAATTTATACTTTTTATTATGCAGGTGCTCAATTTAGGAGATGTTCTGTGTGTGGAATGTTTAGGAAAGAATATGACTGATATTATTAAATTGATCGTTTAGAGAGGGTGAATTTTAAGATATTTAGTAAAGTGAGTAATGCGTTTAACAGAAAATAATTTTTCCGTAAAAAGGAAAATTAAATAAGATGCAAAAGGAAAATTTTCGGAGAAAGTGTACATGTCTTTTAGAATCTTTAGACATTCAAACAAACAAAGTTCGACAAAATAAACAAATAGTAATAATAATAAGCATGTAAAATATGCAATATAAAGCTATGTTTCAATCCGTGGTTCCATAAATTGCATACGCACATTAGAATCATTCTAATATTCCCTTTTTTAAAACTAAATTTTATGATAAACTATGTAATAATCTCTGTGAATATTTATCAGTGTTTCTGTATTTTTTTAATTCTTCCAATTAACAGTTAAAAAGTAATATTTCATTTTATATTATTTTATGCATCTGTTCAGCGAATAATGTCAGTGAAATTTTAAAAATAAATGCTTTACTAAAAAGAAATATTTTTTTCTAAAAACAAAGTAAACTTAAGAAAATGTTTAACATGGTATACAGATCAAATGTTGAAAATTTCAAGCAACTTGAGATAATAATAAAAAAAAAAGTTTGGTAAGCCGAAAAGCAGCACAAATTCTTACATTTGTAGCTCTTTAAAACTAATGACACCCCTTAACATAATAAAAAAGTATTACATACACTTTTATTGTAAGAATAAACTTTATTTGTGAAAGAGTTATTTTGTTTTGAGTTACCTTAATTATCAGTTGTAGGGTTATCTATAATTTCATCCATTAAGTGGAACAATTTGAAAAGATGGAAAATTTATGTTCCATGCTTTACCTCTAGTTTAAATCCTAATTTTTTTACATTTTCTGATATCTTTCGTGTACTGAAACAAAAATAAAGTCCACATACTAAAAACAAATGACTGCTACCAATAGTGAAATGATACAGGATTTACACATCAGTGGCACCCTCTACTTTACTTGATTCATTTGAGTCAAGTTACTTGTCCACCGTGAAGAACTACTTGACTCAAGTAGCTATTTGACTTGACCAGAAACGTTTACACGAGTCAAGTAGTACTTTCAAGTCAACTTGACTGACCTACTTGAGCATCTACTTGACTCGTGTAAACACGGTATTACTGATGTGATGGTCAACTGCACTTTTTATATTTTGTTTAACTCTTAACAATGCAGTTTTAGAAAATGATGCATAATGAGTACGGTGAAACTATGGACTCCTTCAAAGTAGGGGCACAGGCATGTGTAGAGAAGTTGCAGCCATAAATCATGCCCTGCTTTTGTGATTGCTTAAAGCTGTGACCCCACAGAATACTTTTCAGTGTTCTGCAACAGGCTTTCAGGTAATCAAAAATATTCTGCAGGAGATATATTTATTTTATAATATATTTACTTTCCCACAATATTATTCCTTCTTTCCTTCCTCAGTGGCATGACAGCCCAGGATGGGCCTTAGCCTTATCTAGAATTTCATACCAGGCAGTCCTATCTTTGGCTCTGGATTTCCAATTTGAAATTTTCAAGAATCTTATAACGGAATTTATATTGGTTATATTAGAACTTATATTAGTTTTCTCAATGCAGTCGTCTAACCATCTAAGTTTTGGTCGTCCTCTCATTCGGGTTCCTATTGGTTTGACTGTAAAAACTTTTTTTGTGGATCTATTGTCATTAAGTCGAACTAGCTGTCCAGCCCATTTTAATCTTTGTAAGCTAATAAAATTAATTGTATCTGGGTTTTTATATGTTCTGTATAATTCAATATTTGTTCTTCTTCTCCATATACCATTTACATTAATTCCCCCAAAAATACTTCTCAATATTTTTCTCTCAAAAACTGCTAGGGTTTCCTTGTCTCTTTCTATCAGTGCCCAGGTTTCAGCTGAGTAAGTCAAAACAGGTTTTATTAGGCATTTATATAATATTATTTTAGTCAATCTGTTAATGTACTTAGACTTTAAATATTTCTTTAATCCAAAAAAAAAAAAAAAAAAAAAAAACATCGATTAGCAGCAGTAATTCTGCTATGAATTTCAACAGGGTTCCCACGGTCATGAAAAGTCATTGAAAAGTGCTTAAATTTTCTTTTTGTTTTTTAAGGCCTTAAAAGTTTTTGAATTTTCTTTGAGGCCATTGAATTTAAGGTCTGGTGCTTGATTTTTCTTTTTCAAGTCCCTGAAAAATGTTAATTCATGTCTGCACCAGAAAATTGAGAAGGATCGTTATTGGCAATTGTGGCCGTGTCACGTGACTCATCTTTCATGCACTGCAAACTGCACTAGCTACTGTTGCCGGCTTGGAGGGAGGGGGAGACAAGCTCAGAGTTCAATGTCATCCCGAATTAGAAATTCTTGCTTTTCATTCAATGAAAGAAAGATAAGGGCTTTGAAAGAAATTTTTTAAAGGCCCCTCCCACTATGGTTGACTGCAAGCCATTACTACCGTTTGAATGGGGCTTTGGCTTATCGTGGCCGATGGCGGCAGACAATAAGGCCCCTTCACACTCTGGACCACTGCAAGTCATTACCACCGTCTGGAGGGGTTTGGTTTATCGTGACAGATGATAAAATAGCCTTGGCGGATGATGGCTTCCGAGGTGGTTTTTCTCTATAGATCAAAGGCAGCCAGATGTGCAACTAAAGTGAGCAGTAGACCCGTGTGCTCGGCTCATTTAGTGGCCCAGCGTGTGGATGCAACCAGTGAACCATCGTTCAAGGTCATCATCAGGAAGTGGTGAACAGTTGGCCATAGTGTTTAGGCTACATTAGTGTTTTGCTTTTTTTTTTTTTTTTCCATTTTGTGTCTGGATGCCTGAGTAGCGAAGTTTGACTTATTTTCTTTGATTGCTTATTTCTGTTTAGTTAGTGATGTCAAATATATATAAAAATAAAAAGTTTGGAATGGTTTAAAAAGAAACTATATATTTTTAAACCAATATTCGTGTGCTTATAGCCCTTCCTTTTTTTTACACTATTTCAAAAACCTGATTTTTTTTTTCTGGGAATAGAGTGAACATTATATATATAGTTCTACTGTTTTGGGAAGTTATTTTAATTTTTTTCAATTATGAACAGTGTATCAAAGAGGTGCTTGAAAAAAATATCAGGTTTTGGAAAAGTCATTGAAAAGTGCTTGAAATTTTCAGAAGCAAAAGAGTGGGAACCATGTTCAACAGATATATTATTTTGTGTATTAATTTCCGAACCTAGGTATATAAACTGCTTTACAACTCAAATCTATAACTGCCTATTTCTAAGAAGGAGTGATTATATTCTCATTTTAAACAAGGCATATATTTGGTTTGAGTTTCATTAATGCTCAAATTCATCTTTTTGGCCTCGTTTCCAGAGAAATAAATGCTTGTTTTAGTGCATCTAATGTTCGGGCTATAACATCAATATCATCTGCATATGCAAGCAATTGTACAGATTTGTTGAAAATGGTTCCTCTAGAATTTAAATTTGCATCTCTAACTATTTTCTCCAGTGCAAGGTTAAAGAGAAGACAGGCCAGGGCCAATATTATTCCTATTGTGGTATATTTTCTTCTTTACCAATATGTATAACTAAAAATATTTAATAAAACAGTGCTACCTGAAATTAAAAAAAAAATATTTGTATTAAAACCAAGGCATTAACATAGAATTTACTGTCCTGTCAATTACTTTTGATGTAAGATATTTTAAGATATCACTACGATGATAAAAATAGGACTGATAATTTTGGCCCAAACATTAATGCAAGGGAAGTTTTTAATAATTTTTGGACTATTCTGTGTCCTGGTGGAGGTCCATTGTAAAAAATAAACATTCTTTTATCAGTTGTCCCAATACTAATTTCATCACCATCATTTACATTATGCCTATAGGAAAAAGTTTTATCGATTGTTGATCTCCATGATTTGCAAATAGCTTCTGATAATAAGAATAGAAATTGATAAATTTAGGGATCTCTGTAGTAATTCATTTACAGCTTGCACTAATATAGCATTCATTTAAAAAAATGTTCTGTTTTGCCGAGAATGATCAGTTGCATCAAAAATCCAGTTAAGAAAAATTTGATATTGAAAAAATAATTCATTTTTTTCTTCTTCAGAGGGTGAAACACATGAAAAAAGTTTAATAAGCTCCAAAAAAGTGGAGAGATCTAAAGCTTTGTTATCCATATTTGAATGTGGAAATAATGAATAATCAAAGCAGAAAAATACTTTAGCAGTTGAAATTACCAACATCAAGTTCCTTACTTTGGTCAAAATAAACCTGGTATTGCTGTAACAAGGAATCAACGTAATCCAATAAGTATTTTACATCCTTTCCTACTTACGGAAAACCATCGATAAATATATATATATATATATATATAAAGGAAAAAAAAGTTTTTCTATGATCCACGATTGTTCTGCAGTGGAGCCAGTTGTTTTGTGACATGCGTTGCAGTTTTGGGCACATTCTGCTTCAGGGAACTGATAAATCAAGAAAATATGATTTAATGGATAACTGATTTATAGATACTGTGAAAAGTATAAACCAAAGGTTGATAAAGAGATTTCTATGGTAAGAAAATTGTTTATTAAAGTATTTTGATGTTTCTTCTGGTAATAGCACCATGTCACCTATGTTGAAAATTGTTTTTGTAAAGTATTTTAGTTTCAGACAGTGATAATAAATACTTATCTCATTAGACTACTATAAAATAAAAATATGTATTTCTTTATTATATTTTATAAACAAAAATTTGTTTCTTTTGCATTTTCAATTTAGATGTGCTTGAAAAATTTGTTATTTTAGTTATATATTAATTTCTATTTTAGTACCAAGACTTCGAATTAAAGATTTTGATGATGAAGGAGAAAATGTTATAAGGTTGACTGTTGAGGTATTCAATACATTTGACATATTTAAATAAAAGGAAACAATAGTTGTTTACATGGGTGCCAACTTTTATGGATTATTTATAAAATTTACAGTTTTAGTTTTAATTTTACTGATTTACAGATACACCAAGACTTTTTACGGGTTTTAGTACTTTGAAAATGAAATCAAAAACTAGAAAAATGACATGGACTTTTCACTTTTCTAATTTGTGGAGGTTTTAATAATGACAATGACTTTTTAGTTTTATCTATGAATACATATCTAAATTTTGATGACTGGAACAAACTGTGAATTAGTGTAAAAAGAAAACATGCTCTTACACAAAATTACACTATTTTATATATAAGTCAGATGCTATTGCACTGCTCTTTCGTATATATCTATTAAAATTATCTATTTTAAATTATTCAGAACTTTGGTAATGATCTGGCATGTCAGAGTTCATATTTATGTGTTAATAATTGTAGTAATAATAATTCCGCAATGAAATTTAAAGTAAATAAAAGTATTTAACACTAAACATACCATATTAAAGGGTCAAATGACCCATAAGGTTTATGTAGAAAATGCAATGGGAAATGAATTAAAAACCCATTAACTCCTTCCCTGTTTTGCCAGTACACCGTACAGTCACAGCTTTTGGGCCTTTACTGATTTGCCTGTACGACGTACGGGCAATCTGATTTCTATTTTGCTTGCACTATTGCCGTATTTTTTCATATTTTAGTAACAAATTATTCGTATAGATGTCCAGTAAATGGTATTTTTCAGTTTATTGTATTTTCTACTCTGGTTCAAAAGCATGGTTTTTTTTCGTGTTTTGTATCAGAAGACGAATTGTTGTCTTTCAGTGTATAGCTTACTGGTTATATTTTAACCGCCTGATAATTTTATTGATGTAAGAGTTGAATAATATATTTTTACTTTTAAATAATGGATAATTCAGAGCGTATGGAGCTAATTTCTTGTGATTCGAAGTGTGACTCGGAATCAGAAACTGAATTATCTGTAAATGATAGTAGCAAAAGTTTACTAGATGACCTGGATAGTAGTGACTCTGATAGTAGTACAGATGGAATCGGTCAAGCAAGACAATTTTTTTTAAATTGTTATAATCCTTCAGATCTGCCTCCTAGATTTGCTTTCACTGGAATTCCAAAAATTAACTTGGATATCGATGAGACTAAAAGTAAACTTCAGTTCTATGATGTTTTCATAGAAAGAAAAAAGTTGTAATAAATGCTTAAAAATATTAGAAATGTTAATTTTAATAACATATTTTTACTTAATAATGTAAAATGAGCAAAAAAGGCAATAAAAAAATGCGACTTTTTTTGACCGAATTCTGGAAAAAAATGAAATTGTCAAAGGGTTAATATGGTATGTTTAGTGTTAATGTTTTAAATCCGCCCTGCAGTTTATGAATGCTAAAAGTCATTTTTCTTAAAATTTTTAAGCTCAAATATTTTATGACATATACAATTTTTCCATAATTAATGCACAACAAAGCTAAAATATTAGGAATTTACTCTTCTTTAAGTTTTGATTTTTCTGTTAGGATTTCATTATAAGAAAATGGAAAATTTATTATTGGTAGAATTTTATTTTGTACAAATAAATTTCACTTTAATGAAGAAAATTAAATAATGGGATAAAGCAGTGATATAGCTAGAATTTTTTTTTTTTTGGAATGGGCCCAAAGTACAGTGAACTTTTAATCTCATAAAATTATATTCATTACGCACATACAAAGTACATACATGCATTAGTCTTATTCATACATCTATAGTGCATACATAAATGTCATAAAACAGATCAGCAATGCTAATTGTAATTTCATTTTGTCTTGAAAAATATATTTTCAGTTGCAATGTGTATTTAATTTTATGTTCTAAGTTTTTATGATATTTAAATTTGCTTAGCAAATACTGGAGCAAATTTAATTTACACTCCAATATTAACCAGTCAAGTGTGAACTAAGTAATTTTATAAATAACTAGGAGAATAAAAGAAAATGTTAAGAAAGGAACTGTGATATAGCCTTTTATTTTTCTTTTACAAAATTGCATATCTTGTAAGACATCAAATTTTGAAAACAGTATGGTATAATCTGTAATTTATAAACTATTATTTATAGTAATAAATTAAATATTCTAGCTTTTAAAGCCTGAGTGCTTAACACTCTGACTCCTCAATTTGTAAACCAAGATCTCTTTAAAAATTGCACATTTTTTTGTTGCGTAGTATAAGTATACATACAAATGTGAAGAATACTTTTATTAATTTTTTTTTTTTTTCATAAATAAGCTTTCAGAAAAAACTAATTCAGATTGCTATACATAAATATTTATTTTTTACAAAATTTCAATTGGAAACAGTAAAATTTTTATTTTTATATCTGTAATTTATTAAATTCTATATTTTAGTAATAAATACTAATCAAAACATATAATAAATACTAATTTTTTTTTCTGTATATAATTTTTTTTGGTTTAGAAAAAGAATGTGCTTCTTAACAAAGGAAGAAACTCTGAAATACTAATTTCTTTATCTATACACATAAAAAATTTATTTTTTAAATTCTAATAAAAAATGTTTTTCTCTTTTTTTTAAATTTTATTTCTAACACTTGTATAACTAGTAGTTTAGTATAATTTCTATATTTTAACTAATTAAATAGTCTAATACTGTATATATATTTTTATTTCACTGTAAATGTTAAACTTATAATGTGTTCAAAAAGGAAAACAATGCCGTGAAAATCGCCGGATGAGCAGTCAGTGGGTTAAACCTTTATCTGGATTTACAGTCATGCCTGTATGTACTGAAAGTAATGCTAAATGTGTCAACCTTTCGTGACCAATTCTAATGTGAAAAAATGTTTTTACTCTTTTTGTGGTTTTTAAATTTACTTTTTGTCTGTTTAGATTTTTTTTGTAATGCATATTATATATTTCTGAATGTATCTTGTAATGCATACTATATATTTCTGAATGTATCTTGTAATGCATACTATATATTTCTGAATGTAAGTCCATCCGTATATAAGCTGAGGACAGTGGTGTGCGGTAGGTTTTCATGCAGGGTGTGCAGAGAACATGGATTTTCCAATAAATCTTCAATTATTGAGACATCTGAGTTTTCCATTCTGAAATGGGTTATTTATTATGAATATAAATTAAAAATTACTATAAAGAAAATATTTACCTATGAGTAGTCGAGTTATAACTATAAAAATAGCTAAATGAGAATTCTACAGGCACTGAAGCAAAAATCATGTCTTTTGTTATATGGTGTCATATCGGCGTAGCACCACATGGCGCCCGCCACTGCGGTGCCACATCCAGATGCTCATTGGTGCCGACAAACCGAACGTCTATTCTACGTGTAGAGGATTTCACTGCACGCTGGCACAATAGAACGAACTGTTTCTTGTTCGGTCAGTGGATTAAATTATATTAATTGTTTTTGACATTTGGAAATCATATATTCTGCGAAAAACATCGTGACAATTTTTAAAAACAAAACAGGGATATGGTGTTACAGATATAACTTGTATACTGTCTCTAAGATATAATGAATGGTTAATTTTGGACTTTTCTGTTAAAATTCGTTTCTTTAAAACAAAGCAACATTGTTTTTCAGCTAATTATTTCAATAAATATAACACATCACCAAAATTACTTTACCACACTAAAACATTTCACTTTATATTGATGAAATACTTCTTTTATATTACCATGAAAACAAAATCTTACAATATATAAATTTAAACATTAACCGTCTGCAAAATCGTATGGCCAATTAATCAGTTAAATACCAAAAGAGCTTAAGCACGTAAGTCCCCCCTCTAATACAACGCTTAATAAACCATACCTTTGGATGATTCTGAATTCCAAGTGCATGAAAAATAGCTGCACTTGCCTCAGTGCTATAGTATGCTGTGCTTCTTCAGTAGTCCATACATATAAAGCATGATTTTCAATTTAGTGCGCAGTGCGTACACATCAGAACTTCCTATGTTCGTTTGCTTTTGAACGCGCTACATGGTGCAGCACCTAGTACCGCACGCACTGCGGGAATACAAGCAAGCAAATCAACATAATATTTGAATATATTATAAATAATATTTATTATATACCATATAAAGATAGGTAGATATAGGTGCAGAAAATTATTGTCCCTCATAATTTTGCCAGGGTGTGCAGTGCACACCCTGCACATATGGACTGCACACCACTGGCTGAGGGTATGATTTTTCTACAAAAATTTACCCTAAGTTCGAAACCTGTACATAAGCCAAAATATAAATACAATTTCTAAAACATTTAAATATGTTACCAAGAAGCCGAAAATGTTGCCAAGCAGGTAAAATGGAAAAAATAGGTTTGAATCAAATTCCGTTAAAGTAAAATGCAAGATGAAGGCTTCTCAAACCTTTTTTGCGATAGCATCTATTTTTAGTGCTGCAAGGGTAGAGGATTGGTCACATCTCAAGATAAGTACGAGGACATCTCTTATCTAGATTTCTGTTATCTAGGTCAAACAAATGCTATGTTTGGCAGTTTATTGATTGCATACAGCTTGCATAGAATTGTGTGTATTAGAAGATTAGCTGATCTGGTACTGTTATAGTACTGTTGTTTAGGAGCAATTATAATACAGTTGTTTGAAGCAATTAAATCATTTTAAATTGAGTCTTTTTAAATTTATTTTTCAAATTCCAAAATTTTTGTAAACTTAATTTACCATAATTTTGTACGTATAGCCCACGGACGATCTGTAGTTGTTCATTGCTCAAATCATCAAAATCAGAAGAAGGGTAGAAAAAAAGTATGTTGTGCTAATGGCCAGTGGCAAAACTCACAAAATGCCAAGAAAACATCATACTGTGTCGGTTATAAACCATGAAAAAAATATACAACCCATAAAACAGAATGAATCAGTAGTAGAGAGTAGCTCAGTCTTAAATTGTGTGCTGGAGAATGGGAAAATATCGGTAGTCACTATTTACAGCTCCTATTGACAACATCGAATGGATGGTTTCAAGATCGAAAGTTAAGGGTCGAAGGTCATTTTATCACGAGGATCACTCATAACACAGTGTTTTGTTTTAAAAGTTTTGATGTGCGGTAATATTAGTCAATTATTGGTCTTTAAAACATTGTTGCAGTTTTACTGCTGATTTCAATTTGAAAGTAATTCAGAAGGTTGACGAGAAAGCAGTAAGAAATCAGAGAAAGCAAAGCGAAAAATTAAAAATATGAGAAGAAGCAGTCCAATTGTAGTGGCAAAAATATAATGTCCTACATTAGAAGACTATTTACATAGCTGAATTCTGAAACAGAGAAATATAGGCCACTCTGTTTCTTCTGTTAAAATTTGTATCTGAGGCTATGGCAGAAGAAATGATTTCAAATTTTAAAGGTGTAATTGAGTCTAATCCAGACTTTTTGGCTCTCTACTGTACTTAGGTTTTTATTCTTAAAATGATTTAATACTGTCATACTAAATTACATGTTTTTGCACGTATAGTCTGCGGATTATCTACTGGTGCAGGCTAACTGATGATTTATGAAATATGTGAGAATGCAGCTATGTTTGACATAAGGTTTGCGAAACTGATTTGCTTGCCGCACTCACACGTTGTGGGTTGAATGCTTAAGTTTTTTTTCATGACTCCAGGAAGCGTGTGGTGTGGTCAGTGAAAATAATTGCACTTAAACTTCACCAAGTTTTGGAGAATTGTGATTGGTCTCCAGGAGGCAAGTCAGGACCATCCTTGGAGTCCCGGTCCTTCTGGGCAGATCCGGGAAAGGACACATTGTGAAAAGGACAATGGAACAACGAATACATCAGCACAGGATAATTGAAAAAGTATAGGGTTGCTTGAGTAGAAAGAAGGAAAAGAATGCAGCGTTCTCTTGGACATTGGCAATTTTTTTATTTTTGAGGCGTAGCACGTAGAGTGCTTCTTTTACTTTTTACTTTTTTATATATTTTTTTGCATATTTCCTTGTCATTTGTTCTATATTTGAACATTGTAATATAGATCAGTGGTATTATACTATAATTAAAGACGATATAAAGCAACTTTGGGTTATAAATGACTTTGAAATAACAACAGCAATGTACTACACCACAGCAAAATATTTTAAATAGAAAATCATGCCAGCAGACTATACGTGCTGCAGACTATACCTGCAAAATTATGGTACTTTTGACTGTTATACATTTTCTTTTCTATTCTTTACTGTTTTATAAAACTGTTTTGTTAATATTTGTCAATGTAGGGACTTTTTGTCACCAATGGCAAAAAATGTTGTTAAAAAACACATATATTGCATATGTTTCTTGGATCCATATATAAGCCAACCCTCCCACTTTAGGTCTTTAAAAAGTGTCCAAAATTCTCGGCTTATATACAGAAATATGGTAGATTGAAAATATTTCAGGGAGGGTCCAATCCTGGATGACTTCCTTTCTCCTTATAAATATGTCCCTGGAGTAAAGTATATTTATTTTAATTTTATAATTATTTGAGAGTTAATTTTTTTTTTCAATTTTGCAGGAGGCTCATAATTACATTATATCAAAAGCGTTAGATTATGTAAAAGATCCTGAGGTCAATCCAGTTCTGAACTTAAAACAGGATATTGAAACTTTGAATGATACAGTACAAAAACAAGAGAAGGATATTGCTACTATAACAAGATGGGTAATTTAAATTTTATGTTTGTCTTCATTCTCAGGTACAGCCTGGGAAAGCTCTAATGCTGGTCAAACTAGATCCTTGTCAGGTATGGTAAAATTTAGGGGCACCTTTTTGGCTTGAATTTATTGAGTACTTTATTATTTGGGAAAAAAAATTTGTATAAAAATATTTTACAAAATATAATTCTTTATAGCTTTGAAAGCCTGAAACATAATTATTGTATATTATATTTATTAATTTGGAGTGCTAACCAATCATAGTAAAAAATGTATTGCTAGCTGTATTGGGGAAAAAAATATTTTATGAAAAGTGCATTACTAAACAAAGTCCTGTTATACATAATGTTATAATTTGCGGCACCTTCTCAACTCAGTGAATCCCAGCAATTTGTTTTTGTTTTGTTTAAAGCTAACCAAGGCTTCTTAATCGCAATTTGTAAAGCTGACTCTCGCTGTATGTTTGATTGTGACTTCAACTCTCACTCGGCAACTACGAACTGTGTAATTTTGTGATTGGCTGAGTGGGAGAGGAAGTTGCATGTATGTTAAATTTTATGCGGTGTCTGCTGCTGTATAAGAGGATTGTTGGATTTTTTTTTTTACTTGTGCATTTTTCCCGGCACATAGGCAGACATCGTATAATATGTTTTTTATTTTAAGATTTAAAATAAATCTACATTTCGTTTTTAAATAGTTTGTCATTTTTTTTATAATCACTACCAGTACCTTACTCTGCTCGAGTATCGGTATTGAGTTGTTCGTTGCAATACCGGTAACACATATCAGCATAATAACTGTACTACATATTTGATTTGTTACTTCGAAATGGTATTTGTAACTACCTCAATGGCATTTTTGGCACTTTTTTTTATAGCCACTGTAAATAATTTCAGATATTTTTAGTGTTATCAACCTGAAAACATTAAGTAATATTGGACTGCACGTTGGTTTGTAGAGCATTTAAACTGAAACTACTAAAAGTGGATTATCAATTATGATTTGAAAGGGGCAATAGACTTTTATTAACTTCAGCTGGTGGAGTTTTAACAATTTGTTAATTTGAGGTTTCAATTCTGTTGACATCATTCGTAAAATTCTACTCCCAGTAATATTCTTTTTCTAAGATAGTAAACTGGTTACTGCACTGAGCTCACATTCAGCTAAATACAAAGAAGGAAATTTCTGTTTTGTAGCCCGAAGGTGACTAAATATCGACTGTGAAATTTACAAAATTTATAATTTTAAGAAATATTGCATTAGTTATGGTAAATTTAATGTTATTTGATTGACTTGATTGTTTAAATATCACAGATATTTTTATAGATATTATGTCTACTCGATGGCCATTAAATTTATATAATTGTCAATTTAACAACTGTTTATCTGTCATTGTTCCTTGATTTATCTAGTAAATTATTTTTGAGTTCTAAAATATCTTGTAACTCAGAAATATTATTTAAGTATTTTCTTTTCTTTTCTTTTGTAGTTTGGAAACCTCTTCAGAGATCAAGACAAGTTTTTAAGACATGCTGGTGTTCTTCCGAAAGTAAGTAATGTAAACATTTCTACTTGGTTCAATGTTTAGATGCATCAGTTATAAATTTCTCTTTTAAATTACAAAATGAAAGATTGTGTTATATCCATAGATTGAAACAAGAACTGTTGGGGTATCAGTAAATTTACCATGGTTAACCGAAGATGAGGTATGTAACTCTCAGTATTGATTATTTCTTCTATAAATTATACTGTTTGGCATGAGAATCCATCCACTGAGATGAAAAGGTGCATCTGATAGATTTCAAATTGCTGATTGCAAAAATTGCATTAAATTTTTTTTTGCCACATTTAGTTTTTTTTTTGGGGGGGGGGGAGACTGTATTTTTTTTTTTTTTATAAAAATCAACTGAAAAGTTGTATTTTTAATGTCCTATATGATTTTATGGTTGGAGTGCATAAATGCATCATTTTATCGCCCTCTAAGAATTGTTACTATATCCTTGAAATTTTCTTCCCCCTCTCCAAAACAAATACAGTGGACTCTACTTAATGTGATCAGTTTGGGACACCGTGATTTTGATAACAATAACAGATTGATAAAAATAAATGATATGCAAAATTAGGTAAATTTACCTCCCCCTATAATTCACACGTACAAAATTTCAAAATAAAATGAAAAAACTCATATATTTATACTTATAATATTATTTAAAACATAAGAATTGTATACATAATTTAAAAAATCATTTGTTGATTGTCTACAATTTTTTCTTATAAAGCTTATTGACAAATTGTTATCATAAATTTTTTAAACTCAACGGAGCAGTGTTGTACTCCCTGTTTCGCAATTCAGAGGCTGAGAAATGTTTAACCCTTTAACAGATAGTGGTTTCGTAGCAAAACCACCTATTAAACATCTTTTTTCTTAGACTTTACTTTATGGATTGCTTTACTTTATCTTTTTATAATTATTTACTGCTCCAATCTCATACATCTGTGATATGTGGAAGCCAATGATGTAGAATCAAGAGCTTTTGCAATTAAAAAAAACCTTTTTGGAGACATGGATGAGTTTTCGATTATATATATATATATATATATATATACATATATATATATATATATATATATATATATATATATATATATATATATATATATATATATATATATATATATATATATATATATATATATATATATATATATATATATATATATATATATATATATATATATATATATATATATATATATATATATATATATATATATATATATACATATATATATATATATACATATATATATATATATATATATATATATATATATACATATATATATATATATATATATATATATATATATATATATATATATATATATATATATATATATATATATATATATATATATATATATATATATATATATATATATATATATATATATATATATATATATATATACATATATATATATATATATATACATATATATACATATATATATGTATATATATATATATATATATATATATATATGTATATATATATATATATATATATATATATATATATATATATATATATATATATATATATATATATATATATATATATATATATAATATATATATAAATATATATATATATATATGTATATATATGTATATATATATGTATATATATATGTATATATATATATATATATATGTATATATTTATATATATATATATATATATATATATATATGTATATATATATGTATATATATATGTATATATTTATATATATATAATATATATATATATATATATATATATGTATATATATTAATATATATATATATATACATGTATATATATATATATATGTATATATATATATATATTTATATATACATATTATACATTTTATATATTAAAAATACATTATATATTTTACATATTTTATACATTTTATATATACATATTATACATTTTATACATATTATATTTTTGATATTTTAAATATATAACAGATGATAGTTCTACGTTTAACTTATTTATTACTTTTTCTATTGAAATATATGTATTTAAACTTTCTGGACTTGAGAAGTCAAATTCAATTTATCTTACTTATGACCTCAAATAAAAGTATCTGTACAAACAACACTTTTAAGTTGTTAAGCTATTTATTTATTATACCAGTTTAAGGATTATCATTTATTGTTCTTCCAGTATAGTTAAACTTTTAAAAAGGCATAATGTTCAAGCTGTACAAGGGTAGGGGTTGGTCAGTTAAACCTCTTCTCAAACCCTAATTTGGTATCCTCTAAGGCAAACCCTTCTAAGGAATGTAAAAAAAAAATATATATATATATATATATATATTTTACATATACAAGGCTTATAGATAACATTTATAAACAAATTACATTAAATTCCCATGAATTTATTTTGGTGACCTTTAAAGGGTTAACTGTGCTGCAGCATGGCGTTGACTCATTTTTGGTAACTTGTCTTAATGATTTAAAATTTGATCTTTTGTTTTAACATTAAATCATTTCGCTTTCCGGTTTCCATATTGCAAGCTGCATGTAAGGGAGCGAGGCATAAAATGTGAATACACTCCTTCTCAGTTCTGATAATAATGTGCTGCCTTCTGCTGATCTGATAATCTCTGACCACCAGCAGGTTGTGCATATTTCTGAAAAATTCCAGGAATGTGTAAATCCCACTCCTTTGATCATTCCCCATATCTCTAGGTGGAAGAGATAATTCTCGGAAATTCAAACAACAGTGAAAGGAAAGGAAAGAAAAGAATGGTTTCCTTCTAAATACATTGTGAATATTCCTTTGCCAGTTAAAATGAGGTTCAAAAACTGATACCATTAACCGATGTAACAATCACATGAAGCGATAATTTTAACATACAGATGAATAAAAGAAATTGGGACCAATTGATTTCGATAACAGTACACGATTGATAACATTAACTGTGATCACATTAAGCGGAGTCCACTGTACTAATTCTTTGAACTGGAACTGAACCGAAAACTGGAAAAAAATGTTATTTTTGTTGGAACAAAAACCAGAACTGAATCCCAAGTGTATCTGTTTATTTCAGTTTGATATACTCAGCATAAATAAGGAACATATATATAAGATCAAATGCCAGCAGTTGTTTTACAACTTTGAGCAAGCTGCATCATCAGCATGGACTATAAAAAAGCAGGCTGATCAACGAAACAAATTGAACTACTTATGTAGGCCATGTGTTGTGCCAATATCATGGAAGAATGAATATTCATATTAAGGCCACACAAGTAATGGCTACTAAAAAGACACAGAGCAAAAGTAAGATCCTGTAGGATTTCTTTCACTTTTGCTGCTCATTTTATTTTACACTTTTTATCATTAAACATTGCTTTCATCTGTCACTTGTCTCGCTCTTAAGTGTATGTTCACTCCTTCATTAAATTGGTGCATACCATGGCATAAAGATGCCAATTTTCTGTTTTTTCATTCAGTATGTTTTTCTTGTGTGATTTAACTTACATTGATAATTCAGCTTGCTTGAAGCTACAAAACAGCTGTTTGCATTCAACCTCCTTCTATTTATACTTTAGTTATGTTGGTGTTGCATTTGTTACTGTTAGTGCCATAAAAGTTTTAGCATCTTGTATAACCATAATTTTGCTAAAGGAAATATGGAATAGTGTAGAAATTTAAATGTGATTTTGTATCTTGTTGTGTTATTGAAAAGATATTTATATTTTGAAAGAGAATCCTCATATGATACATTGCCTAATATACAGTGAGCCATATTTTTTCTAAGAAATAAAATTAATTACGATAAAAAATAAATTTAAAGGAATTTTTTAACAATATATAATAAATAAATTTATTTGAAATAAATTAAGTAAATTCTTATGACATTAAAAAGAAAGATGACCTGAACTTAAAAAAAAAAAAGTTTTAAGGTATCTGTCTACATTTGGAGAACTTTTTTCTTTAAACATAGAAACTAGTTCATGTTTTTACATTTTTAGATTTATTTTTTGTATTAACATAGAGAATTGCACTTAAAAAATTTATTCCTGGAGAAGTTTTTATAAAATTTCTAATAAATAAAGAAAATTTAGTAAAAAAAAAAAATCTGATTTTTTCAAAATGTCTAATTTTTTAAGAAATTAAATTATTTATTTCAATATTTTTTGACGCAACACATTTCTTATATACTGGACTAGTGAATCACCTAAAATCTTTGTTTAATTTACATTTGGTAAAAAATTTTGGTCCTTCAAAATCATACACATTGAATTTTTAACAAATTTTCATTACCCTTATATCTAACTATGAGTGTAACATCATTAAAAATTATCCTAATTTAAAGCTTTTAGGTCATTTACTAGTAAATACTATCAAAAGAATTCATACTATTTTTCAACAAAATATTTTAAGAACTTTTTGAGAAATCCCATTTCAAGTTTCAACATTTTATTAAAAACATTTTTGGTAACTTGTCTTAATGATTTAAAATTTGATCTTTTGTTTTAACATTAAATCATTTCGCTTTCCGGTTTCCATATTGCAAGCTCCCATAAAAATGTGAATACACTCCTTCTCAGTTCTGATAATAATGTGCTGCCTTCTGCTGATCTGATAATCTCTGACCACCAGCAGGTTGTGCATATTTCTGAAAAAATTCCAGGAATGTGTAAATCCCACTCCTTTGATCATTCCCCATATCTCTAGGTGGAAGAGATAATTCTCGGAAATTCAAACAACAGCGAATGGAAAGAAAAGAAATGGTTCCTTCTGAATACATTGTGAATATTCCTTTGCCAGTTAAAATGAGGTTCAAAAACTGATACCATTAACCGATGTAACAATCACATGAAGCGATAATTTTAACATACAGATGAATAAAAGAAATTGGGACCAATTGATTTCGATAACAGTACACGATTGATAACATTAACTGTGATCACATTAAGCGGAGTCCACTGTACTAATTCTTTGAACTGGAACTGAACCGAAAACTGGAAAAAAATGTTATTTTTGTTGGAACAAAAACCAGAACTGAATCCCAAGTGTATCTGTTTATTTCAGTTTGATATACTCAGCATAAATAAGGAACATATATATAAGATCAAATGCCAGCAGTTGTTTTACAACTTTGAGCAAGCTGCATCATCAGCATGGACTATAAAAAAGCAGGCTGATCAACGAAACAAATTGAACTACTTATGTAGGCCATGTGTTGTGCCAATATCATGGAAGAATGAATATTCATATTAAGGCCACACAAGTAATGGCTACTAAAAAGACACAGAGCAAAAGTAAGATCCTGTAGGATTTCTTTCACTTTTGCTGCTCATTTTATTTTACACTTTTTATCATTAAACATTGCTTTCATCTGTCACTTGTCTCGCTCTTAAGTGTATGTTCACTCCTTCATTAAATTGGTGCATACCATGGCATAAAGATGCCAATTTTCTGTTTTTTCATTCAGTATGTTTTTCTTGTGTGATTTAACTTACATTGATAATTCAGCTTGCTTGAAACTACAAAACAGCTGTTTGCATTCAACCTCCTTCTATTTATACTTTAGTTATGTTGGTGTTGCATTTGTTACTGTTAGTGCCATAAAAGTTTTAGCATCTTGTATAACCATAATTTTGCTAAAGGAAATATGGAATAGTGTAGAAATTTAAATGTGATTTTGTATCTTGTTGTGTTATTGAAAAGATATTTATATTTTGAAAGAGAATCCTCATATGATACATTGCCTAATATACAGTGAGCCATATTTTTTCTAAGAAATAAAATTAATCACGATAAAAAATAAATTTAAAGGAATTTTTTAACAATATATAATAAATAAATTTATTTGAAATAAATTAAGTAAATTCTTATGACATTAAAAAGAAAGATGACCTGAACTTAAAAAAAAAAAAAGTTTTAAGGTATCTGTCTACATTTGGAGAACTTTTTTCTTTAAACATAGAAACTAGTTCATGTTTTTACATTTTTAGATTTATTTTTTGTATTAACATAGAGAATTGCACTTAAAAAATTTATTCCTGGAGAAGTTTTTATAAAATTTCTAATAAATAAAGAAAATTTAGTAAAAAAAAAAAATCGGATTTTTTCAAAATGTCTAATTTTTTAAGAAATTAAATTATTTATTTCAATATTTTTTGACGCAACGCATTTCTTATATACTGGACTAGTGAATCACCTAAAATCTTTGTTTAATTTACATTTGGTAAAAAATTTTGGTCCTTCAAAATCATACACATTGAATTTTTAACAAATTTTCATTACCCATATATCTAACTATGAGTGTAACATCATTAAAAATTATCCTAATTTAAAGCTTTTAGGTCATTTACTAGTAAATACTATCAAAAGAATTCATACTATTTTTCAACAAAATATTTTAAGAACTTTTTGAGAAATCCCATTTCAAGTTTCAACATTTTATTAAAAATACCGTTCTGAGAAAAAATCATTTGAAGTTTATGAAAGCTACTTTAACTATTAAAAAATTAAAATACATGTTTAAAATTCCCCACATTTTCTTGCTTCAAAACTTTCTAATTGCCAAGTTGCTAATTATTAAAAATACTAGAAAAATGTTTAAACTAATTTTCATGAAAATTTAAGAAGTTTTGTCCAAAAAAAGTCTTTAAATTGCTTTAAATTCACAACTTCCTGTTCCGAAAATCGCTCCTTCTGTTTTGTTTTGACAGCTGTCGCTGATGTTTAAACAGCTGTAACTTTTCTTTAAAATGCCGTAGAGACAAAACAAAAACAGATTTAGAAGCCTAAAAGTTGAAATTTTATAATAGAGAAATAATAATAATAAAAAAATATGATTTTAGGCAAAAAATGATGTTTTTAATGGAGACTGATACCTTAACTGCTTTTTTCATTATTTTAAGCTTAGAAAAGTAACATTTTACAAAAAATAAGTTACACATCCAACACTTAAGTATTTTTTTTATTTAGGATTTAATGAATATGAACATCTATGCTAAAATTAAATTATGTTCTGTTAATAGGAGGTATTTATCAAATCTGAAGGAATACAAACAGGATTTAAAGATTTTTTGCAACAGTCTGGTGAATTATCTTTCAAAGTTCCTAAAGAAGCATCAAATCAGTCACCAATTGAATGTATAGATCTTACAGATGATGCACCTGACTCTGATTCTGCAAATTCTGCCTCTGCTACTACTAAATCAGCTAATCTTACTGGTATGCCATCTACTTTTAGTGCAATTTCAAGTAATTTTTCAATACATATATATATATATATTCTTTTTCTGTTCCAGTGGGGAAATTTGGTGCATTTCACAAATGCTGTACCATGGCATAGCTGCCAACTTTTTATGTGTTATATATAAAAGTTACATATTTTAACCATGTTTTTATGCTTTTATGTTTTAATTATCTTTTTTTAAATAGCTTTCCAGTGAGTAATTTGCATATAAGTTTGATATTAATGTATCAGACTGGTTCACTTTGGCCATGTGCCTTCCCCCATCTTTTTAAATTTTGCTTTAGCTAATGGAAAATAAAAATACAGAAAAAAAAGTGTTAATGTAGGAAGTGGCAATTTAAATGATTTTTTTTTTTTTAAGAATTACTGTATATTTTTTAATATAAGCCAATCCATATAAAAGCTGAGGGTACAATTTTCCTTCAAAAATTTACCCAAAATTCAAAACCTGTATATAAGTTGAAGTGAAAAAACAATTTCTAGAATGTTCAAATATATCACCAAGTAGCCTCAAGTGTCGCAAAGCAGTTAAAGCAGGGTGAAGATTTTCCAATCGATTTGTTTTAAATGAAAACCCTAGACCAGATATGGATAAACTTATTCGACTGTGGGCAAAAATCAAAAGAAATAAGTTTGACATGCCAAGATAAATTTTTCTAAAATTTTAAAAGCAATATACAAGTACTTAACGGTGTAAATACGTTAATGAGATGTATGAAATTGCGATTTCATTTTTAAAAGTTCCTTATACTGAGATTCAAAGTGAGATGTACTGATTTTAAGGAATGATGCTAAATGCTCATCTGCCAGTCTACTTCTGAAATTATTCTTTGTAAAGTTCAAAGTTTAAAACACTTGTTCACATATACATGGTTTCTGCACACCTGGAAAATCATGGATTTAGACAATGGATTAATTTTGTCATGGAAAGTCTTGATTTTTCAAGTAAAATGAGTAAAAGTCATGGAAAGTCACGGATCCGCTAAACTACCAATTAAATAAAAATGCATTGAATTGTTTAATTCTATTTTTACTTGTCATTTGGCTGAAGTTACTGAGTTTGGTATTTATGTATTATCTTATTGACCATATTGCCAAGTAAAATTTGTTCACCAGGGAAACTCAAAGCAAGAAAGCTAAATGGGTGGGTAAATGTATATTATTCTGTTTTTTTCTTGAATTGTAGATTAACATTTTATTAATATAATAACTATTTTTTAATAAAAAGTAGTTAAGATTTTTGCACAAAATATAAGTTTATCTCTAGGGATATTGTATATAAATGTTTTAGGGTTATATTTGGATATTATTCATGGTCACCTGGATAATACCCTGAATTCAAATTGGAAACATTTTGATTGAAAAATTGCTATATGATTAAACTTAAATATGTAGATACAACTTATTTTTATGTATGTGAGTTTATTAACTCTTATAAAGTAAGTTTATAGTTTTTTTTGATAAAATTCCTGTAATTTCTCTAAAAGCATATATTTTATTTGTATGTACATCAGAATTTTTATTCATATATACTTTTAATGAAAGCTTTTTAGTCATGGAAAATGATCTGCTAAATCAGGAAAAGTCATGGATTTGAAAAATTTTATTTTGGCAGATACCCTGTAAATATCATCACTTAATTAAAAAACACATCTTAAAAACACGTTAAGTTTAACATAAAAAATCAGGTATCTTTAATAAGCATAGAACATGTAGAGAAACAAGACAGCACACTAATTGACAAAATAATAACACCACCACCCAGCCTAACGAGCGACTTGCCTTTATATATTCATCTGGTTGTGAAATACAGTTCACAAAACAAATTAGCATGCCGTGAGGGATTCTTCACGGAGTAGAAGAATAAACAATTAGAAAGTGCTAGTTAAATTGAAAAAACTAAACTAAAGGTTACATTAACGAAAATGTTAATCAGTGTGTGGTGGAAACAAAAAAAGACATTAAATATAAAGTTAACAAATACAAGGTAATCTCTTAACATGTTTCGAAAGTGGTGAGGTAAAATAACTTGCATTTTAAATTTTAATTAACTTTATTCATCTTAGTTAATTTCACAATTTACTCTAACTTATCAAGCTTACTGCTTTGGAGTACGGTTTGATAATCACAGCTCTAGACCATGCAACCAATGGTATTTTTATTTAAATGCTAATGACAAATTTCAATTTTGATAAATCTATATAAAGAATTTTTTTAAATTTAAGCAATATAAACTTTAAAAAAAAGGTTTTGTTTGGCAATTTATCGATTTCTTCTGGGCTACGTAGAATTGTGTTTATTCAAAATTTCGCCAATCTGCTACTATTATATTACTGTTGTTTTGGGGAGCAATTATGACACACATAAGAGTCATTTTAAATTTATTTGTAAATTTTTATGTTTTCTCATTTCAAAATTTCCGCAAGCTTTATTTACTTTTTGCTGTTATGCATTTTCTTTTTTATTCTTTACTGTTTTTTGTTTTTTCCCTTTTTGTTAATTTTTGCTGATTTGGCAACTTTTCGTCACTAAAAACACTTTTATTGCATCTGTTCCATAGATTTGTATTTAAGCCGATCCTCCCCCACTTTAGGTCTTTAAAATCCCTAAAAATTCTCAACTTATACACGGAACTATACGGTATCTTCATATTCATAATTCTCGTGTTGCAAAAAGTAGAGCGTATCGCTCCAAACCAAACCAAACCATACTCATAATTACAAATCAGACACGACACTGTGTTTAATTTAACGTATACAAATTTATGAGTTAGATAATGCCAAAATGAATTAAAAATTTGTAATAGCAATAACTAACAAAGATAATAAAACAAAACAAATGTCAAATAACAAGAAACAAAAAAGAAAATAAAAAAAAAATTATCTAAATAATAAAATATTAGAAATGGTGTAAAAATGAGTAAAGTGCAACTCAAGCTTAACTAAAGCATTTTAGTTTATATATGGCACAATAGACACCCACTGCATTAAATAATTTTTTCTAAATTTATGTGAGTAATTCTGCTATGCTGATCCACTCCTTATTTGTTATGCCATACTCGAGAATCCCTTCAATTTTGGTTATCTTCAGGAAGAGTGTGTGTGAGGGAATTTTTTATCCTGATTCAGTACCTTTCTCCCACTGCCAAACTCCTCGTCAGAAAACTTCCAAACCCACAGATTTAACCCGTTAACACCCAACTTAATTTAAAATTGAAATTTTGTTAAAAACTTATAAAATTATGTTCTAAACACTTAAATTAAATATAATATGCAATTAAACTCCACACCAATAATTTAGGATCTGAGATAATTACTGTCCTATAAATAGGATGCTGGTTGGGTATGGAAGGTTTTGAACACTTAGTACTTCTCCTTGGTTTTTAGTTACTTGATTACATTTCTGTTCCCAAACAATTGAACTTTAATATTTAATGCAAAATAAAATAAAACACTATTAAATTTGTCATTTTTATTAAGTTTAAACATACTCACACTATTTATGGTAATTTGGAAAACATTTTGTACACAGAGTTACATTACATTTCATGCAAAATGTAAGAGGTTTTCCCGAACAATTTTACATTTGACATTGTCTTTGTTTTTCTCTTTTACCAATTATATGGCCAACTCCATCACATCTAGTAGTGTCTATTTCCTTCACTCGAGATGAAATTGTATAACTTGGTCAACCGATTTGTTTTTGTCCTCTGTTGCCTTTTTTTAGATAAGTTATTGCAGTATGTCTCCTTATTTCTTTGATACTCTTTTTCTCTGCATTTAACCTGTTGTAAATAACGCAGGTATTTACAACAGCCATATCTACAATTCGGGTAAAAATTGGCCAATATATTTTTTTCCACAGATTTTTATGGTGTTTCTCTAAAAGCCAATCATGAGAATCTACACTGCCCATGTTTTTGTTATAACTGTTTACGAAACATGGCTGTTCGATCTTATTTTTTTCAGCTTTTCATTTTTCAGGCCTTGAAACAGATGTTAGTGGCTCAGTTATGTCAAAATTTGTCACACGTGTAACGCATTTGTTATCATTCCACTTTAACACAGTAATTTTATTTTTCACATCAAATTAGAAATTATGTGAACCATGGCTAGTCGTTTTGAAAGTAGACTCAATATCAAGGGGCAATGCTGTATTCTGTCCCTTTTTATAGTTCCTGTTGCTCAAAATCCACTTTTCTTAGGTAAGCTAATAAATTATAGGAATTAAAAAGTTATCAAAATGAACAATCTCTTGGAATCAGTAACTGGCTGAAGCATTTTTGTACAGCTCAAAATTTCAGTACTACCTGCAACATCTCTTACAGATATGTCAAGAGTTTCAGTGTCACCAAAACCTTCTTCATCTGTTAATTCATCCACTTCAGGTCGCAAAGCAATCATTTCAGACTCTAATTCCTCCGAAAATAGATATTCTACAGCTTCCTCAACAGTTTTAAGAACTTTTTTCTCAACTTCTTGAGCACCTATGAAATAAACTGGGTATCAGAAAATTTAACAAATCTGCCCAGCATCCTATTTTCAAGACAGTACTTTAAATTTGTAATTAAAACTAATAAAAGTAAAAATGATTTTAAAACTTTATAAGATATCTGTTAATAGAAAATCTGAAATATAAATTCTGAAAAAATATTTAAACTTACCTTTAATACCTTTTCGTATGATTACAATGAAATTCAGCAAGAAAAAATTATGAAAATGGTAAAGTTTACGTGTTTGCAGCTGACTGAAAAATGCTTCAAACCGGTCCAAACCAGTTTAAGTAGGTAGGGTAAAACCATTACTCTTCAGTTGATAGAAAAAGAATAGGCAAAATGTTGAATAGCTTTATTTATAATGATGAAAATGAACTGTCCTATAAATAGGACGCTGGGCAGAAATGGGTTAACCTGCATGTTCTTTGGCTGTACAGGAAGATGCTTAGTGCACCTGCCAGGCTCAAATGCAACAACCCATGATTCATGTATACCATTGTCTGGTATAAGCAAGACAATGTTAAATAGTAGAATACATGTCCTTTGATACTAATAAGAAGATTGATAAATGTTCAGTATTAGATCCTGATCCTATTACTCTCATGTAGCATAAAGAGTAGACTGTAGTGCTATATACCATACCAAGCCCATCATTTTATTAAGAGTTAAATTTAAAACTATGCTGTAATGTTCTTAAACATCTCAGTAGAATTAAGATGTTTATTTTTGTCTTTAGGTTCTGCTACATCCAGAGCTCCTGTTGAAATTAAAACCACAGGAGAGGTAAATATAGGTTTTATTTCTTCAGCTTTTATTGTAGTTTTTAATTTTTGGATATCTTTACATTTCAGAGACATTTTGTAATTAAAATAATAAAGTGTTGAAAGCTGAAAATAACTGTGATGTGCAGTAAACCTTTTTTTTATTTTTATTAAAACATATATATATTATCATTTTCCTTGCTTTAAAAAAAGTTTTTAAAAAGTTGTTTTACAAATGTTAGTAGCCGAATGATGGGCGGATGGTTAGGGTGCTGGCGTTTTTAACCAGAGTTTGTGGGTTCGAAACCCACAGTGGCATGGATGTTTGTAGCCTTTCGTAATCAGCTTAAAGCAGTAGGGCCTGGTTTCATTAGCCCTCGTGTTGCAAAATGTAGACTGTAGTGCTCCAAACCAAACAAATGTTAGTAACAACATTCAAAGAAAACAGAATAGAGTTCAAGGTATAATGTTACACTTTTTAATCATTTTATTTTTAAAATAAGACTCTACCTTTTTAGTATAATTTAACTTTATATATAGATGCTGAAAATTATTTTAGTTTTTTCGCTAATGTATATGATTTTAAAAGATGTGGAGTTTTCATAAATACTAATGTTATTTTTATAATTTGTTGTATTTTAGGCTAATACATGCTTAAAATATCACATTTGAAGATTTCATTGTCACAGGCTATCATATAAAACTTAACATTTTATTAAAGACAGACTTTGTCATTGGAGAAATATGAAGTAGTTTTCTCTAACTTCATATTTTCATGCCAAACAAATAATTTGAAATAAAATGCAGGCCTTTTTGCTTACAAATTAGGAGCCTTAAATGAATTAAACTTCACAATATAATATATTTTAAGTACCCTAATTTCCTGTTTATAATCTGCAAGTGCAATTTTCATGATATTTTCTGAGAAAAGTTTCGTATAATCTGCAGATTAAATTTCCATTTTAATTTCATGTGATTCTAGGAAATGAAAGGCATGTGGTAAAAAAAGTGTTATACCTTCTAGTATTAAAAGTTAAATTTAAACTCATTTTCTTAACTCATTCTCTTAATTTAACAAAGTGAAAATTTGGATAGACTTAGTAAGGATATATTCTAGAAATTTACATTAATTAGTACAAAAAGAATGATACAAATAAAATTTTGAAACGCATTTAAATAAGAAAGATGTTAAAATTTAGAATTCTCAAAATGCGTCTTTTAATTTTAATTTAATATGGTTATTTGTGATCTGTAATTAAAATTTTTAACCCATTAGCGCCCAGTGATCTATTTTTAGATCGCTAAACATAGCTTGGTAAACTCGCTTTTAGATGACCTTAAACCCACCCCACACATTCTATACTGCGCAGAGGGCAAGACAAGGCATGCACCTGTTTACCAACAAGTGGTTTTCTTTTTTTGTTTATATCATTGATCTAAAGCGATAAGAGAAAGTTCGTATCGCCTTTTCGTTCCGCCGTTTTTCTACGTTTCTTAGCATAAACACTGAAAACAGCTAAGTAATAAGCGAAAGTTAATTTTTTTTGGCGATTTAATATCTTCATAGATGTAGCTATCAGAATATAAACCGATGTTATCTTAAAACAAATATAAATAGTAAAAATTAGTGTCAAAATACTGCTGATCTAGAAATAGATCACTGGGCGTTCGGGCGTTTTTTTTTCCTGACCCTGGTAATATTACGTTTTTTTCACCTTTAGATGAAAATATGAGTTGAAAAGTATTTAATAGCTTTCAGGATGCAGTTGATTATCTGTTTTCTGAACAAATTAAAGAGGATATTATTGCCATATCCACTGATGTAGATGAACTGACAGATGAAGAGAAAATAGATGATAAGTTACATGCTCCATTTGTAAATGATATTGTTGGTAAAATAGAAGTAATATCAAAATATGAGTGTGATTAAATAGATTTACCTTCAACGTTTGAGAGGATGCCTAAAATATTAAAAACAGAAAAGCCAAAAATTGTTTGGAAAAAAAAAAAAACCAAATTATACCAAATGGTCGGAATTAGGGGAAACGTATAAGAATAATATTTTGGCAATGGAAAATGATCTTGCAAATGCATCTTGCATCATTGCTTTGAAAAACTTTTTTCTGATGAAGTATATAACGTAATTGTGGATGAGACTATTTTCTATGCTAAAAATGTCAAAAACGACCATGATTTAATTATCACTAAAGAAGATATAAAGATATTTATAGGGTTTTGATATATTTTGGCTATCTTACTTTTTCAAGTGAAAGATATTATTGGAGTGATATAGAAGATTTAGTGATAGGTCTTGTACAGCAGTGGTTCTTAACCTTTTTCAGCCGCGACCCAAATTTGAGAAATATGTTCATGTCGCGACCATGAAAAAGTCATGAAAAAGTCAAAACTTTTCCATTGCTTTATTTTAGAGCGTATTTTTAAAAAATCATCAATCCTACGATGATGATTTCTTTAAACTTTCAAATTTTTTATTTATTTTTTTAATAATAAAGATAAACAAAAATACTTTTCGATCCAAGGAAAATTTAATTAATAATCAAGTGTTTTTAATAATTTTTTTATTGACCAAATTAAAATATATTATAACTTTTTGAAAATAATTTACATTTAACTTATTCCTAAAAAAAAAGAAATATCAATACATATGTTAAGTTTTTTAAATTTTAAATGCAAGTCATACAGTTTTAATGAGAACCTTATGCTTGAATACATTTTGAAAGATCTTCAAACCTCGGTTGAATGCTTGTCAAGAAGCACCTTATATCTATTTCAGGATTTAACTTGTTCTAGGAGGTGTTGGTATTACTTATTATTTGGTGTATTACTAACTTTTTTGTTTCGACTCAGCGCGACCCAAGAAATATGCTTCGCGACCCAATTTTGGGTCGCGACCCATAGGTTAAGAACCGCTGTTGTACAGGACTCTTTTAATAGAAATGCTTACCTAAAAATAAAGTCATATATTCATTTCCAAGACATTTCAAAAGCAGATGAACGTAAGAATGACAAATCAAGATAAAACTCCTTTTGGACAGAATAAGAGGTAAAATATGGTACTGGTGTCTATTCACTCGAATAAATGATATGGCTGTAGTTAATGCAAGTATTCTTCACAGAAATATTCATAAAGGTGATTATATGCCCATGTAAGATTTTCGAAGAGCTGTTGCTGTAAAATATCTAAAATTGGGAAACGGAAAAAAAGTTTTGAAAGGTCGACCTTACAGTTTTCCTTTATCCTCAAAAGCTAATCTCAGTCATGATGTTCGCTTTTATAAAAGATCACAATATGGGACAAAAAAGGGCAAAAGACGCTGTCGACTTGTAGGGTGCCAAAAGTTCCCTAACATATTGTGTGAATTGCGATGAAACTTTATGCAAGAAGTGTTCTTCAAATTCCACACTAAACTGTAGAAACATTGAAATTTTATTATTTTAAAATAATTAAACTTTACTAGTACATTCTGTAATATGTGAAATTCTGCATAAATAAACTTTTTTAAAAGAAAATGCATTAGTTTTTATCTATTTGGTTCGATTTTACCATGTTATTGAAGTACTAATTAGTTGGTATTTGCTAAAATATATCCTGAAATATCTATTTTAGATCAGCATTTTTAAAAATAACTAAGGTACAATTGATAAAATGATAATAATATTCATGTTGATTAAAAGACACCCAAATTATGAATTATGTCATGCGTCAAAATAAAATAATTTGGCGTTAATTTAAACTGGTAGTTATGGTGCCATCTGGCGAGTTGAAAGGAAAAAAATCAAATGAAGAATGCAGCAAAATCCCGCCATTCCAGATTATACAAGTGTTATTTCTTGATAGAAATAAATATACAAAATGGAAAATATTTAATCAGGTTGGTTTGGTTTCGAGTGCTATGGTCTACTTTTTGCAACATGAGGGCTAATGGGACTGGGACCTACTGCTTAAGCTGATTCTGAACGACTATGAACATCCATATCACAGTGGGATTAGAACCCACAAACTCTGGTTCCGACGGGCTGAACGATGGCCCATTGGTTAGGGTGCTGGCCTTTGGATCCGGAGTTCGTGGGTTCGAATCCCACTATGGCATGGATGTTCATAGCCGTTCAGAATTGGCTTTAAGCAGTAGGTCCCCGTCTCATTAGCCCTTCTGTTGTAAAAAGTAGACCGTAGCGCTCCAAACCAAACCAAACCGGTTCCAAAGGCCAGCACCCTAACCATTCAGCCATCGTTCGGCCATATTTAATCAGGCCATATTTAATCTATCCAAATGACTGTGTGTCCTTGACTTTAAAATCATTTTCATCTCAATTTAAAAAAAAAGAAAAAAAAGGGCTGTAAATTTGAGTAGGTGCTGCCATCTATTGTTCTTTAGGAAAGATAATTTTAATTTTATTAACGATTTTTAAAAGCAGATAATACGTGGTGATGTATAATACGCATTGGAAGAAAATTTAAAGTTTTTTAACGTATAATCTGCAGATTAAAGGCAGGAAATAGGGGTATAAATATACTAGCCAGCAAAACACTATGATTACAAAAGAAACTTTAAAAAGCAGGGAGAACTTCTCATTGTAATTGTATGCCAGTAAAAAATGTATGCAAATATGCCATCATACAGTCACTTGTTTTTGCAAATGTTTCTATGTGCAGTAGGAAGGAGAAACCTGTTGCTTCTTTTCATTAAATGAGGTATTGAGAGACATTCTGAAATACAGGAGAATAAATTGCTGAAAAAATGTATGGTTTCGAGTTAAGTCCTTTAAAAAAATATCTTTTGCCAGTAACAAAATCTAAAGTTTTGCATTTTGTATTTTCATTTTTATTGAGTGTTGAAGAAATTTTATATATATATATACAGTCAAACCTGTCTATCTAGAATCTCTTAAGAGTAAATAAAAAATTTGAGATAAACAGGTTTCAAGATACACAAGTTTTATGAAAGTAGACTAAGAAAATTTCTTTACACAATATAAAAGATTAAAAATTTGAAGTATTTTTTATTTACATACCTAACATAAAGTAATCCGTTAGGAGTTTTTGATGCAAAACTTTTTTAGACTGGACAATTTTTTGTAATTTTGACACAGTGGCAAAACAATCCTGATCAATACTTTCTTGGGATTCAAGAAAAATTCTTAGTGTTTCAATGACTTTTTCTACTTTTTTTGGCATAACAACTCTTTCTACATAGATGTTGTCCTCTTTGTCATGATCCTCTTCATCATCAGAAGTTCCCTGAACGTTTTCTAAAATTTCAGAATCAGTTAATAATGTTCCACTCATTACCACTGATTTATCTACGTCTATAAAATCTTTAAATGAAGTGTCAGTATTCAGTTTCTCTCTGATAATCATATATTCCTTCGGGTTTTCATCAGTTTCTTCGGCCGGTTGCTCTTCGGTTTCTTTTAGATGATGTTCTCCGACTGTGCATTTTTAGTACAATTCCTGCCCAGTCCCTGACCAAATAACCCCCTGAGAGAGAAAACTAGAAGTGTATTTCCTGGAAATGGGAACTTGTGCGGTTGTCAACGCAATAAAGCTCTAAACTGGAATGTTGTGTTTCTTACGAAAATTCGAGATAGACAGGTTTGGGAAAAAAATAATTTGAGATAGGTTTGGAAAATATGTTAAATTTTTATTGAAAATGTAGGAAAATTGAAAAAATTCGACATAGACATGTTTTCGAGATAAGCAGGTTTCGAGATAGACAGGTTTGACTGTATATATATGTGTGACGAACCGTAGCTGCCATATCATCTATCACCCACGGAATGTAGTCATGTCCATTGGGAGTGTGTGCAAATCCCAAAACCAGAAAAATGCTGCCATTTTAAAAGAATTGACATACAGAATTTTGAAACCGAAACTGATATATTTTAAGCAAGGTGCTCCATTATTACAAATATATATATATATATATATATATATAGAAATAATTAAATACGTATTATATATGTCTTTTTTAACCACACAAATATGGCAGATTCTCCAACATCCTGCTCCATTACCTCCTGTACCTAGTGGCATGGACGAATCCAAAATTCCACCACAGCCAAGATTGAAAATAGCTGTTGACAAAAGTGGTACGTATGTAAATTTAAACAGCATATTCTGGTGGAAATATTAAATAGCTTTTGAAATCTGTTATGGTTTCTACTTGCAGTAAACTGTAATTTATATAGAGCTGTTTCTTTATTTAAAAAAATATTCAGAAACCTGTAGAATATTTTTCAAAGTTCACCACACTATCTATAGTTTTTGATAATTCCCTTTCTCTAATTTTAATGGGATATTCAATGTAACAACTCCTGTTTAATGCTTAGATTTCTTAGAGTTAAATATATGAAAATATTACAAAATTACTGGTTAGAAGGATCAGTAGTTTAAATTGTTTTACATATTGACCTTTTGCCTGGCATGTCAGTAGTTATCAAATTATAAATAACGAATCAAATTTGAATTCTCAATTGAATTTCATGTTAAATTGGCATTGAAAGGTATATTAACATATATGATGACAGTGGGGGAAACCGAAAAGCAAAACATATGTTCTTGGGCTTTAAAATGGTGATTAATTTCTGTTTGTCCTATAATTTCCCTCTGTAAATGTGTTTTCATAACACATTGCATATGGGCCACAAGATTTCTCATTTTTATGTTTTTTTTGGCTGAATCAATGCAAACAGAGGCAAATATTTTTGTTACATTACCTGAAGAGAAAAAGTTTCCAACCAAACAATGTAAAGTCTGTTTATCTAATTAACAAAAGAGCAAAACAAAATACTACTGCAAATCGTGCCAAACATCATTGCACAAGGAAATATGTTTTCTCAAAAATCATACTCTAAAGCATTATTCAAGTTTGTGAAACAAATACTTATAATATAATAAATCTTTTATAATAAATAGATGTATAAAATATATCTGAAAGGTTTTATTTAGTATTATAAGATAATTACTATAATGCATAATATAAAGAAGTCTGACATATATTCCTTCTGTGAATGAAATTTAAAACTTATCTAAAGAAAAAAGAGTACTTTATTTCATGCTTCTTTACATTTTTTAAAAAAAGGCTACAATTTGTTTTTGTTTGTTCTGTAGTCTTCGTACTCCTTCAAAATTAAATTCTTTTCTTTAATGACTTTGTTGATTTCTGTTCTTCTGCAGTTAAATAATTCAGCTAACTTTCTTGCTGATTTGCCATTCTCATATTCACACAGAACATCAATGCTCTGCTTGAGATTTAGAAAAATGCATTTCAACATCATTGCATTTCAGATCACTGACCAACGAATGAAATGAAACTGGGGTGAATGACATTTTTGTTAACAGAGGTGCAGTACTTCCTTAACTTTACCAATTGGAATTCCAAACAAAGGCCCTAGGACACTTTCAATGCTTGATTGTCCAGTTCATCCCTCAGTTTCTATGGATGGTGCAATAGGGATTCCCTATCTTAAAGGTGTGGGGAGAATACAAGAGATAACCATATTAATCTTTCTTAGAAGGGGGGGGGGGCGTGGAAATGGACTTCTCAAGTTATTCCTTTATCTTATATCCGACCATAAACCTGACCTTGAGTTTTTTCACTCAAGATTGAAGCAAGGAGTAGAATTTTCCGAAAAATGAAAGAGGCAATCCCACTTGATGGCCATTTAGAGGGGGTTGGGTGGCTGCTGATACAGGTTATTTTACCATTAGGTCTATGAGTTGAAAAATCCGTGCTAGTAAAAATTGGCTGTTTAGAGGGGTGGCCGCTCGGAGAAGTTTCACTGTAGTAATATTTAAGAATAGTTTATGTAAATATAATACCAAATGCAAATTAAAAATGTTCATATATGCATCCTGTTGCTTGCCAAACATACTTCTAGAACCCTGGGAGCACTGCAGAGTGTCATACACAATGCTTTAAAACTGCGTGTAGTTGAGAAGTTTTTAAGGTAATTTTACCAGACCTTTCCAAACTGTCTCTTCTCATGCCCCTTGAAGATAACAGAAGAAATTTGTTGTAATTATTGAAAATTTTACACACATACAAATCATACTGCTTTAGGTATTTTTAAGTATCTACAGAGATAGTATATCACTGTGTAAAAATGTTTTGACACCTGGATTTCAGTGATACATCAAAATGCTTGTAGTTATTATTTTATTTTTCCTATTTAGGTATAATCTTGCAGTGGGACTTACCACCGGATGCTAAAGATTGTAAAATAACAGGTTATGAAATATTCGGCTACCAAGAAAAGAATAATATGCCAGTATCCTCTGCTTTGTGGAAGAAAATTGGACGTGTAGATCCATTAGCATTGCCTATGTCCTGTACTCTTACACAGTTCATGGAAGGCTTTAAATATCACTTTTCAATTAGGGCCCTCAGTAATGATGACAATTCTGGACCTTTCAGTGATCCTGCAAGTGTTACGTTTGTGTCGTCTTAAGTTAAAAGGTTTTTGGAATATCAGTCTTTTTTGCATTTATATTACCTTTTTTTTTCATATTACGGTTACAGATATGTAATTTTGAATTAACTACTATTGATGATAAAGTTAATGCCATTTGGTGAAATTTCTTTTATGTTATTTGTAATTATACCTGTAAAGTTTAAACTTTTTTTTTTTTATTAGTGACATATAAGTGATCTATTAGCATTTCCTATGTCCTGTACTCTTACACAGTTAAGGGTAGGTCTTTAATTTCACTTTTCAATCAGAGATCACTGTTCAATAAAGAGTACAACTGTAATGATGACTCTAGATCTTTCAGTGATCCTGTCAGTGTTACATTTGTGCCTTGAATAAGAAATAGAAATAGATATTTTTGAAGGCTTTAGACCTTTCAGTGATCCTGCCAGTGTTACATTTGTGCCTTAAGTAAGAAATAGTGATTTTCTAAGAATATCAGTCTTTATTGCAACTATATCATTTTTTTCATATTAGTATTATGAATATGTAATTATGAATTTCTACTTAAAGAATTAATAATAAAGGTAATGTCATTTAGTGAAATTTATTCTATACTCTTTGAAATTACCACTGAAATTTTGGTTTGTAATTATATTAATGATTTCTTTATTTTTATCTATTTTATTTTATTTATTTTTGAGGAATACGGGATAGTGCATTATAACATTTCATTCTTATTGTAATTATACCATTACATAATTGCTAGTGTACTGCTTTTTTTTTGTGTGTGTGCTGCACACATGTATGTGATGCCAAAAATTTTGTTATAATTTAAACCAAAGAAAAAGAGTTTATTCTGTATATTTGTGATTTTTATATCCCCAACAAAAAGTCTGGAGGGGGTCTTGCTCTTGAATACAACATCAACATTTATGTAAGTTTAGTAATGAATATTCTTAATACAACATCAATATTTATGTAAGTTTAGTAATGAATATTCTTAATACAACATCAACATTTATGTAAGTTTCATAATGAATATTCTTAATTCCTCTTGTTAGAGCATGATGTCATCTGCATATTTATATATAACAGTGGAATCTGCTTAAGAAGTTGTCCTCCTCTAAATGCTTTGTTTCTATGTTCCCAATTTTATTCACATTATAGTAAATTTCTCTGTTTAAAGGAATAGTGGCTATTGGAAAGTGCTTTTGTAAATTATAAACATTATATGCACATATTGAAGTATAGGTTCACTTTTCACTTTTAGGGCAGTTCCTGAGGGATGGGGGAGTGTTGCGACCAGAATTATGTTGTATCCAGAAGTATAAGTTAATTCATCACATTAACTTTTTAAAATTAAATAATTTTCTTGAATAATTAATTTTTTTATGAAATCTCTTTAACTTTTAAAATGTTCCATGCTATTTAATTTTTCACAGATTATTACAAAATTATTACTAAACATTTCTAACATGCATAAAAAAAATCTAGGAGTTCACTTTAAAATTCGAACTTTATTTAGATTATTTAAACTCAGTTTAGAAAGTTTAATTTTTTTTTATGAAAAGGCAAAACAGTATCAACAAAATAATACCTAAATATGTTCAAAAGATATTATTAAGTAATAACATTTTAAAAATTAGTCATTCTAAAAATTCAAAATTTAGATAAATATTTTTACAATATTTTTTTAAGGAATTTGTTTAGTTATACATCCTTGCATATCTGCACAAAATTTTATTACTGTAAGTTAATAAGTTCCAAAAATGCTTTCTTAACCCCTTCCGGTATGATTTAATAATGAAAAACTGTGCATGAAATAACCATTTAATTTTTATTTAAAAAACTTGTTTCATTTTACAATTCTTACATATTCTTAATTAAAATTCACTTTTTACATAGTGTTAAATAATATCAGAAACAGTAAAATTAAGAAAATATCAAAGCAAAACATTAATAAGGTATACAGATAATAGTCTTCAAGCTAGTGGTACTTTTCAAAACAAAGTGCAAAGGAATTCTTAATTGTTTACACTGCCAATTAGTCTCACTTTTAATTTGATTCTTGTAACACACATGCCATTTCTTAGTAGATTTTCTTTTATTCTGACACATTAATTTGGCAATGACTTGTACCAAGAAATTCTAAGTAAACAATATGCAATAGTGACTTGTGATTTTCACAAGTGATAAAAGTGTTGCCAAATTCAGTACACTAGAAATTTTAAACTAAATTAATTATCATATTTAACAGTAACTTTAATCTAATGACGAGCTAGACTCGTAATTTTACCGGAAGGGGTTAAGTCAACTGTTTTCTTAAGAAGTATTACTTTTAAACATTCATTAGATCATAATTTTTTTAGTGCCTTGTGGCCCATAAGGCCTTAAGTCTTGCTTTCCTCTGTGCCCTGTCTGCTGCAGCCACTCTTGCTTCTGGCCAACTGGACCGTCCAGCTTCTTTTTCTTTAGAGCTACCAGGTAATTTTTGGGCAGCCATCTTCTTATTTTTATTTCTTTATTATTTGGTTTCATCTTGGTTTCTCTCAATAGCTTGTCATTTGTTATTGTATTACACCAACAAATCTTCGTTATTGACCGAAGGCATTTATTTTGAAAGGCATTTAGCTTGTTATCAACTTCCATGTTTCAGAGTTACATAAAAGGACTGATTGTATTAGGGATATGTATAGATTTAATTTTAAAGTTATGTTTGAATTTTTCTATGTCTTATTTAGTTTTCTAGAACAATTGCAGGCTTTAACAAATCTGTTCTGTATATCAGTTTCTGTTCCTCCTTGTGTACTTAATGCTGCACCAAGATAAGAAAATTCTTAACATCTTTTATTGCTTCTCCATTAAGATATATAGAGGTATTATTTTTATTGTTGACTTTCAAACATTATCCTGCTTAAAAAGTTTTATTTCTCCCAATACCCCATTGTAAGGCATTAGTTTCTTTTTATTACCAAATTACAATACAAAATATATATTAATGGGAAAATTAAATAGTGGTAGAGACTAACCATAAAAAGCATACCTGTGTAATAATAAAGAAATTTTGACTTTGTTTATAAGGTCTGGCTAGTACAACTATTTTTAGTACAGCAAGTGTGGTCCTTTTCAAGAAACATTTCAAACAAGGGTAAAAATTATGGATTACAACAGTAAATTTGTTTGAAAGAAATCAAGCATGAATTCTTAGAAATAAAAAGTATATGTTATATCTAGTTTCTTTTAGTCTATATTTGTACCCAATGTTTTCCTTAGTGTTAAAACCATTTCAGTTCTTGGTTGAGGTTAAAATGATCTTGGTTAAGTTTTGAAAATATGCATTCTAGATTAAATTAACATTTTTAAATGATTTTTAACTGTAAAATAAGCTCTATATTTCCATATGAACTCACTTAGAAGTGGAAAAACAAACTTCTTAAGTACTACAGGCCAAGGCCTCACAAACAGCCACTGCCATCTGGTCTTGTCTGAGGCAGTGCCCTACCAGTCTTGCTTATGTAAGTTTTATAAGTTTGTTTCAACAGAATCAAGTCATCTAATTGGGGGGTTTACCCTGCTTTCTTCTAAGGGGCTACAGCCTTTCATAGGCCAAGGCCATCACAATCAGCCTCTGACATCTGGTCTTGTCTGAGGCAATGCCCTACCAGTTTCTCTTATGTAAGATTTTTAAGCAGCTTCCAACAGAATCAACTCACCTAATTGGGGGTTTTACCCTGCTTCCTTGTAAGGGGCTACAGCCTTTTATAGGCCAAAGCCATCACAATCAGCCTCTGCTGTCTGGTCTTGTCTGAGGCAATGCCCTACCAGTTTCTCTTATGTAAGATTTTTAAGTCACTTTCAACAGAATCAAGTCACCTAATTGGGAGTTTACCCTGCTTTCTTCTAAGGTGCTACAGCCCATTATAGACCAAAGTCATCACAATCAGCCTCCACCATCTGGTCTTGTCTGAGGCAATTCCTTATCAGTTTTTCTTATGTAAGATTTTTAAGTCACTTCAACAGAATGAAGTCACCTAATTGGGGGTTTACCCTGCTTTCTTCTAAGGTGCTACAGCCCATTATAGGCCAATGCTATCACAATTAGCCTCTGCTATCTGGTCTTGTCTTGCTTTCTTCTAAGGTGCTACAGCCCATTATAGGCCAATGCTATCACAATTAGCCTCTGCTATCTGGTCTTGTCTCAGGCAATGCACTACCAGTTTCTCTTATGTAAGATTTTTAAGTCACTTTCAACAGAATCAAGTCACCTAATTGGCGGTTTACCCTGCTTTCTTCTAAGGTGCTACAGCCCATTATAGGCCAAGGCCATTACAATCAGCCTCCACTATCTGGTCTTTCTGAGGCAATGTCCTACCAGTTTCTCTTACCTAAGATTTTTAAGTCACTATCAATAGAATCAAGTCACCTAATTGGGGGTTTACCCTGCTCTCTTCTAAGGTGCTACAGCCCATTATAGGCCAAGGCCATTAGAATCAGCCTCTGCTATCTGCTCTTTCTGAGGCAGTCCTCCAGTTTCTCTTATGTAAGATTTTTAAGTCACTTTCAACAGAATCAAGTCACCTAATTGGCAGTTTACCCTGCTTTCTTCTAAGGTGCTACAGCCCATTATAGACCAAGGTCATCACAATCAGCCTCCACCATTTGGTCTTGTCTGAGGCAATTCCTTATCAGTTTTTCTTATGTAAGATTTTTAAGTCACTTCAACAGAATGAAGTCACCTAATTGGGGGTTTACCCTGCTTTCTTCTAAGGTGCTACAGCCCATTATAGGCCAATGCTATCACAATTAGCCTCTGCTATGTGGTCTTGTCTCAGGCAATGTCCTACCAGTTTCTCTTATGTAAGATTTTTAAGTCACTTTCAACAGAATCAAGCCACCTAATTTAAGGGTTTACCCTGATTTCTAGTTTCTATAGTTTTGGTTAATGTGAGTTTTTTTTTTACTAAGTTGGTATTTTCAACTTTGAAAAAAATGTCCTAATCACCAAAACATGTAAAAGAACAAACTGTTACTAAAATTTAATTTACTTTTTATTATGTATTTTTCCAGTTTAAGAAGTTTTATAATATTGCGTTCCATGAGGAAACTTTTTAAGTAGTTTCCACTGAATACATATTTAAATAAAAACAAATATATGAATTTTCTTATGGTATATTTTTTAGTATTTCCTATGACTTTAACTGTTGTATCTAAATTTTTATGAAATGTTTTCAGTATGATCCCAGTGGCAATATACAATTGTGATATTAAAGTGAGAAACATTGTAAATAACCATTACATAATTTTTTATAACTTTGTGATTTAATAAACACAATTGGTATTTCATAAATTTGTAGAGATTTTAATAAACAGTTTTTGTACTCCATAAATTTATATGGATTTTAATAAACAGTTTTTGTACTTCATAAGTTTGTATAGTCTTTCTTTTGAGATGTCATTATCTTTACAGTTTCCACACACCTGGAAAGTCATGGAAAATCATGGATTTAGACAATGGATTAATTTTGTCATGGAAAGTCTTTATTTTTCAAGTAAAATGAGTAAAAGTCATTGATCCGCTAAACTACCAATTAAAAAAATGCATTGAATTGTTTAATTCTATTTTTACTTGTCATTTGGCTGAAGTTACTGAGTTTGGTACTTATGTATTATCCTATTGACCATATTGCCAAGTAAAATTTGTTCACCAAGGAAACTGAAAGCAAGAAAGCTTAATGGGTGGGT
>CM063507.1:20311244-20328744 GCA_032207245.1 Pardosa pseudoannulata
TGTATAGTAGCTATAAATACTAATAAGTTATAGATTAATACTTTAATAAACACTGTTTCTAATTCTATATATTCAACAATTTAATGAGATATAAATATCAAATTTTCATTTGCATTTCGGTACAGATGCGATATTTACACTCCGGATTTTGTCGCCAAATTTGGCGGTTTTTCGAGCGTTTTGCCGGGCGATGACTAACTTTTTATACCCTGACATTGGAGCTTTGTGGTGGCAACCCTGGTTCATTCTTTCAGCTCCAGTGTTGCACGTGATTTCTGACATCACCGCCCGTCTCTTTCGAATAAATTCTTTCTAGTTATTTCCATAGCCTTTTGCCTTAAGGGATTCCTAGAATTCTCGCTTGGTTAGGTTGTACAATTTTATGCTTTTTCTTTTTAGTTTGTTTTTTTCTAGTTGAGAATTATGGATGTTGTTTTGAAAGTTTTGGGTATAATTAACGTGGTTAAGAAGTATCAGGAGATTTAGGGTGGTTAAGGGGGAACCCCCTCCTCAAAAATTTTAAATTTGTTTCAAAGAGTTTTTAAATATTTATTTTCTATATAAATGCATTATAAAACTCATCTTTGGTGGGATCATATAGTTCTTAAATAGTAAAAATCTGTAAAATATATGCTGTGTCAATTTTTGTAGAATTTTGTAATATCTTTGGGGGACTACTTTAGAATTGGGTTCCCCTTGGCAAATTTGGCGAAAATCTTGGCGATATTTACTAAAACAAAAAGGTAATCCATCCAAACACTGTATTTCTTGCTTTTTCTGTCGACTTTAATTAATGCACAGTACGCTATCGTAATAGAATTATATACTCATATTTAATTAAAGAAAACGACTTGAAAACCGAACATTTATATTTATGGACAATTAATCCTTTAACAGTTTACAAACACAACAGCTTCAAATTATTGAAAATCCTAGTGAACCATTAATGGTTTATTGTATCTAATTTTTTAAGCATTGCGCAATTTTAATATATAAGAAAAGATTTACACAAGGAGAGTTGGATGCAACTATCATATAAATTGTAATATAGATACAGATTGTTTGGACACGGTGGTTAGGCTACGATACTTAAACCATTATCGCCAAGTTCGTGGGGAACCCAGTTCTTCAGTAAAGCCAATACCCCAACAGTTTACAAAGCAAAAGCCAAAGCCAAATTATTAAAAATTAACCATAGTGAACCATTAATGGTTCGCTATATCTAATTTTTTTATGCATTATGGGCATTTAATATATAAGAAAAGGTTTTTACAATAAGAGTTGAATACAAATATAATATAAATTAAAATATAGATACAGATTGGAGATCAGGAGAAAATATTAGGCTACCATGCTCAGAGCTTTATCGCCAAGTTGGCTGGGGTACCCTGTTCTTGTGTCGTACAGATGCATTATAGACGCCGTTTTTTTTTTTTCTTTTCAAGGTTACATTTTTTTTTTGTTCTTATCATTTTCTGGGATTTAGAAATTTAGTTTTGGCGGGTTTAGTTATTTCGGTTTTTTTTACTTGGCGATTTATCAAAACACGTGTTTTATCTGTTGGTCGAAAAAAAAAAACAACAAAAAAAACATGGTGGACGGGACTGGCTTCTATAATGCACTGTTCCCTTTTGTCAGACCTAAATATAAATAAATCAATAAAAACAATATAATGTAAATTAAAATATTGATACAGATTATTTGGACACGGTGATATAAGGAGAAAGTGTTAGGTTACCATGTTTAGAGCTTTATCGCCAAGTTGGCGGGAGCACCCTGTTCTGATGTCAAACCCATATAAATATAATATATGAATATATAATAATTAAATGTACTGATAAGTTATAGATTAATACTTTAATAAAGCACTGTTTGTTTCTAATTCTATATATTCAACAGTTTAATGACATAGAAATATCAAATTTTCATTCAAATTTCCTCAATCTGAACATCTACTGTACACTGAAATGTGAAGATTTCAGAATGTCTAGCAGTCTTGTGGCTTGACGCAATAACCGTCATTTCTCCTCACAGTTCCCGTTGGACAGCCGCAACCAATGATGCACTGCATGGTGCAGAAGCGGACTTTTCTGTAGTTTTCGCAAGTGTCTGGACAGGCTATCCCACAGCTTAAGAATTCCTCACCTTTTTCAGTGTCACATTCTTTCACTGCTATTGTAGGAAAAAGAAAATGTCAACAATTGATTTTGTTGCCACGCGGTACATGTTAATAAAAATTAAATAAAATACAGAATAAAAGAAGGGGATTTTCACGCAGCAGGTCACAACTCAACTCTTGCTCAATTCAGTTCTTGCTTGGTACTGTCGGTCAAAACATTAGTTACTTTAATATGGCTGTAAATGATCGTATCTACAGTTTAGTAGCTTAAAAGTTATCAAAGTATGCGGTAAGTTTAGATTTTTAATCTAAACGTAGGTATATTTCAAAACTTATGATCCAAGTAAAACCAGGTGAATTTTATTATATCATGGATCTATAAGTCAATTTGTCGCATCGTCACGAACTACTCTAATGCCCTTCCCATTCATTTTCATGTTTACAACAGCCAATAGACAAACAATAAACTGCCCTTCCGTTTGAAACTAAAGCCAGAATTGTCATAATTTGAGAATTTGCCCTACTGCGTGAAATCGCCTTATAGCAGACGATACTGGCGTACCATGTCACCTGTGACGTTTCGAGCAAACTCTCTATTACCACACACACACATATATATGTAGTAATGGATGATGTTTAAAACCCTACATAACGATATAACAAGATTTATGTTCCGATTTAACGATATATTTATGTAAGAAGTTACGTTTTGATATTTTTAAAGCTTTTTCAAGATTTATTTGGGTAAGTAAATCAAACATATTTTGAAAAAGACTTATTACACTATCCTTGTTATATATTTTTTAAAAGAATATGTTTACAGTTCGAAATCTCAACATTTAGGGTGCTACTATATTGTAGTCTAGATATATCACAAGCGACTTACGCGTTATATTCATATGAGAAATAGTCATAATGACGTCAGATGTCGGCAGAAAGGGGAATTTATGATCTTAGTGCGCTACCACATTGCGGTCAAGATATGTCACTGGCGACTTCCGCATCAAAATGACGTCAGAAGTCGCCACGGATGGAAATTTGGTACCATAAATTCCCTTCTCTGCTGCCTCATAATGATGACTTCTGACGTTATTATGACGCAGATGTCACCTGGACACATCTCGAGTGCAATATCGTAGCTCCCTAAATCTACATCACTGGCGACTTCTGACGTCATTATGACGCGAAAGTCGCTTGTGGTACATCTCGATTGCAATATGGTAGCAGCCTAAGTTCCCATTGCTGGTGACTTTTGACGTCATTATGACTCGAAAGTCACCTGTTGTACATCTCGACTGCAATATAGTAGCACCCTAGACACCCATCGCTGGTGACTTATGACGTCATTATGACTCGAAAGTCGCCTGTGACATATGGACTGCAATATAGTAGCACCCTAAATTCCCAACGCTGGTGACTTCTGACGTCATTATGCCTCGAAAGTTGGCTAAACATATCTCGACCGCATTATGGCAACACTCTTATTAATCACAAATCGGAAGGAAAAGAGCTGCTTGGCTGTTTTATTGGCGGGCTCTGGCCAAATGGTCAACATCCCCTATATAATAATAGCCTAAGGTGTCTGTCGGCAAATTTTTGAAGCGGTTGTACCTGGAACGGATCCAGGCATCCATATTGAATTTTTTATGAGTTAGGGTTAGCAAAATTCAAAGCGAGTTCGAAATTTAAGCCTTCCCCCCTTTTCTAGCGTTTAATGCTATTATTTCAAGCCTTATTCCCCCCCCCCGTTAAAAGCAGGTGATTAATTTTATCATTTTCGATACCATTCATATATACCACCAAATAATCACTGTCAATATTAAAACCTCTGCTCTTCATCCTATCATGTAATATGACAAGATAATCTAAAGCTGGCAACTAACATACGGTCAGTAAATAGAAAGAGTTCTCACCAGTTCATGTTTAAAGTAAAATCAAATAAATTTTTATACTAAAATCATTCTTAATAGGATGACAAGGGCGAAGCGTAATATTTAAATTTATATACTCTTTTAGTTCAATTGTCATATGCTTTAATAAGGACATCCTTCATGTAAAAGCGTGGCATGATGGTTAAAGTCTCTGCCCGTTTCATTTTCGTAACAGTCGAGTTGAAGGTTCTGTCCCCGACGCAACCTAATTTTTCTATATGTCTAATTCATTTTATATTTTTGCTTTCTCTTTTAAATTATTTTTCCTAAAGCTGTTTTATTATTTTTAAATTTCTTTTATTATTTTTAAACTAAGGTTTTCCTTGAACCCACATCTTTAAACCAATTACATTCCGCAGTGGTCAAAAGATCTATGAGTGGATCGAGACAGTCTCACTTGCGGCCTCTATTTACTAATATATTAACTAAAAGTAATCAAGTGATTTTGTATGATCTTGGACAGTTTTTGTATTTATTTACATTTTTGACAATATTTTAATTTAATTTTCTATTTTCGCCTTTTTTTTATTTTTTTTGCTTGTATTTTAAATTTTTAAATTTCATTTTTGTTACTTTTTGTCGTTTTAAGTTTATAAAATTATTTTTTGCTAAGAAATGAGCTTTAGAATGTTTGCTTCATTTCTAATATTTTATTTACATTTTTGACAATTTTTAAAATTAATTTTTATTTTTACTTAATTTTTTTACTTAATTTTTTTTATTTTCATCTTTTTTTTAAATTTTTAAAATATATTTGCTATTAGTTTTCTATTATAAACTTTATACCTCAAGCTGTCTATAATGGGAAGTAAACAGCCTGGTTTTTAAAAATAAAACATTGTTTAAAAAAATGTTATTCAATATAATAATGTAGAAACTTACATTTTTCTATCAAAGAATTTTCAAAAGTTTAAATTTTACTATTCCTTTTTATTATAAATATGACCCTTTTAGTTAATATATTAGTCAATAGATGGCGCCAACGAACCAAGTAATTTTTTTTTATACTGTACCGCCGAAATTTGAATGTAAAGAGACATCCATTTTGAACTCCTGATCAATCAGGGTTAGGAAAATTCAAAGAGAGTAAAGTTTTATACGAATAATTTTTAGTCAGCCTGATTGTAAAATGGAACAACATTTATTAAATATAAATGGTAAAAGGGTTCCCCTTACTGTCGTTCCAATAGTTGGGGATGGATCATGTTTATTTCGATCGCTTTCTTATGTTATGTTTGAAACACAGTCTTTTAGCAGTGGCATTCGAAAACAAATTGTTACTCATGTGGTACAAAATTGGGATCATTTTAGTATTATGTCACATAATGAACAGGGGCATAATTATAGTTTGGCTGCAGTTTATTTTTCCGAAATGTCACGATGTTCAACTTTTGGAGGATTTTGCAAGTTGTATGCAGCCGGTGAAATTTTTAAGTGTGTTTGAGGTTTACCTTGATTGTAGCCTTTATTACAGTTTTGAAAGTGAGGGAAACCCCACTAAGTGGCTACGCTTTTCCAATGATTTGTCAAGTGGCCATTTTGACGTTTACGTTAATTCTGTGTCAAATTCAATCCCCTGTATAATAATAGCCTAAGTTGTCTGTCCGTGAATTTATGAAGCGGTTGTACCTGGAATGGGTACAGGAATCCATATTGGATTTTTTTATGACTTAGGGTTAGCAAAATTCACCGAGATTTCAAAATCCACCCCATCACCACTTTTTGGACGTTTAATGGTATTATTTCAAGCCTTATTCTTCCCTGTTAAGAGCAAAAGATTAAATTTATCAATTTGGATATCATTCATATATACCACAAAATAATCACTGTCAATATAAAAGCCACTGCTGTCTATTCTATCACGTACGCGACCCTCATATATTCTAATTAGTTTCTTCACCATTTGTAGGCATGGCAAGCTCAGTAGAGTGTCTGCCCATTTGCTTGTCGTACTCCTTGGGTTAACGGTTCTGTCCCCGAAGCTGCCAAATTTTTCTAAATGTAATTAATTTAATATATTCTTTTTTTTAATATATAAATAAATTCCTATTCCTAAAGTTGTTTTATTTTTTTTAAATAAATTTTTACTATTTTTTTCAACTTTTTATTATGTTAAATTCACGTATTTTGTACGGATGTCCCTGGCCCCATAAACATTTCATTTTTCTATCCTTAAACTTTCTTCTCGTCTATTTTTATGTGTCCTTTCACCTTTTAGCTGTTAATTTTTCTGCTAGCCTTCATTTTTGTGTTTATTGAAAGAAATCTCCGGATTAGAGGGCTCGGCCCATGCAATCAAGGCCCATACCTACCGAGGTGATAGTGTCATTCCTTTACTTCCATTAATTAATGTGGCAAAAAAAAAACTGAAGAACTTGACGATAATTTTAAGGTAGCTAAGAAGACTTTAAATTATCTTTCTAAATGAATTCAATGTGATTCTAAACTGCATTCACAATATCGAGAGACTTTAGGGGAGTATGAAGATAAACAAGTTATTGAGCTTGTACCTGATAATTCTCAGTCAAAAAACAAATCATTTTTTACCTGCTTCATACAGTACTTTACAATTTTAGAAAATGAAAAATTTACTTATTCCGTCATATGACGGGCTATATGCTAGTGGTTGAATAACCGTGAAGGTAAATTGCGATAAGAATATTAGTCATCATTAGATCTAATGTCATCGATACGATATAAGTAGATTTTTTAATCCCTAAAAACGTATTGTACTTTACAAATAAATTGAAAATTGTAATTATTTCTTATTATTAGGTTAATGAGCATTCTATGTAATTGATTAGAAATAAAAAAATAAAAACAAATGTAGGGGAGAGTGGGTATAGATGGGACAGTTATTACAAAAGTATTTCTCACGAATGATTTTCTACAAGTACAGCATTGCAAGTTCCAGATTAGCAAACTAAAACATTTGAATAAGTTTATAAAATATAGACTTGATGATAACAATAAAAATGAAAATTTAAAAAACAATTACAATAGCTGTAAAAATGTCACATTTCGCCCTTACACAAGAGTGGGATTGAACATAATTTTAAAGTTGAAATACATACATGATTTTTTTTTTCGACGAACGATAGCCAAATGGTTAGGGCATTGATTTTTGGTATCAAAGTTCATGGGTTCGAGCCCTACTGTGGCATGGATGCTAGTAGATTTTAGGAATCGGTTTTAAGCTATAGGTCCCTGTCTCATTAGCCATCGTGTTACAAAATATAGACCATAATGCTCCAAACCAAACCAAGCATACATAATTATTAAAATATTATGAAAAATGACTATATTGATTATTGATAACATCTATTTTATCTAGCATTATACTTTTAAAAGTTCACGTAAAATAGGTTCGTAAAATAGGTACGTATAATATTCTATTAAACTAGCATATAACCCGTCATATGACGGGATCAGTAAAATTTTTAATTTTCCAAAATTCTAAAGTACCTTATGAGGCAGGTAAAAAAATGGTTTGGTGTTTGGCTGAGAATTATCTTGCAACAAAAAATAATCGATGATTCAATTTAAAATTATCTCACATGTACCTAATCTATTATTTAAGCCAAATATAAAAGAAAATTATTTACGTAATATCTAAGTTCAATGATAAAACGTATGAAAATAAGGCAGAATTTAAATAATTTAAAATAAGAAATGATTAAATGAGATGGTTAAAGGAATGACGTCATAATGCTAGAAAAAATGTTATTTTTACCTATTTATTATGGAATAAATTGATAAATTTAATCGTCTGCTCTTAACTGGGGAAAATAGGAGTTGAAATAATGGCATTAAAAGCTCGAAAAGAGAAGAAGTCAGAATTCTATAGGGTGGAAGGGGTTTCGATTTGTGGTGAACGTTTTAAAGAGACAGGATTTTTTTGCTGTGATATGAAGCATATTTATACCAATTTATTTTAGAATCGGATCTATAGTTTAGAAGATAAACTTTGAATTTTGCTAACTAAGGATGCCTCTATCCATTCCAGGTCCAACCGCTTCATAAAATCGTGGACATACGGACAGATAACTTAGGCTATTATTATATAGGGGATGTATAACCCATATAAATGTATAAAAAAAGTAACAAAATTCAAACATAAAGTTCAATTTTCTAGCTTTCTTGTTTGCCAGTTCACAAACAATGTCGAATAATTTTAAATGTTTATATAATTTAATTGTAATCATTAATAATCCTATCTGAATTTATAAGAAGAAATTACAATTTGATCACAAAATTATGCGTTACAACTTACATTTTACCTGTTTATAACAAATTTTTTGGATTTTTTTATTTAACATGTCAGAAACTTTTTTAAGTGAAAATAATTTGATATGTAATCAATACTAGAAAATACACTTTTACTTAATATACTTTTAAAATGACTTGATGTATTTCTAATCAATATATTTTTTAATAACAACAGAATTAGTGAAGTGGTCATTAATTTTCTAAGCCAAAATTTATATTAACCAAAGTTTAGGACAACATTTATTCTCATACATGAAAAGTAAGAGAAAAATAGATTTTCTGCGTAAATAATTTCAATAAAATCTTATATTTTAAAGAAATATCTTTAGTCAGCATGTTTTAATATCATATATTTGATCGGCCACCCTAATTATTTCGTAGCATACGTGCGGGCACGCTCTATACCCCTATTAGGCCCTGTTTATATGCATACATGTACACACACAAACATATACATACACACATATATATATATATAGGTGTGTGTGACTCCATAACCTTCGACGTTTCTGTCATTTTTTATCCCGAATTTACCGTAGTTATATCTAATTGGATTTAATCTAGTATAATCTAATCTGATAGAAATAATTACCAATAACCTTTAATAGGATATAAAGAATAGATTTACTCTTCAGCTAAACTGTTTTCCCAAACTTACCATAGTTATACCTAATCGGATCTAATCTAGTATCATCTAATCGGATAGAAATAATTAACCGATTACTTCTAACCGAATTTGAAAAACTGATTTACTGTTCAATTAATCTGTTTTCGAAAGTTTATATTTTAACTTACTGATTTACTTTTCTCCCAAACTTACCGTAGTCATATCTAAATGGATCTAATATAATATTATCTAATCGGATGGAAATAATTAGTGATTACTTGTAACCGAATACGAAAAACTGATTTACTGTTTAGCTAACCTGTTTTCCCAAACTTACTGATTTACTGTTCTCCTAAACTTACCGCAGTTACATTTAATCGGATCTAATCTAGTATAATCTAATCGGATAGAAATAATTACCGATTACTTCTAACCGAATATGAAAAACTGATTTACTGTTTAGCTAACCTGCTTTCCCAAAACCTACTGATTTACTGTTCTCCCTAACTTACCGCAGTTACATTTAATCGGTTCTAATCCAGTATCATCTAATCGGAAAGAAATAATTGCCGATTACTTCTAACCGAATATGAAAACCTGATTCACCGTTCAGCTAACCTGTTTTTCCAAACTTACTGATTTACTGTTCTCCCTATCTTACCGCAGTTACATTTAATCGGATCTAATCTAGTATAATCTAATCGGATAGAAATAATTACCGATTACTTCTAACCGAATATGAAAACCCGAATCACCGTTCATCTAACCTGTTTTTCCAGACTTACTGATTTACTGTTCTCCCTAACTTACAGCAGCTATATCTAATAGGATCTAATCTAGTATCATCTAATCGCATGGAAATAATTGCCGATTACCTCTAACCGAATATAAAGAATATATTTACTGTTCACTAAACTATTTATCCAAAGTTACTAATTTACTGTTTTCCCAAACTTACAGTAGTTATATATAATCGGATCTAATCTAGTATCATTTTCGGCTGGAAATAATTACCGATTACTTCTAACCGAATATGAAGAACAGATTCACTGTTCAGCTATAAATTAAGGTCTACTGTTTGAGGATGAAGAAAAAAATATTACCTCTTGCTGAACAGACAGCAACCAAAACCGACATGGCAAAGAGGAGAACTAAAGTTTTCATGGCTACTAAGAGCTTAATACGATGTAACACAGAGTGTGATGAAACAAAAAGAAACAATTCTAGTTCTGGTCTTTCAGTCTCGAATTTGTTTCTCTAACTCAGTAGTTGGGAGATTATTTCTAACTATCCTCTCTGTCCGGAAGTTGTGATAGGAACTTCCCGGAAAGTAAGAGATGTATGGAAAGGAAGAATGTTTTTTCCAGACATGTCTTCCTTTACACTTAATTGGATTTCGGTGTCAAAGTTGAAATTTTTATTACCGTGATGATACTTTATTATTGTTATTTTCTCATATATGTATTCTACAAGGAGGAATTATTCTATGCCAGGTATTTTCAATTTGTTAGGGCTAAAGGGCCACATTGAGAAACTTATTTCATAATATATCTATATGAAATAATATAATTCATTTAATTAAAAGAAAGGATTAGTCATTTCAGTTGTGCATTTTAAATTCAAGAAAGAGCTAGCTTGAGAAAGTAGGAAACCAAAATAGAAAATTAAGGAATAATTGAGAGACTGATATAATTTTAAAAAACGTTGGATTTTATAATAAAAAAGGTATTTTTCAACTTTTCCCATATTTCTACTAGGGGCGAATCATCCTCTTTCGGACCCCCTTTTCTTCACTCGCCCCCTCCATTAATGATGTGCCCGTGGCAAATACAGAGACTGTTGGCACATATTTAAACGATTTGGGTTTGCGGTATTAAAAAACTAGCATATAGCCCGTCATATGACGGGATCAGTAAAATTTTTAATTTTCCAGAATTGTAAAGTACCCTATGAGGTAGGTAAAAAATAGTTTATTTTTTTGGCTGAGAATTATCTGGTACATGCTTAATAATTTGTTTACCTTCATACTCCTCTAAAATCTCCCGATACTGCGATAGTTTAGAAAGATAATTCAAAGTCTTCTACGTCGAAATTATCGTTAAGTTCTTAATTTTTTTCCACAGTAATTAATGGAAGTAAAGGAATGAAACTATCATTTCCACTACACTCTGGAGGTAGAGAGAATTTGTTGTTAATACCGGTGATAAAATTTTCATTGTAACAAAAAATAATCGGTGATTAAAATTATCACATATGTACCTAATCGATTATTTAAGCCAAATATAAAAGAAAATTATTTACGTAATATCTAAGTTCAGTGTTAAAATGTGTAAAAACAATGCAGACGTAATTTAAATAATTTAAAATAATAAATGATTAAATGGAAGGGTGGATTTCGAACGTTGCTAACCCCAACTCATCAAGAATTCAATATGGATGCCTGTATCCATTCCAGGTCCAACCGCTTCATAAATTAGAGAACAGACGGACAGATAACATAGGCTATTGTTATATAGGGGATAGTTTTCTTCAAAATAAATAACAGCAATTGTACTATGTTTTTAAAAGTCAAAATATCGTATGCGTATATTGTAGGGCATATATTGAACATGTTTTGTCTGGTTCATAATCATTAAAATATGTTCTTCAGGAGATAGGGCTATTTATTCAGGAGATAGGGCGTGTATTTCAAGTAGGTCCTTAGAAAAAGTTACTTTGGTCCTTAGAAAGTCCTTAAAAAGTCCTTAATTTTTGTTCTGGAAAAAGAATGGGAACCCTGTAGAGTCTTTTGTATTGAATTCAGTATGTTGAAGATTGGAAACACATGTATATATATATATAATATATATATATATATAATATATATATTTATATATATATTATAAAATATATGTATAAATATATAACATATATGTTATATATATACATATATGTATATATATATATACATATATGTATATATATGTATATAAATATGTATATTTATATATATTTATATGTATATATATATATATATATAAATATATATATATATATATATGTATATAATATGTATATACATATATGTATATATATATGTATATGTATAATATATATGTTTAAATAATATAATATATAATATATACATATATATATATAATGTTTTTATATATTATATATATATATAATAAAATAATATAATATAATATATATATATATATATATATATAAATATATATATATATATATATAAATTAATATATATATATATGTATATATGTATGTATATATTATATATATATATATATATATAATATATAATATATATATATATATATATATAATATATATATATATATATATATATATAATATATATATATATAAATATATATATTATATATGTAAAATATAAACATATATAATAAATGTATAATAGACATATATTTGTATATAATTTATATATATTATAATAATATTATATAAATTAACAATCTTATATATATATATTTATTAATATATATTATATATAATATATGTGTGCATATATATATGTATTATATATGTGTTAATATATATATATAATATATGTCTATTTATGTTATATATATTATATATAAATATAAATATAAAAATAAAGAATTTATATATATAATATAATTATAAATATATTGATAAAAATTAAATTGGTTATTTATATATATAATTATTGTGTGTTAATATATAAATAAATGTATAATATATATATTCGAGAGGTTATGTATTTATGTTGTATAATATTTTGCACACTCGAGTGCAATCGAGAATAAAAAATAACAATGTGAAAGCAAAAAAAAAAAAAACCTTCGTTTATAGAAGTTTATCGTTACATGGGATTGTAAGCTATAAACTTACTTATTCATATAAAAAATATATTTTTTTCTACTTATCACACACTTATCTCTTTCTCTATATATAGCCCTCTAAAACAGTGTGCGCAAACTTTTTTCGTGCGACCAATTTTGTAATTAATTTCGAGCGCTCTAAACTATCCAAACTGTGCACACTCGAGATAATTCGAGAGGCCTTGTACTTTATGTTGCTATATTTTTGCACACTCGAATGCAATCGAGAATTAAAAATAGCAATGTGAAAAAACAATCGTTTTATAGATGTTTATCATTTACATGGGATTGTAAGCTATAACACTTATTCAGGTATAAAAAATATTTTTTTTCTACTTATCACTTACGACTTATCTCTCTTTATATATATAGCCCTCTAAAACAGTGGTGCGCACTTTTTCGACTGCGACTCCTTTTGTAGAGTTAACTCGAGCGCTCTAAACTAGCCAAATGTGCACACTGAGATAATTTGAGAAGGCCTTTTCTTTATGTTGCAAATTTTTGCACACTCGAATGCATCGTGAATTAAAATAACAATGTGAAAAAAACAATCGTTTTATAGATTTCATTTACATGATTGTAAGCTAAACACTTACTTATTCAGGTATAAAAACTATATTTTATAGCCCTCTAAAACAGTGGTCGCAAATTTTTTCGACTGCGACCCCTTTTGTAGAGTTAATCGAGCGCTCTAAACTAAATACACTGAGATAATTTGAGAGGCCTTGTACTTTATGTTGCTATAATTTTGCACACTCGAATGCAATCGAGAATTAAAATAATAATTGAAAAAAACAATCGTTTATAGATGTTTATCATTTACATTTGTAAGCTATAACAATCTTATTCAGTATAAAAAAAATTTTTTTTTATCTACTTATCACTTACGACTTATCTCTCTCTATATATATATATCTAAAATCAGTGTGCGCAAACTTTTTTCGACTGCGACTTTTTTGTAGATTAATCGAAGCGCTCTAAACTCCAAATGCACACTTGAATAATTTGAGACTTGTACTTATGTTGCTATAATTTGCACACTCGAATGCAATCGTGAATTAAAAATAACAATGTGAAAAAACAATCGTTTTATAGATTATCATTACATATTGTAACTATAACACTTACTTATTCAGTATAAAAATATATTTTATAATAAAACATGCGCAAATTTTTTCGACTGCGACTTGTAGAGTTAACTCGAGCGCACTAAACTCAAATGCACATTAGATAATATAGAGGCCTTGTACTTTATATGTTGCTATAATTTTGCACACTCGAATGCAATCTATTAAAATAACAAATGAAAAAAAAATCGTTTTATAGAGTTTATCATTTACATGGGATTGTAAGCTATAACATTTACTTATTCAGGTATAAAAACTATATTTTAATCTAAACAGTGGTAAACTTTTTTCGACTGCGATTTTTGTAGAGTTAACTCGAGCGCTCTAAACTCAAACTGTGCACACTTGAGATTAAAGAGGCCTTGTACTTTATGTTGCTATATTTTTGCACACTCGAATGCAATCGAGAATTAAAAATAACAACGTGAAAAAACAATCGTTTTATAGATGTTTTTATCATTTACATATTGTAATATAACACTTACTTTTCAGGTATAAAAAAATTTTTTTTTCTACTATCACTTACGAATCTCATCTATATATATAGCCCTCTAAAATCAGTGGTGCGCAAACTTTTTTTCGACTGCGACTCCTTTTGTAGAGTTAACTCGAGCGCTCTAAACTGGCCAAACTGTGCACACTCGAGATAATTCGAGAGGCCTTGTACTTTATGTTGCTATATTTTTGCACACTCGAATGCAACCGAGAATTAAAAATAACAATGTGAAAAAAACAATCGTTTTATAGAGGTGTACCATTTACATGGGATTGTAAGCTATAACACTTACTTATTCAGGTATAAAAATATATTTTATAGCCCTCTAAAACAGTGGTACGCAAACTTTTTTCGACTGCGACCAATTTTGTAGAGTTAATTCGAGCGCTCTAAACTATCCAAACTGTGCACACTCGAGATAATTCGAGAGGCCTTGTACTTTATGTTGCTATATTTTTGCACACTCGAATGCAACCGAGAATTAAAAATAACAATGTGAAAAAAACAATCGTTTTATAGAGGTGTACCATTTACATGGGATTGTAAGCTATAACACTTACTTATTCAGGTATAAAAATATATTTTTTTCTACTTATCACTTACGACTTATCTCTCTTTATATAGATAGCCCTCTAAAACAGTGGTACGCAAACTTTTTTCGACTGCGACCAATTTTGTAGAGTTAATTCGAGCGCTCTAAACTATCCAAACTGTGCACACTCGAGATAATTCGAGAGGCCTTGTACTTTATGTTGCTATATTTTTGCACACTCGAATGCAATCGAGAATTAAAAATAACAATGTGAAAAAACAATCGTTTTATAGATGTTTATCATTTACATGGGATTGTAAGCTATAACACTTACTTATTCAGGTATAAAAATATTTTTTTTTTCTACTTATCACTTACGACTTATCTCTCTCTATATATAGCCCTCTAAAACAGTGGTGCGCAAACTTTTTTCGACTGCGACCCCTTTTGTAGAGTTAACTCGAGCGCTCTAAACTGGCCAAACTGTGCACACTCGAGATAATTCGAGAGGCCTTGTACTTTATGTTGCTATATTTTTGCACACTCGAATGCAACCGAGAATTAAAAATAACAATGTGAAAAAAACAATCGTTTTATAGAGGTGTACCATTTACATGGGATTGTAAGCTATAACACTTACTTATTCAGGTATAAAAATATATTTTATAGCCCTCTAAAACAGTGGTGCGCAAACTTTTTTCGACTGCGACCCCTTTTGTAGAGTTAACTCGAGCGCTCTAAACTGGCCAAACTGTGCACACTCGAGATAATTCGAGAGACCTTGTACTTTATGTTGCTATAATTTTGCATACTCGAATGCAATTGAGAATTAAAAATAACAATGTGAAAGCAAAAAAAAAAAAAAAAAACCAATCGTTTTATAGATGTTTATCGTTTACATGGGATTGTAAGCTATAACACTTACTTATTCAGGTATAAAAATATATTTTTTTCTACTTATCACTTACGACTTATCTCTCTTTATATAGATAGCCCTCTAAAACAGTGGTACGCAAACTTTTTTCGACTGCGACCAATTTTGTAGAGTTAATTCGAGCGCTCTAAACTATCCAAACTGTGCACACTCGAGATAATTCGAGAGGCCTTGTACTTTATGTTGCTATATTTTTGCACACTCGAATGCAACCGAGAATTAAAAATAACAATGTGAAAAAAACAATCGTTTTATAGAGGTGTACCATTTACATGGGATTGTAAGCTATAACACTTACTTATTCAGGTATAAAAATATATTTTTTTCTACTTATCACTTACGACTTATCTCTCTCTTTATATAGATAGCCCTCTAAAACAGTGGTACGCAAACTTTTTTCGACTGCGACCAATTTTGTAGAGTTAATTCGAGCGCTCTAAACTATCCAAACTGTGCACACTCGAGATAATTCGAGAGGCCTTGTACTTTATGTTGCTATATTTTTGCACACTCGAATGCAATCGAGAATTAAAAATAGCAATGTGAAAAGCCTATAACATTGCTAAGCAGGAGACAACAGGATTCACCCCGTTCTACCTAGTTCATGGACGTGAAGCCGAAACGACTCTGGACACGATGTTTCCATTCTGCCCTGATGATGCAACTAACGATTACATAGCCAAGACCATTTCCAGAGCAGAAGAGTCGAGACAGTTAGCTAGAACTCATACTCTGAGAGCGCAAGATAAAGACCGTCGACGTTATGACTCGAAGCACCGAATGGTGTTTTATAGTCCTGGAGACCTCGTATGGGTTTATACCCCGGTCCGAAAGGTCGGTCTTTCAGAGAAGCTCTTAAGGAGGTATTTTGGTCCCTATCAAGTGTTGCGCCGTTTATCCGACGTTACCTATGAAGTGCAAGATTTCGATCCTGCCTCCCGAAAAAGAAAACCAAAAGACGTTGTCCATGTTTTACGTATGAAGCCATACCATGATCCGACGAAGCAGACAGAAAGTGAAGATGGACGAAATCCAGGTGTCGTTCTTCCGGAAGAGAAGTCAAAAGAAATTTACAAGGGGCCTTTGACACGCTCCAGATCTAAATAGCAGCGAGACGCTGTCTTTTTGAGAAAGGGGCAATGCCGCATAAAGAAGCTGAGCCAACGAGCTAAGTGGCCAAATGGTCAAAGCACGCGATCCAGACCCGAAGATTGTGGGTTCGATCCTTGCCGTGGCTGTTTATCCATAGTACGGATTTTTAATTTAAAAATGTTATTTATTGTTTCCTTATGTTTCCTTATGTTCTTGAACTTTCTAGATCTTTCTTTAATATGTAAATTATTTATTTCTCGAATATTCTGTTCGGGTATAAAAGCTGATACCCACTAGTTGTAGGCAACTTCTCGATCCTGTAAGGTTGCGAGTTGCTACTTAGCTTCAATAAATTGTTCTGTTAAGTTAAACGGTGTGTTCATTCAAATCTTCGTGACAATATATATATATGTATATATATGTATATATATATGTATATATATATGTATATATATGTATATATATGTATATATATATGTATATATATATATATATATATATAGATATACATATATATGTATATATATATAT
>CM063507.1:20333744-20376244 GCA_032207245.1 Pardosa pseudoannulata
AATTGTGTTCATTTTTTTTTTCAATTTTACTGATCCCGTCATATGACGGGCTATATACTAGTATATATACATAATATAATTCCATACACACATATATATATGCATAATGTTTGTATGGAAAAAAGATTAAAAATTCATGATAAAATATTTAATACTAACTTTTCTAAGTTGTGTTTATTTTTTTAAAAATTTTACTGACCCCGTCATATGGCGGACTCAGTATATATACGTAATATAAGTATATATACATAAGTTATCTAGTATATATTCATAATATAATTCCATACACACACATACATATGTATGATGTGTGTTTGAAAAAGGGATTAACTATTCATGATAAAATATTTAATACTAACTTCTCTAAATTGTGTTTATTTATTTTTTTTTAATTTTACTGATTGCGTCATATGACGGGCTATATGCTAATATTCATACATAATATAATTAAATAACACACATATATATGTATAATGTGTGTATGGAAAAGGGATTAAAAATTCATGATAAAAATATTTAATACTAACTTTTCTAAATTGTGTTTATTTTTTTTGTAAATTTTACTGCTCTCGTCATATGACGGGCTATATGCTAGTATATATGCATAATACAATTCCATACACACACACATATATATTTATAATGTGTGTATAGAAAATGGATTAAAAATTCATGATAAAAATATTAATACTAACTTTTCCAAATTGTGTTTATTTTTTTAAAAAAATTACTGATCCCGTCATATGACGGGCTATATGCTAGTATATATACATAATATAATTTCATACACACACACACACACACACACACACACACACACACACACACACACACACACAATATATATATATATATATATATATATATATATGTATAATGTGTGTATGGAAAAGGGATTAAAAATTCATGATAAAATATTTAATACTAACTTTTCTAAATTGTGTTTATTTATTTATTTTTTTTAAATTTTACTGATCCCGTCATATGACGGGTTATATGCTAGTATATATACATAATATAATTCCATACACACACATATATATGTATAATATGTGTATGGAAAAGGGATAAAAAATTCATGATAAAAATATTTAATATTAACTTTTCTAAATTGTGTTTATTTTTTTTATATTTTACTGATCCCGTCATATGACGGGCTATATGCTAGTATATATGCATAATACAATTCCATACACACACACATATATATTTATAATGTGTGTATAGAAAATGGATTAAAAATTTATGATAAAAATATTTAATACTAACTTTTCCAAATTGTGTTTATTTTTTTAAAAAATTTACTGATCACGTCGTATGACGGGCTATATGCTAGTATATATACATAATATATTTCCATACACACACACACACACACACACACACACACACACACACATATATATATATATATATATATATATATATATATATATATATATATATATATATATATATATATATATATATATATATATATATATATATATATATATATATATATATATATATGTATAATGTGTGTATGGAAAAGGGATTAAAAATTCATGATAAAATATTTAATACTAACTTTTCTAAATTGTGTTTATTTTTTTTTTAAATTTTACTGATTCCGTCATATGACGGGTTATATGCTAGTATATATACATAATATAATTCCATACACACACATATATATGTGTAATGTGTGTATGGAAAAGGGATTACAAATTCATGGTAAAAAATATTTAATACTAACTTTTCTAAATTGTGTTTATTATAAATGCTCAATATACCCTCATTTTCCCTTTATTTATATTTGCCAGTTCTTCTCTTCCAAAAGCGTATTGACGACATACGCTATTTCGAATTCGACAAAACGTGTGAAAGTAAGAGAAATATAAATTCTTGAATTCAATTTTATCGAAAGACATTATTATTTCATATGAAGTCAAATTCATTTCAGCGCCAAGTTGTTATCCGAACAGATGGTAGCGTTATATTATTATTTATTATTATTAACAACGCGGTATTATTATCAACGAATTTAACATATGGACGGACAGTAGGAATAAGTGAAGTTCGAAAATTAACACTATATGTTTTTGTAATTTTTAGAATATTAGAAGTATAGTTTTACTCTTTCTGTTTCAATAAACTTAATTTTGATTAATTCAGCACCTTTAATTAGGTTTCAGCTATAATCGTCATGGCGTCAGCGGATTGTAGACACTAAGTAATGGCGGCTATAACAGGAAAAATTTAGAAAAGTAAATGACAGGTTTAATGACTCAAATAAGCAATTTTTTATGTGCAACAAAGTATTTTTACGAGTTTTACACAAAATGTTAGTTCATAACCAAACAAAAATAAATAAATGGCAAAAAATAAATATAAATCCAAGAGAACACATGATCGCACTACTCGCTTTACAACCACGTCCATACTGAAACTGCAAGTCGTGTAACAAGTGAAAAACGAAATTCAACCTAAAAAATTGTTTCCAAAACATGACACTAGGCTTCTACTTGTACGCCAATAAATGCATATTTGTGCCGCTATAGCCGTAGTGTCTAAAAACGAACGTTTCGTTTTGGACGGCTATTGCAGTCCTGCCACATAGTGAACTTCGCTTTGACGGCTATAGACGCAATAAGGCGATTTCACGCAGCAGGGTACATCTCAACTTATGACAATTCTGGCTTTAGTTTCAAACGGAAGGGCAGTTTATTATTTGTCTATTGGCTGTTGTAAACATGAAAATGAATGGGAAGGGCATTATAGTAGTTCGTGGCGTTGCGACAAATTGTTCTATTGTTCGTCAACTTGTTAACTGCACAATGTTTACTATAATGCTAAAAAATAAAACTAATATAACTATAAAACTACGTAATGTAAAATTAAACTATTGAAATAATACATTGTTCTTTTATTAATATCACAAACAGATGTTTGAAATTAAGAAAATGGTAGCTACTTTACCTCTTGCTGAACAGACAGCAACCAAAACGGCTGCAACAAAGATGACGGCTAAAGTTTTCATGGCTGCAAATAACGAGATATGACACAATTGAGTGATGAACGAGTTAGAATTCTTGTTTGTGTATTAGTCCCGATTCCGTATTTATACCACGCAGATAAGAAGTTATCAAGTGGCGTTGTGGGAACAAACAGATGTTATCACTACACCTGAGAAGTGTTAACGGGTGTTGTAAACAATGCTTTCAGACAGCAACTTATGTATTATTTTTGTTGCTGTTATTGCCAATGCCACTTGGACGAACCAAGCACTTAAGCTAGAGGTCTAATGAATTAAGGCGAAGTGGTGAGCCTTTTGTTTGACGAGCACAGCTAGGGTAAAAAAATCTTAGCTTATGTAGGTTCTCGTAATTTAGAAGCAGGGACCAATCAGAAGACCCCCAGGCGTGGCCTGCCACCCCCACAGGTATCGTTTGAGAATTTAGAGGGTATTGTGCCCAAGAGGTTCCCTATTGTTTGCGAGCACCTGAAGGGTGAAAAAACGTCTTAGCTTATGTGGGTCCTCGTAATTTAGAAACATGGTCCAAACAGAAGACCTTCAAGCTTGGTCTTCAAGCAAAGTTTTTTGTGAGGGAATTTTGCAATTAAGGCATGCCGTTACACCGTCCAGCATGCTCGTCTGCGCAAATTTTACGACAAATTCGGTTTTTAATGCGATTTTTTTCTTATATCGCTGTAGTCTATGGGTCGGTCTCACCAAAGTCTTTTAACTGTTAACCACGATTAATCTCTGTTTAAACGGAGAGTTGCGTCCCACCATTGGCTGGCGGCCTGCGTTAATCGCGGTTAGCCGTTAAACGACTTTAGTGAGAGCGAACCTAAAGGTAATTTCTATTCATTCTTTTAACCCTTCCTCACATCATGCAATCTGAAAGTAGGAACTCACAGCAATTTCTATTCTTAATCAGGGTTTTGTGTTACGGGGTAGCTTGTTCGTAAAATTTACAACATGCGCATGGTCGTGGTAGAAAATCCAGAAAATATTTTTTTACTCATTTGTATTGCAATTTTTGGTTGATAATTATATATTAATTTGTATAAAGTCGAATCTATAATTTTCATATCGTTATTCATAGCAAAAAACGTGTATAACTAATTTTCCCCGAATTCTTCAAAAATTATCTCATGAAGAAAAATAAAGGTAGGAAACATTCTGATTTAAGAACGATGGAGATTTAAGTAAAAATGTTTTTACTCTTTTATTTTATTTTATTTTTACTTTTTAGAAATAGGTAAAAAAAAAGTAAAATTAAAGTAATATAAAATATAGTTTTTGTAATCAGTAATTTATTTTATAGACCTAGTTTTGGTTTGGCTTCGAGCATTACGGTCTACAGTTTTGCACGCTAGGGCTGATGAGACCGGGATTTTATTGACTTAGTTTTGGTTTGGCTTGAAGCTTTACGGTCTACTGTTTTGCACGCTAGGGCTGATGGGACCGGGATTTTATTGACTTAGTTTTGGTTTGGCTTGAAGCTTTTCGGTCTACTGTTTTGCACGCTAGGGCTGATGAGACCGGGATTTTATTGACTTAGTTTTGGTTTGGCTTGGAGCTTTACGGTCTACTGTTTTGCACGCTAGGGCTGATGGGACCGGGATTTTATTGACTTAGTTTTGGTTTGGCTTGAAGCTTTACGGTCTACTGTTTTGCACGCTAGGGCTGATGGGACCGGGATTTTATTGACTTAGTTTTGGTTTGGCTTGAAGCTTTACGGTCTACTGTTTTGCACGCTAGGGCTGATGAGACCGGGATTTTATTGACTTAGTTTTGGTTTGGCTTGAAGCTTTTCGGTCTACTGTTTTGCACGCTAGGGCTGATGAGACCGGGATTTTATTGACTTAGTTTTGGTTTGGCTTGAAGCTTTTCGGTCTACTGTTTTGCACGCTAGGGCTGATGAGACCGGGATTTTATTGACTTAGTTTTGGTTTGGCTTGAAGCTTTTCGGTCTACTGTTTTGCACGCTAGGGCTGATGAGACCGGGATTTTATTGACTTAGTTTTGGTTTGGCTTGGAGCTTTACGGTCTACTGTTTTGCACGCTAGGGCTGATGAGACCGGGATTCTATGGGGCTTGAAATAATGGCATTAAATGCTAGAAAAGTGGGGAAGGGGTGGATTTGCGTTGCTAACCCTCACTCATCAAGAATCCAATATGGATGTCTCTATCCATTCCAGGTCCAACCACTTCATAAATTCGAGGAAAGACGGACAGATAACTATTTTTATACAGGGGATGAAAGTATTTCAAAATATATCCTTTTACACTTACAGAAAGTATCAATTATCGTCTTTAAAGGCGGGTTTTCTCTCTACGATGAATCGTGACGATGTGATTGTAACAATTTAGTGATGTCGAAAGAGTAAGTTGAGTACATGCAATGATATCTTGTCCAATATTAATGTCAACCGTGATACAACTGAGTCAGGCTGTTGCGATGGAGGAAGTATTGTTGTGGTTATATCCCCTATATAATAATAGCCTAAGTCCATCTGTCCTCGAAATTTTGAATAGATTGAACCTGGAATGGATAGATGCATCCATATTGGATTCTTGATGAGTTAGGTTTATCAAAGTTCGAAATTTATCCTTTCCCCCCTTTTCTATCATTTAATGCCATTAATTCAAGCCCTATTTTCCCCGGTCAAGAGCAGGCGATTAAATTTATTAATTCATCACATTATAAATAGATGAAAGTAACTATTTTTTTCTAGCATTATGACGTCATTCCGTTAACCACCTCCTTTAATCATTTCTTATTTTAAAATATTTAAATATCGTCTGCATTATTTTCATACGTTTCATCACTTAACTTAGATATAACGAAAATAATTTTCTTTTATATTTGGCTTAAATAATAGATTACGTACATATGTGATAATTTTAAATTTAATCATCGATTATTTTTGTTGCAATGACAATTTTATCACTGGTATTAACATCAAAATATCTCTATCTAGAGGGTGTAGCAGAAATGATAGTTTTGTTCCTGCACTTCCATTTATTACTGTGGTAAAAAAAAATATTTGGAAGAACGTAACAATAATTTCCACGTAGCTAAGAATACTTTGAATTATCTTTCTAAATGAATTCAGCTTGATTCTAAACTGCATTCACAGTATTGGAAGACTTTAGAGGAGTATGAAGATAAACAAATTAACCAGAGCGTATACCAGATAATTCTCAGCCGAAAAACAAGCCATATTTTACCTGCCTCATAAGGTACTTTACAATTCAGGAAAATTAAGTTTTTTACTGAGCCCTTCATATGACGGGCTCAGTAAAAAATAGTAAATGTATACTAGTCGTAGAGAGAAAACCCGCCTTTAAAGAAGATAAGTAATACTTTCTGTAAATCTAAAAGCATATTTTTTAAACTACCTTCATAAACACAGAATCAGCGTAGTGAAATATGATAATACAACTATTTATCACTGATAAAGGTCAAGAAGTTCGTTGGTAAAACTGTTTGAATGGGATGCACATGGTCATTCCCACACTGAAAAGCATTTTCCCTCGGGTACGGAAATTATTCTTATAATTCTTTGCACAGCTGGTTTGAGATTAAGCAATTCATGTCGTATATGGAGTAACGCCCCATCTCTAAAATAGCAAATAGTTTTTGTAGCGGTCAAGTGGTGATACCTAGAAGAATTCATGATGTTTAGGGCACCAGAGAAAGACCCTTCAAAAATATGAAGGAGTTTTATCTCTCTACAATTAGATTGTAATACATATTTCATTGTACGTATATTTTTTCCTGATCTACATAGTTTGCCATCTTGAGTCACAATAGGAATAATACTATATAATAATAGCCTAAGATATCTGTTCGTCTGCCCTCTATTTTATGAAACGGTTGGACCTGGAATGGATAGAGGCATTCATATTGGGTTCTTGATGAGTTAGAGTTACCAAAATTCAAAGCGAGTGAAGTTTATCTTCTAAAATATCGATACAATTTCAAAATAAATTGGTATAAATATGCTTCATATCACAGTGAAACATTCTTTAAAACGTTCAAAATCCACATCTTCCCCCCTTTTCGAGCTTTTAATTCCATTATTTCAAACTCTATTTTCCCCGTTTAAGAGCAGGCCATTAAATTTATCGAGTTATCCCATAATAAATAGGTAAAAATGACATTTTTTCTAGCATTATGACGTCATTCCTTTAACCATCTCATTTAATCCTTTCTTATTTTAAATTATTTAAATATCGTCTGCATTATTTTCATACGTTTTGTCACTGAACTTAGATATTAAGTAAATAGTTTTCTTTTATATTTGGCTTAAATAATAGATTAGATATATAATTGAAAATTTTAAATTTTATCATCGATTATTTTTTGTTGCAATGATAATTTTATCACCGGTATTAACAACAAATTCTATCTACCTAGAGGGTGTAGCAGAAATGATAGTTTTGTTCCTTTACTGTGGTAAAAAAAATTGGTAAGAACTTAACGATAATTTCGACGTAGCTAATAAAACTTTGAATTATCTTTCTAAAGGAATTCAACGTGATTCTAAACTGCATTCACAGTATCAGGAGGCTTCAGAGGAGTATGAAGATAAACAAATTAATCACGTGTACCAGAAAGTATATCAAATAATTCTCAGCCAAAAAACAAGTCTTTTTTTTACCTGCCTCATAAGGTACTCTACAATTCAGGAAAATAAAAATTTTTATTGATCCCGTCATATGACGGGATATATGCTAGTCGTAGAGAGAAAATCCGCCTTTTAAGAAGATAAGTGATACTTTCTGTAAGTGTAAAAGGATATTTTTTAAACTACCTTCATAAACACAGAATCAGCTTAGTGGAACACGAGAATACAACTATTTATCACTGATAAAAGTGTACAAGTTCGTTAGTAAAATTGTTTGAATAGGATACACGTGGTCATTCCCACATTCAAAAGCATTTTCCCTCGGGTACGGAAGTAATTCTTATAAATCTTTGCACAGCTGGTTTGAGATTACGCTATCCATATCGTATACAATGTAACGCCCCATCTCTAAAATAGCAAATTGTAGCGGTCAAGTGGTGATACCTGGAAGATTTCATGACAATTACGACATTAGAGAAAGATCCATTTAGAAATATGAAGGAGTTTTATCTCTCTACAGTTAGATTTTAATACATATTTCACTGCACGTTTATTATTTCCTTCTTTCTGAAATGGCGGCTATACTAGATTTCTTTCGTGCAGATATGGTGCACATTCTATTATCTACATGGTTTGCCATCTTAAATCAGAATAAGAATAATATAGTATAATAGCCTAAGTGATTTGTCTATCTTTCCTCGATTTTATGAAGCGCTTGGACCTGGAATGGATAGAGGCATCCATATTATATTCTTGATGAGTTAGGGTTAGCACAATTCAAAGCTACGAAAGATAGTTTAGGAGAAGTAAAGTTTATCTTCTCATAAACTATCAATCCGATTCTAAAATAAATTGGTATAAATATGCTTCACATCACAGCGAAAATTCTTAAAAACTCTCAAAATTCACCTCTTCACACCTTTTCGAGCGTTTAATTCCATGATATCAAACCCTATTTTCCCCTGATAAGAGTAGTCGATTAAATTTATCCATCAAAGTTGATGAAAATAACATTTGTTTCTAGCATTATGATGTAATTCCTTTGACCATGTCTTTTATTCATTTCTTGCAGTTGTACCTGGAATATATATAGACATCCATCTTGGATTCTTGATGAGTTAGGGTTAGCAACGTTCGATATACAGCCCTTTCCTCCCTTTTCTAACATTTAAAGCCCTATTTTCCCCGGTTAAGAGCAGGCGATTAAATTTATCAAGTTATCCCATAATAAATTTTTGAAAATGACATTTTTTCTAGCATTATAACGTCATTCCTTAAACTATCACATTTAATCATTTATTATTTTAAATTATTTAAAAATCGTCTGTTTTATTTTAATACTTTTTCTTATTGAACTCAGATATTAAGTAAATAATTTTATTTTATATTTGGCTTAAATATAGATTAGGTACATATGTGATATTTTTAAATTTAATCCTCGATTATTTTTTGTTGCAATGATAATTTTATCACCGGTATTAACTTCAAATTTTCTCTACCTAGAGGGTGTAGCAGAAATGATTTTTCATTCTTTTATTTCCATTAAATAGTAGGACAAAAATATTGGGAAGAACTGAACTATAATTTCGACGTAGCTAATAAAACTTTGAATTATCTTTCTAAATGAATTCAACGTGATTCTAAACTGGATTCACAGTATCAGGAGGCTTCAGAGGAATATGAAGTTAAACAAATTATTGAGCGTGTAACAGATAATTCTCAGCCAAAAAACAAGCCATTTTTTTACCCGCCTAATAAGGTACTTTACAATTCAGGAAAATTAAAATTTTTACTGATCCCGTCATATGAAGGGCTATATGATAGTCGTAGAGATAAAACCCGCCTTTAAAGAAGATAAATGATACTTTCTGCAAGTGTAAAATTATATTTTTTGAAGTACCTTCATAAAAACAGAATCAGCTTAGTGAAACACGAGAATACAACTAATTATCACTGATAAAAGTCAAGAAGTTCCTTGGTAAAATTGTTTGAATGGGATGCACATGGTCATTCTCACACTCAAAAGCATTTTCCCTTGGGTACAGAAGTAATTCTTATAATTCTTTGCATAGCTGGTTTGAGATTACGCGATCCATATCTTATACGGAGTAACGCATCGTCTCTAAAATACCAAATACTTTTTGTACCTGTCAAGTGGTGATACCTAGAAGATTTCAGGATGATTACAACATCAGAGAAAGACCCATTTAGAAATATGAAGGAGTGTTATCTTTCTACAATTAGATTTTAATATATATTTCTTTGCTGGTGTATTATATCCTGCTTTCTGAAATGGTGGCTATACTAGATTTCTTTCGTTCAGATATGGGGATCATTCTATTATCTACATAGTTTGCCCTCTTAAGTCACAATCAGAATAATATAATACAATAATAGCCTAAGTTATTTGTTTATCTGTCCTCGAATTTATGAAGCGGTTGGACCTGGAATAGATAGAGGCATCCATATTGGATTCTTGATGAGTTAGGATTAGCAAAATACAAAGCGAGTGAAGTATATGTTCTCCTAAACTATCGATACGATTGTAAAATAAATTAATGTAAATGTGTTTCATATCGCACCGAAAAATTCTTTAAAACGTTCGAAATCCCCCATTTTCGAACCTTTAATGCCATTATTTCAAGCCCTAATTTCCCTGCATAAGAGGAGGCGATTAAATTCATCAAATCATCACATTATCAGTAGATGGAAATAACATTTTTTTCTAGCATTATGACGTCATTCCTTAAACCATCTCATTGAATCATTTCTTATTTTAAATTATTTAAATATCGTCTGCATTATTTTCCTAAGTTTTATTACTGAATTCAGATATTACGCAAATAATTTTTTTTTTATATTTGGCTTAAATAATATATTAGGTAATACGTGATAATTTTAAATTGAATCATCGATTTTTTTTCTTACAATGATAATTATATGACATGTATTAACATCAAATTATCTCTATCTAGAGGGTGTAGCAGAAATGATAGTTTTGTTCCTTTAATTCCATTTATTACAGTGGTAAAAAAAATTGGAAGAACTGAACTATAATTTCGACTTAACTAAAAAAACTTTGAATTAACTTTCTAAACGAATTCAACGTGATTCTAAACTGCATTCACAGTATAGAGAGACTTTAGAGCAGTATGAAGATAAATAAATTTTTGAGCGTGTACCGGATAATTCTCAGCCGAAAAACAAGCCATTTTTTCCCAACCTCATAAAGTACTTTACAATTCTGGAAAATTAAAAATTTTACTGATCCCGTCATACGACGGGCTATATGCTAGTTGTAGACAGAAAACCCGCCTTTAAAGAAGATAAGTATTATTTTCTGTAAGTGTTATTTTTTGAAATACCTTCATAAAGACAGAATCAGCTTAGTGGAACACGGGAATACAACAATTTATCACTGATAACTGTCAAGAAGTTCCTTGGTAAAATTGTTTGAATGGGATGCACATGGTCATTCCCACATTCAAAAGCATTTTCCCTCGGGTACGGAAGGAATTCTTATAATTCTTTGCACAGCTGGTTTGAGATTACGCGATCCATATCGTATACAACGTAACGCCCCGTTTCTAAAGTAGTAAATAGTTTTTGTAGCCGTCAAGTGGTGATACCTAGAAGATTTCATGATGATTACGTCATTAGAGAAAGACCTATTTAGAAAAAGGAAGGAGTTTTATCTCTCTACAATTAGATTTTAATATATATTTCATTGCTGGTGTATTATTTCCTGCTTTCTGAAAAGGCGGCTATATTAGATTTCTTTCGAGCAGATATGCTGGACATTCTATTATCTATACAGTTTGCCATCTTAAGTCACAATAAGAATAATATAATATAATAATAGGCTAAGTTATCTGTCCGTCTGTCCTCGAATTTATGAAATGGTTGGAAGTGGAATGGATAGAGACATTCATATTGGATTCTTGATGAGTTAGGTTTAGCAAAATTCAAAGCGAGTGAAGTTTATCTTCTAAACTATCGATAAGATTCTAAAATTAATTGGTGTAAATATGCTTCATATCACATAGAAAAATACTGTCGTCTTTAAAGCTTTCGAAATCCAGGTCTTTCCCCCTTTTCGAGCGTTTAATGTCATTATTGCAAGCTCTATTTGCCCCGGTTAAGAGCAGGCGATTAAATTTATCAATTTATCACATTATCAGTAGATGAAAATAACATTTTTTTCTAGCACTATGACGTCATTCGTTTAACCATCTCATTGAATCATTTCTTATTTTAAGTTATTCAAATATCGTCGGCATTATTTTCATACTTTTTACCACTGAACTGAGATATGACGTAAATAATTTCCTTTTATATTTGGCTTAAATAATAGATTAGGTGCATATGGGATAATGTTAAATTGAATAAGCAAAATCCAAAGCTAGTAAAGTTTATCTTCTCCTAAACTATCTATCTGATTCTAAGATAATTTGGTATAAATATGCTTCACATCACAACGAAAAATTCTTTAAAATGTTCGAAATCCCCCTCTCCACCCCTTTTCGAGTGTTTAATTCCATTATTTCAAGTCCTATTTTCCCGTGTTAAGTGCAGTCGATTAAATTTATCCCATTATAAGTTGATAAAAATAGCATTTTTTTCTAGCATTATGACGGGATTCCTTTGACCATGTCATTTATTCATTTCTTACCGTTGTACCTGGTATGGATAGAGGCATTTATCTTGGATTCTTGATGAGTTAGGGCTAGCAACGTCCTAAATACACCCCTTTCCTCCCTTTTCTAGCATTTAAAGCCTATTTTCCCCGGTTTAGAGCATGTGATTAAATTTATCGATTTATCACATAAATAGGTAAAAATAACATTTTTCTAGCATTTCTTTAACCATCTCATTGAATCATTTCTTATTTTAAATTATTTAAATCTCGCCTGCATTATTTTCATACTTTTTATCATTGAACTTAGATATGACGTCAAAAATTTTATTTTATATTTGGCTTAAATAATAGACATATGTGATAATTTTAAATTGAATCATCGATTATTCTTTGTCGAAATGAAAATTTATCACCGGTATTGACAACAAATTCTATCTACCTCCTAGATGTAGTCGAAATAATAGCTTCATTCCTTTAATTCCATTAACTACTGTGGCAAAAAAAAAAAAAAAAAAAAAAAAAGTTGGAAAGAACTTAACTATAAGTTCAACGCAGCTAAGAAAACTTTGAATTATCTTTCTAAATGAATTCAACGTAATTCTAAACTGCATTGGCAGTATCGGAAGACTTTAGAGGAGTATGACGATACACAAATAACCACGTGTACCAGAGCATGTACCAGATAATTCTCAGCCAGAATTTTTTATGCCATTATTTCAAGCCCTATTTTAAGAACACTTTTTTCTAGCATTATGACGTCATTCCTTTAATTATCTCAATTAATCATTTCTTATTTTAAATTATTTAAAAATCGTCTGCAGTATTTTCATACGTTTTATCACTGAACTTTGATATTACGTAAATAATTTTTTTCATATTTGGCGTAAATAAGAAATTAGGTACATATGTGATAATTCTAAATTTAATCATCGATTATTTTTTGTTGCAATGAAAATTTTATCACCGGTATTGACAGAAATTCTTTCCCCCTTCCCCCCTTTTCGATCGTTTAATGTCATTATTTCAAGCCCTATTTTCCCCGGTTAAGAGCAGGCGATTAAATTTATCAGTTTATCACATAATAAATAGGTAAAAATAACATTTTTTTCTAGCATTATGACGTCATTCCTTTAACCATCTCATTTACTCATTTCTTATTTTAAATTATTTAAATATCGTCTGCATTATTTTCATACGTTTTATCCTTGAACTTAGGTATTACGTAAATAAATTTCTTTTATATTTGGTTTAAATAATAGATTAGGTACATATGTAATAATCTTAAATTAATCATCGATTTTTTTTTTTTTGTAGAAAGATAATTCTCAGACAAAAAACAAGCCATTTTTTTACCTGCGTCATAGGGTACTTTACAATTCTGGGAACTTAAAAATTTTACTGATCCTGTCATATGACGGGCTATATGCTTCCTACAAACATTTTTGACAAGCGTTAAATCTTTTATCATATTGAATTAAGTGGTGAATTCCTTAGTGCTGTGGTGTAGTACATCGCTGTTGTTACTTCAAATCCATTAATAATCCAAGTTTGCTTTATACCGTACTAACAAGTGTGCCCGTGGTTCTCTACTGTAAACTTAATATAATCTTTTAAACAAAGATATTTTTTCTTGCATAACTCTCTAAATTCGTCACAGTGCAGTTCGAGTCATTGGCATATTTATATATTTATATTATACACGATTTATAACAATATTCAGTTTTTATACTTCAGTTTACATTAACCCCTTCCCTGTTTTGCCCGTACGCCGTACGGGCACAGCTTTCGGGCCTTTACTGATTTGCCCGTACGCCGTACGGGCAATCTGATTTCTATTTCGATTGCACTGTTTCGGCCGTATTTTTTCCAATTTTAGTAACAAATTATTCTTATAGATTTCGATAGTTGTCCAGTAAATGATAGTTTTGCAGTTTATTGTATTTTCTACTCTGATTGGTTCAAGAGCGAGGTTTTTTTTCGCATGTTTTGTATCAGAAGACGAATTGTTATCTTTCAGTGTATAGCTTTCTGGTTATATTTTACTAACCGCCTGATAATTTTATTAATGTAAGAGTTGAATAATATATTTTTACTTTTAAATAATGGATAATTCAGAGCGTATGGAGCTAATTTCTTTTGATTCTAACTGTGACTCGGAATCAGAAACGGAATTATCTGTAAATGATAGTAGCAAAAGTTTACTAGATGACCTGGATAGTTATGACTCTAATAGTAGTACAGATGGAATCAGTCAAGCAAGACAATTTTTTAAAATTAATTCTGATAATCCTTCGGATCCGCCTCCTAGATTAGCTTTCAGTGGAATTCCAAAAATTAACTTTGATATCGATGAGACTAAATGTATATTTCAGTTCTATGATGCTTACATACAAAGCTGTAATAATTGCTTAAAAGTATTAGAAATGTTAATTTTAATAACATATCTTTACTTAAAAATGTAAAATGAACAAAAAAATGCAATAAAAAGTGTGCCATGTTTTTGACTGAATTCTGGAAAAAAATGAAACTGTCAAAGGGTTAAACCTGAGTTGTACATAAATAAGATGTGAAAGCGTGTGCAAAATAAGAGTGATAAAATTTGACAATAATTTCTCTTGCTTATTAAACATTCCGGACTACCCGGAAGCTGATCAACCATTGTAGAATTCTCCGAAATGATCAGGGATCAAGCTAACTATATAAAATGATAGGTTTTTATTCAGTCACTGAAATTTGTACTTTTTGTTGTTAGAATATTGTCGATAAACATTTCATTGTAACATAAAAATTAACCAAGAATTAAATTGAAAATTAGTTCTTATATAAAAATCCTATTATTTGCGTCACATAGAAATGAAAGTGAATCACTTTCTATCTCAATTTCCAGATCAAATCGATTTCATACTACTCAGACGATGTTTAAATAATATGAGAAATGAATAAATGAGATATTTAAAGGAATGACGTCATAATGATAAAAAATATCGTTTTCACCTATTTATGTGATAAATTGAAAATTTTAATCTTCTGCTTTTAACCGAGGAAAACTGCGTTTAAAACAATTACTTGGGATGACGTCACATTGCTAGAAATATTGCTTCTTTCACTTAGTTATGATGCTATAAATTAAAGACGTTTGCGTTTAACCGGGGAAAATAATGCTTGGAAAAATGACATAAAAGGGGGAAGGAAAGGATTTCGAACGTTAAAAATTTACAAAAACCTTCCTAGAGATATACCTAAGAATTTCCCAAATTTTCAAGGTGATTGTATGCATGGTTTTTGAGTCTATCGAGTACAGACAGACAGACAGACACAAATTCATTTATATATATATAGATTTAATATTAATTATAGTAAAATGCCACTGATCTATATTACAATATTTAAATATAGAACAAAAGATAGGGAATATTTCTTTATCTAAAAATAAAAAATATAAAGTAAAAGAAGTACTCCACGTGCTACACCTGAAAGAAAAATTGTCTAAGAGCACGCTGCCTTCTTTTCCTTCTGAACTACTCCAGTAACCCTATACTTTTTCTATTATCCTGTGCTGATGCGTCCGTTGTTTCATTGTCCTGTGTACAATGCGTCCTTTCCCAGCTCTGTCCAGATTGATCGGGACTCTAGGCATGGTCCTGAATCGCCTCTTGACGACCAATCACAATTCTCGAAACTGTGAAGTTTAAGTGCAATTTTTTTTCACAGTCTACACCACACACCTCCTGGAGTTCCGAAAAAATACTTGGGCATGCAACCCACAACGTGTGAGTGCTCCGAGCAAATCAGTTTCGCAAACCTTATGTCAAACATAGCTGCACTCTCACACTTAGAAAGCCCCTTTCAAGCCTCTAGTAGTCAGTAACCCAATCATCAGTACAGTTCAGCGCCCTCTACAAGTATTGGCTTTAATGGATAAAATATATAAGGTTCTGAGAAGAGTGTGCTACATTGTAATCTAGAATGCAACAACTAGTTAAAGCTGAGGCAAGTGGGTAAAGTGAGTTTACATGTGCCAGTAAAGTTATCTTCATTTTACCGGATAAAAGGAATTTTACTTGGAAGGTCAGAAAAACCCGTTTACATGAGCAATGGTTTCATTGTAAAAGCTCGATCTAGAATAGGCTCCTTATGAGAATCGTCACAGCGCATGCGCTCGTGTTTGGTACATTTTTTCACTTGGCGATAATTTCTATGAAAGTGTATTGTTGCTTTTTGATCCTTAAGTAGCTACGATCGCTTTGGTTTCAACACGTGTTCAATATATTTTGACCGTTGATGATTTGCAATCAGTGAAAATGAGAAAATTTTTAAAGAAATAAACAGTAGCCTAGCACATAATCTGTTTATTTATTTAAAATGAAAAGCAAGTAAAGTCTTTTAAGAAAACAAAATTACTAACTATTACATGAAATTTATTTTTTATTTATTTTTTGTGATATTCTAAATAATATATATTTATCAAATATTGTGGTTTAACTGCATTAAATTATTCTTTTTACATTGTATAGGGGAGAGTGGGGCACCTTGGGACACCTTTATTTTCAGGCTTTAATTTGCAACCAGGAATTAGTTCTCATGTGTATTGATAGATGGCCTTCCTCTTCACTTCTCAAAGAATTTTGATGAAAATAGTGCTTACAGGTAAGGAACAATTTCCTTTTCTTTGTTTTGAATAACCCAAAATTACATCAATGTCCATTTTAAAAAGTAATTTTTTTTTAAATTAAAATATTTAAAATTAAAGTGTATTGTTATGAAAGAAAATTCATTTATTATTATTTCTATGCTAATAAATAAATTGTATTGTTAAGCCTAACTGTATAGTAGTTACCAAAAGATACTATGTAAAATGGGGCAGGTTGGGACACACAGAGGGGGCACCTTGGGAAATTTTAAAAAGTGTAAACAAATAACAATTCAAGCAAAATAATATTTTGGTGCCTAATTTTTAATTGATGATTTAACATGTCAAAATATTAATTTATTAATCTTTTTTTCAGAAAAAATGGTGAGAACAAGAAAAACAAAGTATTCTGCTATAAATGCTAATATGCTTGAATCAGCTGCAAACATAAGATTTGGTTAAAAATGTATTAACTTGAACAATTTACAGCTATTTCTGTTTTATAAACAGTTAATGAAAATAATTTGCACAGTATTTTGCATTTGTTGTTTAGTGTCCCAACCTACCCCATACAGTGGGGCAGGTTGGGACATTGGAAAGAAATTTTATTTCTTTTATTACTCTTTAACTAAATGAGATATTAAGTAGGTTTAATATTTATAAGAAGCAGATATGATGACAATATATAGATGCATACTTGTTGTTTTCAATTAGCTTTAAAAAAATTCATAAAAATGTTTAACTGAAAAGTGTCCCAAGGTGCACCGGTCTCCTCTATATATTGAACAGTTTTGCTGAGGTCCTACAATGCCGAGAATTAATGCATTGTATTAGTCGAAAAGACAAATATATCAAGTTACAATGGATCCCCAGCCATTGCGGCATTTATGGGAATGATCAGGCTGATCTTCTTGCACGTAAAGGTGCAACAAAGGCACAGCTAACAAATGCTTCTGGACTGTCTTATCACTCAAAAAAGCTGTTTTGGAAAAAAGCTTTGAATACGAAATTCGAATCCCAAATGCAGGATCGTGTTAAACTGAAGACGTGGAGTGCCAAAGACCTCGCCAACATTCCCGATCGTCCTCCACGTGAGGCAGTGGCGTTGTTCCGGTTTGTGACAGGACATGACTGCCTAAGTGAACATCTCCATAGAATTGGCCTTTTTGACTGCCCTCTTTGTTTTTTATGTGACCTTAGAGAACCTTTAAATAGAGGTCATCTGCGTCGATGCGGGGCACTTAGCGGTTCTTCCGACTCCGATACCTTGCCAAATATAGTTAGTTAATCCCAATTATTCAAATTTTTGGCTGTTTGGCTTCCTTACATGTTTATTTATTACAGTTGCCAGTTGACTATTAATATCAAATCATTTATGAAATGTAAAAATTGTCTTGTGCGATTAGGATAACAGTAAACAAAATACTTCAAAATTCCTATGTTTTGGAAATTTTCAAAATTCCCTTCCTCAAAAACCCAGTTTTTTCCACTGCTCACAACTCTAAATACCTACGTTTCTCTACAGCATTTTTAAAGAATTACATGAAATATTAAATAAACTATGATGAACATTTAACTTATTTTAGTCATTCTGATATTAGAAGACAACAAACATTTACGTAATATAGTCTTGGTTAACACAGAATATAATTTTATTTTAACCTTTTATAGGCCAAATTCAGATCCAGATATATTTTAAATTATTTTTTGCATATCTTCCGTTCTAATGCTTCAGTTAAGGTATGTTAGCCATTTAATTGTGGGAAAAAATTTTTATTTCACAATTTTCATGATGTTCCCAATTGGGAACATTGGCTACTCATGACTATACACTGGATTCACTAATCGATTAGGCCGAACGATGGCCGATTGGTTAAGGTGCTGGCCTTCGGATCCGGAGTTCGTGGGTTCGAATCCCACTATGGCATGGATGTTCGTAGCCGTTCGGAATCGGCTTTAAGCAGTAGGTCCCGGTCTCATTAGCCCTCGTGTTGCAAAAAGTAGACCGTAGCACTCCAAACCAAAAACACAAATTGAGTAGAATGGTGTATATATTAAATAATAAGAAAAATAATTAGAATGAATTTAAAATTTATTTTTAAATTTATGCAGAAATATCAATAAAGTTTAAAACTTATAAATTTAAATGAAAATAACATTTTCTTAAACAAATATCAAAAACAGGAGTATTTTGCCATGATGTAACCTTTATGCCATGATATATTGGAAAGCAATTCAGATGCAATTTTTTCTTGCACTCATTGTAAGCTAATCTTGCATTTAATGTGATCTCTGCACATCTGCCTTGTGTTTTTTGAAGAAGAAAATGGCCATCACTTTTTCTCTGTGAACGTTGGGTCCTAGTTGAGTCCCAACTGTCTCCTTGGTGCAATTCTTAGAAGAGCGGTTGTAACTTGTCGGGGAAACTCTAGATGTGTCCGCTTGTTATTTATTTCATGCCTTGATGAACGTAAAATTCAACCATGTTTAAAACATTAACAAATAAATTCCACCACCATTTCTTACTACGAATCATTGGGCGGTAGCTGCCTAATATTCCATCTAGAAGGTCAACTCCTCCCATTCTAGTATTATATTTATGTATTAAATTTGGCAACTGTATGTCCACTTTTTTCTTTTCTTTTCTTGAATATCTTTTAGTCAAATGCATTGGGAGATGATTACAAAAATTTTAAGAAACCGTCACTACAGAGTTGTCATTCCAGCGGCATAAAAGTACCAATGAATCACATTGGTATTCAAATGAACCTCTTTCTAGATTTTTCATCTGTCTTGAGAGCATCAATGGGCATTTTTTATGTGATGTTCACTGATAGTTCCAATAGCTTTTATATTTCTATCAGCAAGGTACTTCATCGAATCATAAGCAGTAACCGTAGAGGAAATTATTTCGTCGCAGTATAGCGGCAACAGTCCTTTGTTCCCAATTGGGAACATCAAATTAATAAATTATTCCAGGTACGTCTCTGATTATTAATGTAGAATTTCATATTTTTTAAAAATAAATTAAAGTTTTTTTTAAGTATGCCAATCGGATTTTAAAAGCGTTAGACATTTTTTTTACATTTATGTGAATTTTTAATTTGTGCTCTATAGAAAATGAAGAAAAAGGTCCTTTTTAGGATTTTTTATACATTTTTCGATTAATCATTGAAATATAGATTCCATTTAAAAAAATCGAGTAGACTTTTTACTAAATTTGCTAATTTTTTGTATCAGTATTGATGAAATTTAATTTTAAATAAATTTATTAATATTCTGTTCCCTATTGGGAACAATGGACTGTAAAAGATTAAACTACGTAAAAATAGGGTAATGTAATAAAGAGTGTTCAGCTCGAAAGGTAGAATCACTCTTCAATATCTTACTATTGAAGTATGATATGAAAATGCAATGAATTGCATATTGATTAAAATTTATCTCATATATTACAAGATTCAAAGATGGCCAACAATTGAACTAAAGTACTAAGGTAAGTACAATATTTTTATTGGTTCAGAATAATTTCAGTTTAATCTAGCAGTCTTCCGGTGCCACGCACTGATCATCTGATTCTCTCCTCACTTTTCCCTCGGTACAGAAACATCCTGGCACGCACATTTTTATGCATACTTCAGGTGAGTTTTCATAATTCTCACAAGTTAGAGGGCAGGCTGTTCCGCAAGGATTATATTCTTCTCCTTTCTCACTGTCGCATTCTTCACCCACTGAGGAAAACAACAAAAGTGTCAGAATTTTTTTAACGAAATATAGTCTTGGTCAATACAGAATTAAACTTTATTTTAAAATACATAAAAATAAGGTAATATAATAAAGAGTGTTCAGCTCGAAAGGTACAATCTCTTCTCAAAATTTTACTATTGAAGTATGATACGAAACTGCAATGAATTGCATATTTATTAAAATTTATCTCCTTACAAGATTAAAATAAGACCAACAGTTGTACTGAAGTACTAAAAATTCCATAGGTAAAGTACAATATTTTTTATTGGTTCAGAATAATTTCAGTTGAATCTAGCAATCTTCTGGTTCCACGCACTGATCATCTGATTCCCTCCTCACTTTTCCCTCGGTACAGAAACATCCTGGCACGCACATTTTTATGCATACTTCAGGTGGGTTTTCATAATTCTCACAAGTTAGAGGGCAGGCTGTTCCGCAAGGATTATATTCTTCTCCTTTCTCCCTGTCGCATTCTTCACCCACTGAGGAAAACAACAAAAGTGTCAGAATTTTTTTTTAACGAAATATAATCTTGGTCAATATAGAATCAAACTTTATTTTAAACTACGTAAAAATAGGGTAATATAATAAAGAGTGTTCAGATCGAAAGGTACAATTTTATTGCTGAAGTATGACACGAAACTGCAATGAATTACATATTTATTAAAATTTATCTCATATTTTACAAGATTAGAATAACACCAACAGTTAAACTTCAGCGCTAAATTTTTTTTATGTAATGTACATTATTTTTATTGGTTCAGAATAATTTCAGTTTAATCTAGCAGTTTTCTGGTTCCACAGGTACAGAAACAGAGTGACTTGCATACCATTGGATATACTTGAGGAATGTTTTCATAATTGTCACAAGTTAGAGGACAAGTTGTTCATCAAGAATTATACTCTTTTACTTCCTCACTGTTGTATTCTTCACCCACCAACAAAAAACGATATAAAGTGACGAAATTTTTTTATCGAAATATATTCTTGGTTAACACAGAATACAATTTTATTTTAAACTACAGAAAAAATAGTCTAGCATAAAAAAGAGTGTTCATCTCGAATAGTACAATGCCGAATCAACATTTCACTGTTGAAGCATGACACAAAACTGCAATGAATTGCATATTTATTAAAATCTATCTCATATTTTACAAGATTAGATTAAGGCTAACAGTTGAACTAAAGCACTAAAATATTTCGTAGGTAAGTACAATATTTTTATTGGTTAAGAATAACTTCAGTTTAATCTAGCAGCCTTCTGGTTCCACGCACTGATCATCTGATTCTCTCCTAATTTTTCTTTTGGTACAGAAACAGCTGACATCGTTGCATATATTGCAGGTGGGTTTTCATAATTGTCAGAAACAAGAGGGCAGTTTGTTTCGCAAGAATTTTACCCTTCTCCTTTTTCACTATCGCAGTCTTCACCCACCGGGAAAAAACGATATAGAGTGTCTGAAATTTTTGTATCGAAATATATTATTGTTTAGGACAGAATAAAATTTTATTTTAGTCTACATAAAAAACGGTCTCGTATAATAAAGAGTGTTCATCTCGAATAGTGAAATGCCTAATCAATATTTCGCTGTTGAAGAATGATTTAAACTGCAATGAATTGCATATTTATTAAAATCTATCTCATATTTTACAAGATTAGATTAAGGTTAAGAGTTGAGCTAAAGCACTAAAATATTTCGTAGGTAAGTACAATATTTTTATTGGTTAAGAATAATTTCAGTTGAATCTAGCAGTCTACTGGTTCCACGCACTAATCATCTGATTCTCTCCTAATTTTTCTTTTGGTACAGGAACAGCTGACATCGTTGAATATATTGCAGGTGGGTTTTCATAACTGTCAGAAACAAGAGGGCAGTTTATTTCGCAAGAATTTTACCCTTCTCCTTTTTCACTATCGCAGTCTTCACCCACCGGGAAAAAACGATATAGAGTGTCTGAAATTTTTGTATCGAAATATATTATTGTTTAGGACAGAATAAAATTTTATTTCAGACTACACAAAAAAACAGTCTAGGATAATAAAGAATGTTCATCTCGAATAGTACAATGTCTAGTCAATATTTCACTGTTGAAGCATGACTTAAAACTGCAAAGAATTACATATTTATTAAAATGTATCTCATATTTTACAAGGTTATAATAAATCTAACAGTTTAACTAAAGCAATCACAAATTTCATAGATAATGTAGATTATTTAATATTGGTTCAGAATAGTTTAAGTTTAAACTAGCAATCTTCTGGTTCCACGCACTGATCATCTGATTCTCTCCTCACTTTTCCTTCGGTACAGGAACAGCCTGACACGCACATCTTTATGCATACTTCAGGTGGATTTCATAATTCTCACAAGTAAGAGAGCAGGTTTCCCACAAGAATTATACTTTTCTCCTTTCTCCCTGTCGCATTCTTTACCCATAATGAAAACGATAAAAAGTGTCAGAATTTGTTTTAACGAAAAATATTCTTGGTTAACACAGAATAAAATTTTATTTTAGTCTACATAAAAGTAGTCTAGTATAATAAAGAGTGTCCATCTCCAATAGTACAATGGCTTGTCAATATTTCACTGCTGAAGCTTGACACGAAACTGCAATGAGTTACATATTTATTAAAATTTATCTCATATTTTACAAGGTTATAATAAAGCTAACAGTTTAACTAAAGCAATCACAAATTTCATAGATAATGTAGATTATATTTATTGGTTCAGAATAGTTTAAGTTTAAACTAGCAATTTTCTGGTTCCACGCACTGATCATCTGATTCTCTCACTTTTCCTTCGGTACAGGAACAGCCTGACACGCACATCTTTATGCATACTTCAGATGGGTTTCATAATTCTCTCAAGTAAGAGAGCAGGTTTCCCACAAGAATTATACTTTTCTCCTTTCTCCCTGTCGCATTCTTTACCCATAATGAAAACGATAAAAAGTGTCAGAATTTTTTTTAACGAAAAATATTCTTGGTTAACACAGAATAAAATTTTATTTTAGTCTACATAAAAGTAGTCTAGTATAATAAAGAGTGTCCATCTCCAATAGTACAATGGCTTGTCAATATTTCACTGCTGAAGCTTGACACGAAACTGCAATGAGTTACATATTTATTAAAATTTGTCTCATATTTTACAAGGTTATAATAAAGCTAGCATCTTAACTAAAGCAAAGACAAATTTCATAGATAATGTAGATTATTTAATATTGGTTCAGAATAGTTTAAGTTTAAACTAGCAATCTTCTGGTTCCACGCACTGATCATCTGATTCTCTCCTCACTTTTCCCTCAGTACAGAAACATCCTGGACACACATCTTTATGCATACTTCAGGTGGATTTCATAATTCGCACAAGTAAGAGAGCAAGGTGTCCCACAAGTATTATACTCTTCTCCTTTCTCACTGTCGCATTCTTTACCCATAATGAAAATGATAAAAAGTGTCAGAAATTGTTTTAAAGAAAAATATTCTTGGTTAACACAGAATAAAATTTTATTTTAGTCTACATAAAAAACGGTCTCGTATAATAAAGAGTGTTCATCTCGAATAGTGAAATGCCTAATCAATATTTCGCTGCTGAAGCTTGACACGAAACTGCAATGAGTTACATATTTATTAAAATTTATCTCATATTTTACAAGGTTATAATAAAGCTAACAGTTTAACTAAAGCAATCCCAAATTTCATAGATAATGTAGATTTTTTTTATTGGTTCAGACTAGTTTAAGTTTAAACTAGCAATCTTCTGGATCCACGCACTGATCATCTGATTCTCTCCTCACTTTTCCCTCGGTACAGAAACAACCTAGCACGCACATTATTATGCCTACTTCAGGTTGTTTTTCATAATTCGCACAAGTAAGAGAGCAAGGTGTCCCACAAGTATTATACTCTTCTCCTTTCTCACTGTCGCATTCTTTACCCATAATGAAAATGATAAAAAGTGTCAGAATTTTTTTTAACGAAATATATTCTTGGTTAACACAGAATAAAATTTTATTTTAGTCTACATCAAAAAACAGTCTAGGATAATAAAGAGTGTCCATCTCCAATAGTACAATGGCTTGTCAATATTTCACTGCTGAAGCTTGACACGAAAGTGCAATGAGTTACATATTATTTACATATTAAAATTTATCTCATATTTTACAAGGTTATAATAAAGCTAACAGTTTAGCTAAAGCAATCACAAATTTCATAGATAATGTAGATTATTTTTTATTGGTTCAGAATAATTTCAGTTTAATCTAGCAATTTTCTGTTTCCACGCACTGATCATCTGATTCTCTCCTCACTTTTCCCTCGGTACAGAAACATCCTGGCACGCACATTTTTATGCATACTTCAGGTTGGTTATCATAATTGTCACAAGTTAGAGGGCAGGCTGTTCCGCAAGAATTATATTCTTCTCCTTTCTCACTGTCGCATTCTTCACCCACTGAGGAAAACAACAAAAGTGTCAGAATTTTTTTAACGAAATAGCATCTTGGTCAATATAGAATCAAACTTTATTTTAAACTACTTAAAAATAGGGTAATATAATAAAGAATGTTCAGCTAGAATGTTACAATGTCCCCTCAATATTTTATTGTTGAAATATGACACGAAACTGCAATGAATTACATATTTATTAAAATTTATATCATATTTTACAAGATTAAAATAAGACCAACAGTTGTACTGAAGTACTAAAAATTCCATAGGTAAAGTACAATATTTTTATTGGTTCATATTAATTTCAGTGTAATCTAGCAGTCTTCCGGTTCCACGCAATGATCATCTGATTCTCTCTTGACTTCTCCCTCCTTACAGAAACAGCCTGGCATGCACATAGTTATGCATACTTCGAAACGAAAAATATTCTTTAAACGAAAGATATTCTTGTTTAACACAGAATAAAATTTTATTTTAGTCTACATAAAAAACAGTCTCGTATAATAAAGAGTGTTCATCTCGAATAGTACAATGTCTAGTCAATATTTCGCTGTTGAAGAATGATTTAAACTGCAATGAATTCAATATGTGTGAAAATTTATCTCATATTTTACAAGGTCAGAATAAGTCTAACAGTTGAACTGAAGCAGTAACAAATTTCGTAGATAATGTAGATTATTTTTTATTGGTTCAGAATAGTTTCAGTTTAATCTAGCAATCTTCTGGTTCAACGCACTGATCATCTGATTCTCTCCTCACTTTTCCCTCGGTACAGAAACATCCTGGCACGCACATTTTTATGCATACTTCAGGTGAGTTTTCATAATTCTCACAAGTTAGAGGGCAGGCTGTTCCGCAAGAATTATATTCTTCTCCTTTGTCACTGTCGCATTCTTCACCCACTGAGGAAAACAACAAAAGTGTCAGAATTGTTTTAACGAAATATAGTTTTTGTCAATATAGAATTAAACTTTATTTTAAAATACATAAAAATAGGGTAATTTAATAAAGAGTGTTGAGATCGAAAGTTACGATGTTCTCTCAATATTTTATTGTTGAAGTAAGACACGAAACTGCAATGAATTCAATATGTGTGAAAATTTATCTCATATTTTACAAGATTAGAGTAACGCCTACAGTTGAACTAAAGCACTAAAAATTTCATAAGTAAAATACAATATTTTTATTGGTTCAGAATAATTTCAGTTTAAACTAGCAATCTTCTGGTTCAACGCACTGATCATCTGATTCTCTCCTCACTTTTCCCTCGGTACAGGAACAGCCTGGCACGCACATCTTTATGCATACTTCAGGTGGGTTATCATAATTGTCACAAGTTAGAGGGCATGCTGTTCCGCAAAAATTATATTCTTCTCCTTTCTCACTGTCACATTCTTCACCCACTGACGAAAACAACAAAAGTGTCAGAATGTTTTTAACGAAATAGCATCTTGGTCAATACAGAATCAAACTTTATTTTAAAATACATAAAAATAGGGTAATATAATAAACAGTGTTCATATAGAAAATTACAATGTCCGAGCAATGTTTTATTGTTGAAGTATGATACGAAACTGCAATGAATTTCATATATATGAAAATTTATCTTATATTTTACAAGATTAGAATAACACCAACAGTTGAATTTCAGAACTAGAACGTGTTTTAGGTAATGTACATTACTTTTATTGGATCAGAATAATTTCAGTTTAATCTAGCAGATCTCTGGATCCACGGGTACAGAAACAGACTCATTTCCCCATTGGATATTCTTGAGGAATTTTTTCATTATTATCAGAAGTTAGAGGTCAAGTTGTTCATCAAGAATTATACACTTTTACTTCCTCAGTGTTGGATTCTTCACCCACTGACAAAAAACGATATAAAGTTTCCGAATTTTTTTTATCGAAATATATTCTTGTTTAACACAGAATTAAATTTAATTTTAAACTACATAAAAAATAGTCTAGTATAATAAAGAGTGTTCATCTGGAATATTTCAATGTCTAATCAATATTTCACTTTTGAAGAATGGCACAAAGCTGCAATGAATTGCATATATGTATTAAAATTTATCTCATATTTTACAAGATTAGAATAACGCCAACAGTTGAACTAAAGTACTAAAAATTTCATAGGTAAAGTACAATATTTTTATTGGTTCAGAATAATTTCAGTTTAAACTAGCAATCTTCGGGTTCCACGCACTGATCATCTGATTCTCTCCTCACTTTTCCTTCGGTACAGAAACAGCATGGCACGCACATCATTGTACATATTTCAGGTGGGTTATCATAATTCTTACAAGTTAGAGGGCAGGCTGTTCCACAAGAATTATATTTTTCTGCTTTCTCACTGTCGCATTCTTCACCCACTGAGGAAACAACAAAAGTGTCAGAATTGTTTTTAACGAAATATAATCTTGGTCAATACAGAATTAAACTTTATTTTAAACTACGTAAAAATAGGGTAATATAACAAAGAGTGTTCATCTCAAATAGTACAATGTCTAGTCAATATTTCACTGTTGAAGTATGACACAAAACTGCAATGAATTTCATATTTATCAAAATTTATCTCATATTTTACAAGGTCAGAATAAGGCTAACAGTTGAACTGAAGCAGTAACAAATTTAGTAGTTAATGTAGATAATTTTTTATTGGTTTAGAACAGTTTAAGTTTAAACTAGCAATCTTCTGGTTCCACGCACTGATCATCTGATTCTCTCCTCACTTTTCCCTCGGTACAGAAACATCCTGGCACGCACATTTTTATGCATACTTCAGGTGAGTTTTCATAATTCTCACAAGTTAGAGGGCAGGCTGTTCCACAAGAATTATATTCTTCTTCTAAAATAACAAAAGTGTCAGAATTGTGTTTAACGAAATATAATCTTGGTCAATACAAAATTAAACTTTATTTTAAAATACATAAAAATAGTATAATATAATAAAGAGTGTTGAGCTCGAAAGTGACAATGTCCCCTCAATATTTTATTTGAAGTATGACATGAAGTATGACACTGACACGAACTGACACTGACACGATGTTGAAGTATGACATGAAACTGCAATTAATTACATATTTATTAAAATTTATATCATATTTTACAAGGTTAGAATAAAGCTAGCAGTTTAACTAAAGCAGTAACAAATTTCGTAGACAATGTAGATTATTTTTTATTGGTTCAGAACAGTTTCAGTCGAATCTAGCATTCTTCTGGTCCCACACACTGATCATCTGATTCTCTCCTCACTTTTCCCTCGGTACAGAAACAGCCTGGATTGCACATCATTGTACATATTTGAGGTGGGTTATCATAATTATCACAAGTTAGAGGGCAGGTTGTTCCGCAAGAATTATACTCTTCACCTTTCTCACTGTCGCATTCTTCACCCACTATGGATAAAGATAAAAAGTGTCAGAAATTAGATTTTTTTTTAACAAGAAACATCTTTGGTGGGGTACAGAAAAATGTAACATAAATTTCAATAAATAGAACTACAGTAGAACCTCGATTATCGGAATCTCGTTTAACCGAAACTTTCTGTTAACGGAAGTCGGTTTCTTCTTTTTTTTTCACTCTCTACTATCATCCTAAATTTTCTCTTTACAAATATGCATTTTTAAAGTTTTCTTTTCCCTTACATTACTTTTGAACGCAAGCCGTTCTGTCCAAACTATGAATGCAGATAAATATTTTGGAATTCACTTTTTTAGAATTCCTTCTTGCAAGCACCATTATTGGAAGGAGTGTATTCTCTCCCATTTTCAAACATCCCTGTTCTAAACAAAAACACACCCCATTTAGAAATTTAAAAGGTCATTCTGCCGAGTCCCGAAACAATCGAATGTTGTTATTGCACTAATGACGATACTACATATTAAACTAGATGATTGTTAAGGAATTCTTGATTATCCGAAGTAGATTCGATCCCAATTACTTCGGATAATCGAGGTTCTACTGTACTTATATAGAAGCATGCTATATGTTCGGTTTTAACTTTTTCACTTGCGTAATAATAAACCGGAGATGAAAGCATTACTTGTAGCTAATCTTAGAAGTACTACACTCATGTTTAATACTAAGAGAAGTTTTAGATTTGGTCAATTATTTTCAGAATTACTGGATCGATTTTAATGAAATTTGACATGTACATGCATTGATACAATCCAAAACAATTAATTTTTTAACAGCTATGATATACATGCTTGATTTTAGATAACACTCATTGGAATCGAAGGTATGAAACAGCAGTTGCAGAATAGAATAAAAAAAATGGGTGGTTAATAAGGGGATATAGTTCCCTCTTACAAATATACAGACATCCCAACATGATTTCATACATGAAATAAGTCAGTTTATGAATTCATGTGGTAATTAGTCCCACTTGTTCAGCAACGCTGTTTTCAGCATCTGGCTGGTTCTCAGAGGCAGATTGCGAGTTACCACTGCCCTTCTTAGAGCTTTCTAGTCATTTTGTATAAGGTTGAGGTCTTAAGATCTGCTAGGCCAACCCATCCGGCAAATATCCTCACTTTCTAGAAATTCGACAACCAGAAGAACTTTAGGTGGCTTTGAGTTATCTCTCCTTAAAACGAAATCAGGGCTGACTGGATCCCCGAACAAGCGAACCTAGGGATCCATCACAGAAGCCAGAGTGCCTCTTTCAATGGTATGGGCGTGTGGCCATCCAACATGATGCCTGCCCAGATTCTTAATCCTCCGGCTCCTTAATGGTTGATTTCGCCAACATTGTAGGGCAAGGAGTAGGTCCCTAGTTCTTTTCATATGAACGGTGATTCACATCACCACAGATTAGGTGAGAATCGGTGGTTATGCTAAACCGTGACTTATGAGTGAAGCGAACATTTGCCCATTGATCTATAATCTAATCTCTATGCTTTCTGCCCCATGCTAAACAGACTCTTCTGTCCAGAGAAATGAGTAGGATGTATATAACAGGTCTTGCTAACAACCGTCTCCCATGAAGTCTTCTGGAAACAGTGACCTTTGAAACTTGGGTCTCTGTGTCCGCACACAAATTAAGAGAAAGCTGAGAAACTGCAACCCCCTCCTGTTAAGCCGTACTATAATGGGTAAGCTATCTTTCTTTGGCCGTAATGCCTCTTGGACCCATCACTTAGGCTTTTTCTCGAGGAATCCAGTTACCTGGAACTGTTTCTATAAGTTGCACATTACTTTGAGCAATAAATTGAACCTTCTACAAAAGCTGGCCTTAAGACTATTTCTAACCTCCCCCCCAATTAGCTACCTCATTCTATCATATAAACATTGGTGGTTACTCTTTTTTGCTGTCAAAATTTCAATTTAACCAACTGCTGAAAACAAAAACAGAAAGAAATTTGACGAGCTGTTCTACTGAACGAAATATATATTTTGTCACAGGAAACTATAAAGACTGTTCCTCTACTGGTCCCTCCCCCACACAAGTGTACCCTTACATATTCGAAGTACAAGATTTACACTTATGTTTCGAAGAAGTGATTTTACATTTCGCTCAGCTCTTTTCGTGAAATTCAACAAAATATGCAAATTCTCTAAATTTTGAACAAAAGAGTGTAAAAACTGTATTGCGTATTATTTTTACTATCTTGTACGAAGCAAATGAAAAGTGTTATCACGTAACATTTCTGTATTCGGATTTCAATGGAATGCTCATTTTGCCTGAAATTTTTCGCAGCTACATTTCTTTCTTTACTTTTTACTACGAAGTACAAAACGTTTTGAGAATTGGTTTATTCATAATGTTATCCTAGATGCTGAGAAGACAACAATTTGTTTATTATTTTTATATTAATCAAAATGCAATCACATTTAATTCTACATCAGACTTTTTCTCTCCTAATTAAAGGTTTAGACAAAATCTTTGATATTTCAGTACATTAAGGTTGACGGTGCAACCAGACTGCCTGGGCTAAGCCCACATTGAGATTTTTAATAGTAAGCATAAAATTAACAAGCGAGAAAAATTTCAAAAAATCCTAAGGGTGAGAAATGGTTGAACACGTAGATCTGTGAGCTCGTAGCACAACACTTTGCTAGATAATATGAAGTTTTGGGACTAAAAAGGAAATATTTTTCGGGTTGGACCACAATCGGTCACGTCGAAAGAGCAGAACGAAGTGACATGTTTTGTTCAATTTCATTTAATATATTAAATAAAGCTTATTCTACAATATTAGCCCTTTTTAAGTTTTAATGTACTTTTTGTATTAAATTTTATGATTATTATTTCAGTAAAGTAGAAATTTTTGTAATGTTACATTTTGAATAGTTTTTTGAATAAAATTTTGAATTAAATTATCTTATGTTTCTAACTGTTTGGTTAATGTTCTTTTTGCGCGTGAGATTGTATAATGGGTTTCAGGAGCTAATCGGCGAACAGCAAGCTCTAAAATTGTTAATATTGTAGTACCATTGAATTAAATACTTACATGCTAAATGTATAAGCATTAAACACATGGTGAACAGAATAACAATTGACAGTTTCATGATTGTTGCCAAATTTTAGAACCTAGAGGTAGAGAATAAAAGCAATAGAATTATTTTCTGGAATAAATTTTGTTTATATATATATATATATATATATATATATATATATACATATATATATATATATATATATACATATATATATATATATATATATATATATATATATATATACATATATACATATATATATATATTATATATATATAATATATATATATATATATATACATATTATATATACATATATATATATATATATATATATATATACATATATATATATATATATATATATATATATAAATATATATATATATATATATATATATATATATATATACATATATATATATATATATATATATATATATATATATATATATATATATATATATATATATATATATATATATACATATATATATATACATATATATATATATATATATATATATATACATATATATTACATATTATATATATATAAATATATATATATATATATACATATACATATATATATATACATATATATACATATATATATATACATATATATATATATATATATATATATATATATATATATATATATATATATACATATATATATATATATATATACATATATACATATATATATATATATATATATATATATACATACATATATATATATATATATATATATATATATATATATATATATATATACATACATATATATATATACATACATATATATATATATACATATATATATATATATATATATATATATACATATACATATACATACACATATATATCTTCCCAGTGAACATGTTGTTCTGAAACTGGTCGAGCCATACACAAATTATGGAAGGAATATCACGACCAATAACGTTTTCACTAGCATGGTACTCGCGACGAAATTACTGGCCAAAAAGACAACACTAGTTGGAGCTATTAGAGGAAATAAAAATGAACTACCCAAAGTAACCAACCAAATGAAGGAACAGTATTACATTTCTGGTGTTCCTTATAGAGACTACTTTATTAAAGAAGATAGCAACACATAAAATCAGAGCATGTGGAAGACTCTCTACAAGAATCTGTCCTGGTAAAGCCGTACTCTTATAAGACAACTGTAAGGGGTTAGGAGAAAGTACTAAAGCATGTACATTTCACCCTCAAGTACAAGGCACCCTCAGTCAACATCAGTTAGGACGTTTGTAACTGATCAAGGAGCCATAGAGACGGATAAACATCCCAACCACCTCCTGGCTGAACCATGGGCCAGCGCATTCAAGTCATGCTATATAGTATTTGTTAAGTTTTCCAAGAAGATATTGTATTGGTCAAACACGAGACATCACATGGTCACACATGAGACGAGTCATGGACAAACAGGAGCGTAGAACATGAAAATGAGAATATTTTTTTAAAAAAGTTAAGCTTTTCGGCAAAAAGTAAATAAACAAAATCAGCAAAAAGTACAATATATGACACACGTAATGAAACAGTTCCAATTTACTAAAAATTTACAATTGTACATTTTAAAAAGGTAAAAAGAAAAATCAGCTTTTTTCTTTTATCAAGACAAATCCCAACGACCTCCTAGCTGAACAATGGGCCAGCGGAATCAAGTGATGCTACAAAGTGTTTGTTAAGTGTTCTGAAAAGATATTATATTGGTCAAACACGAGACATGATATGGCCTCACATGAGACGAGGCATGGCCAAACATGAGATTATAACATAAAAATGAAAATAAAATTTTAAAAAAGTTAAGGTTTTAGGCAAAAAATAAGTAAATTAAATCAGCGAAAGGTACAACATAACACACGTAATGAAACACTTCCAATTTACTAAAAATTTACAATTGTACATTTTAAAAAGGTAAAAAGAAAAATCAGCTTTTTTCTTTTATCAAGACAAATCCCAACGACCTCCTAGCTGAACAATGGGCCAGCGGAATCAAGTGATGCTACAAAGTGTTTGTTAAGTGTTCTGAAAAGATATTATATTGGTCAAACACGAGACATGACATGGCCTCACATGAGACGAGGCATGGCCAAACATGAGATTATAACATAAAAATGAAAATAAAATTTTAAAAAAGTTAAGGTTTTAGGCAAAAAATAAGTAAATTAAATCAGCGAAAGGTACAACATGACACACGTAATGAAACACTTCCAATTTACTAAAAATTTACAATTGTACATTTTAAAAAGGTAAAAAGAAAAATCAGCTTTTTTCTTTTATCAAGACAAATCCCAACGACCTCCTAGCTGAACAATGGGCCAGCGGAATCAAGTGATGCTACAAAGTGTTTGTTAAGTGTTCTGAAAAGATATTATATTGGTCAAACACGAGACATGACATGGCCTCACATGAGACGAGGCATGGCCAAACATGAGATTATAACATAAAAATGAAAATAAAATTTTGAAAAAGTTAAGGTTTTAGGCAAAAAATAAGTAAATTAAATCAGCGAAAGGTACAACATAACACACGTAATGAAACACTTCCAATTTACTAAAAATTTACAATTGTACATTTTAAAAAGGTAAAAAGAAAAATCAGCTTTTTTCTTTTATCAAGACAAATCCCAACGACCTCCTAGCTGAACAATGGGCCAGCGGAATCAAGTGATGCTACAAAGTGTTTGTTAAGTGTTCTGAAAAGATATTATATTGGTCAAACACGAGACATGACATGGCCTCACATGAGACGAGGCATGGCCAAACATGAGATTATAACATAAAAATGAAAATAAAATTTTGAAAAAGTTAAGGTTTTAGGCAAAAAATAAGTAAATTAAATCAGCGAAAGGTACAACATAACACACGTAATGAAACACTTCCAATTTACTAAAAATTTACAATTGTACATTTTAAAAAGGTAAAAAGAAAAATCAGCTTTTTTCTTTTATCAAGACAAATCCCAACGACCTCCTAGCTGAACAATGGGCCAGCGGAATCAAGTGATGCTACAAAGTGTTTGTTAAGTGTTCTGAAAAGATATTATATTGGTCAAACACGAGACATGACATGGCCTCACATGAGACGAGGCATGGCCAAACATGAGATTATAACATAAAAATGAAAATAAAATTTTGAAAAAGTTAAGGTTTTAGGCAAAAAATAAGTAAATTAAATCAGCGAAAGGTACAACATGACACACGTAATGAAACACTTCCAATTTACTAAAAATTTACAATTGTACATTTTAAAAAGGTAAAAAGAAAAATCAGCTTTTTTCTTTTATCAAGACAAATCCCAACGACCTCCTAGCTGAACAATGGGCCAGCGGAATCAAGTGATGCTACAAAGTGTTTGTTAAGTGTTCTGAAAAGATATTATATTGGTCAAACACGAGACATGACATGGCCTCACATGAGACGAGGCATGGCCAAACATGAGATTATAACATAAAAATGAAAATAAAATTTTAAAAAAGTTAAGGTTTTAGGCAAAAAATAAGTAAATAAAATCAGCGAAAGGTACAACATGACACACGTAATGAAACACTTCCAATTTACTAAAAATTTACAATTGTACAGTTTAAAAAGGTAAAAAGAAAAATCAGCCTTTTCCTTTTATTGCGAAAACATCATAACAGTTTTGAGAACGAGCATTAACCAAACCGTTTAAAACATCATACAATTTAATTCAAAATTTTATACGATAATCCATTTAAAACATCACTACAAAAAAATGACTACAGTAAATTAATCCTAAAATTACATAACTAAATTACCTTAAAACTTAAAGACGTCATACAATTATAGAACAAGTTTCATTTAATTTATTAAATAAAACTTATTAAATGAAATTTACTAAATGAATCTTTAATGATTATTTGCCGTTTTTAATTAAAGCAGTTTGATTACGAGTTCCTAAACTTTCAATTAAACCAGTCAAAATGTTTGTATATGTTCAAACAGCCATACAGATTAAAGTAAAATCTTAACCACTACCTGGCAAAGGAATGGCCACGAAGGGCCATCTGGTTTGTAGCGCTACTTGCTGTTTTCCTACATTAGGGCTAATAAGACCGGAAAATATAACTTATATCCTTGGTTTTAGTTAAAACTAAAACAAGTTTTAACTAAAAAACTTAGTTTTTTAGTTAAATATTAACTAAAAAACCAAGTTCAAAACCTATCTGCTTGGTACAAATTGGTGATATCAAAGAACATAACCGTTCTTTGATATCACCAATTGTTACCAAGCAGATCATTGTTGGAATTAAATTTCTTCCTCTCAGTCTATCATGCAACATCACAATATAAAAAATATTAACTTTGCCGATGTACAACAGATAGTGATACATAAGTATTATTTTTCTATTTTAAAAAGGGCAATATATATGTTGGTTAATTCATAATGTAGGGTAGAGTAATGTATCTAAGGAGAAAATTGATCATAATGAGTGTTTAAATATATTTTGTATTAGGATGTTAATATACAGGCCAAAATAATAGTACATAAAAGCATAGTATTTAGATATATAATGAAATCATATCAAACCATCTGCTTAACACTTTGTGCGGCTACATTTCGCAGCGGAATTGTACCGGAAACGGGCGTTTTGCGCATAAATTTAGTTATTCAGTTAAATCTCAATAAATCGAAAATTATTTCATTTTTTTAACACACTTTTCGCATTTTATATTGAAATATATAAACAAATATATAAATAGAAATATATAAGTAACAACCATAAGATTTTTGTAAACAAAAAATTATTTTTTTGGGGATAAATTTATAATAGTATAGTAAATATGAAAAATCAAATAGAAATAGTAGTATATAGTTTTAATTTTTTCGAATTATGTTATATATAAACATTTTTACAATATAAAAAAATTGAAAAGAGCAATCATAAAACTAATAATGTAAAAACTAGTTTTTATTTGACTTAATTTTTCCAGAATCTATGTAGTAGACAAAAACATTCAGCTTCGTTTTCCTGTATATACCGTTATTTTTGTACCCACAAACCATGTTGTTGTACTAACCCGTACTAGTACGTGACCTGTGCTCAAGTATCAATTATCAAAAAACGTACTAGTACGTGACCCGCATACAATGTGTTAAATGAAAGTTTAGTTGGCACTTTAATTTCAGTAAAAAATGCGCTTGAAACTCAAAAATGCAAATTAAAAGTCTTACGTCGGCAATGCTATGAACTTTTTGAATAACATTTTTTTTTTAAATTTATACGAATGAAAAATTCATCAATCCATAAACATTCAGTTTATTAAATAAATTTTGGTTTTTATGTTAATATTGTAACCTATTTTTAAGTATTTTCAAGTAGCAACAAAAGAATTATTAACTGAATAAGAACATGTTTAAAATAAAAGCATAGTATCTAGATATATAACGAAACCATGTCAAACCATCTGCTTAAATGAAAGTTTAGTTGGCACTTTAATTTCAGCAAAAAATACGCGTGAAACTCAAAAATACAAATTAAAAGTCTTACGTCGGCAATGCTATGAACTTTTTGAATAACTTTTTTTTTTAAATTTATACGAATGAAAAATTCATCAATCCATAAACATTCACTTTATTAAAAATTTTTGATTTTTATGTTAATATTTTAACCTGTTTTTAAGTCTTTTCAAGAAGCAACAAAAGAATTATTAACTGAATAAGAACATATTTAAAATACCTTTTTTACGAATAATTCAAGCTCTTTCAAGAATCCTAATAATAAATTTGCTCTACTTTGAAATCCACAATGCATAAAACAAATGCTTTAGACTTATATATAAAGCTAAAAGTGCCTAAAATAAATGCTTTAGACTTATATGTAAATGTAAGAGTGCGTAAAATAAATACTTTAGACGTACATGTAAAGCTAAGTGTCTTGTCCTCAATTTGTATGATGTATGAATACAGTGAAGAAGCAAAACAATTCACCTTGATAGATGTTGGAATGTTGGATGCATTTTGTTTTATGTTCAGTCATGCTCCTATTGCACAAAAATATTATATCTTTGTGTACAAAATTTTATTTCAATGTTCTTTCAAACAAATTTGAATATTAATATAAAAACTGCGGCTATTCACAGCGAAAAGATGATGTCAGCGTTTTCGAGAGCTGGTAAAAATACATATTTTTTAGTCATAAGTACATGATACGAACTGCTTTGTAATTCTGCAAAAAGTTCTAAGCAAAATAGCAAGTCATTATTTTTCGGATAGAATCTCCTATATAATAATAGACTAAGTTATCTGTCAGTCTGTCCTCGAATTTATGAAGCTTTTGGACCAAGAACGGATAGAGGAATTCCTATTGGATTTTTGCTGAGTTAGGGTTAGCAAAAGTCAAAGCGATTAAAGTTTATCTCCCAATCAGATTCTAAAATAAATTGGTATAAATATGCTTCATATCACAGCCAAAAAATACTGTAGCCTTAAAACGTTCTAAATCCACCCCATCCCCCATTTTTCGAGCTTTTAAAACCATTATCTCAAGCTATATTTTCCCTGATTAAGAGCAGGCTATTAAATTTATCAATTTACCACATAATAAATCAGCAAAAATAACATTTTTTCTAGCATTATTACGTCATTCCATCTCATTTAATCATTTCTTATTTTAAATTATTTAAATATCGTCTGCATTATTTTCATACGTTTTATTGCTGATCTTAGAAATTGCGTAAATAATTTTCTTTTATATTTGGCTTAAATAATAGATTAGGTACATATGTGATAATTTTAAATTGAATCATTATTTGTGGCAATGAAAATTTTATCATCGGTATTAACAAAATCTAGGAGTCTATTTCACGGGCTAATAATATCTAGCGTTTAAGTTATATATCTTTGAAAATTAAGAAATTTGTTCGTTTGTGTGTTAGTTTTTTACACATAACCACACGGTTTGCAATCGATTCGTTAAATTTTGGACATCATTCATATATACCGCCAAATAATCACTGTCAATATTAAAACCTCTGCTGTCCATCCTATCACGTAATATGACAAGATAAATTAAAGTTGGCAAATAACATCCGGTCAGTAAAGATAAATTATTGAGCGTGTACCGGATAATTCTCAGCCAGTTATTTACGAACCATTTATTTTACCTGACTCATAGGGTACTTAACAATTCTGGAAAATTAAAAATTTTACTGATCCCTTCAAATGACAGGCTACATGCTAGTCTGTATTATTTTATTCTTTGAATATTCTTTGATTTAATATTCTTTGAAGGATATAAAAGACTTATGAGTAGAAATTTCTGCTAAATAAGATTTAATTTTTGCAATCGTATTGGGGTATGGGACTATATTTGAGCACATGTGTAAATACAATAACTCAAAAACAGAGCAACTTTTATAAAAAATATGTTTGTTTGTTTATTTTTCTAATGCAAATGGCAATATAGGCACATATACCTTAATGCTAATGCATAGCTGCGAAGATGTTACCGATTTAGCACCATCCGATGAGCACGTGTAGCTTAACCTTTTTTATCCTGACGGTACTTATAAGTACCCCTTCAATCAAACACCTATATATTCCTAATAAAGCCGTTTTTCCTGACGGTACTCACAAGGACATGAACGATGCAGTTCCTACAGCAGAAAAGAAATGACAATATCAGTCAGAAGTCCTTTTTATTCTCATAGTAGGGATTTTACAATTGACGTGCTGCATTCGAAGGTCATTTTGTGGTAGAGTTGATACACGTGTTGTTGAAATGAGTAAATTTAGTGGTTTATTACCAGTTATTTGGTACTATTATTTTTTCAGAGACTTCTATACTTTTCAGGTAAGCATTTTATTTGTTTTATTCATAATTTAATGTTTTATATTCTATCATAGAGTCAAAAATATATGTTGGTACTAGAAAGTACCAGCTGCAAATATAACTACTAAAATACAGTAAAAAATTATTTTTTTATGATTATTATCCATTAAAACTTATTTAATGATGCAAAAATGCAGTAAGAAAGTGGATGGTAAATTAATTCAGGATATAAAGGGTTAAGGAATACTAAGGAAGAGTAACATTACTCTTTCTAACAACTATTACTAATCTCTAAAGCAATATGGGACTCCCCCTAAATCGCGAGCCTTCTTTTGAACCTCATGGTTTTTTCATCCTGCAAAAGTCTCTTTGGATTTGATTACCCCTGACACAAAAAATTCCTCCGTTCAGTAGAAGCTGGTTTTTTTTTCCAAAATGAATAAGCCCTTATATATATTTTTTATTTTGCAGGAATAGCAACAATACAGAGAAAGAGTAAAAATATCGTTAAGACTTATCTAATGATGCAAAAATGCAGTAAGAAAGTTGATGGTAAATTAATTCAGGTTATAAAGGGTTAAGGAATACTACGGAAGAGTAACATTACTCTTTCTAACAACTATTAGTAAACTACAAAGCAATATGAGACTCATCGCAACTAGTAAACCTTATTTTGAAACTCATGGTTTTTTTATTATGCAAAAGCCTCTTTGGATTTGATTACCTCTGACTCAAAAAATTCCTCCGTTCAGTAGAAGCTGGTTTTTTTTCCAAAATGAATAAGCCCTTATATATATTTTTTATTTTGCAGGAATAGCAACAATACAGAGAAAGAGTAAAAATATCGTTAAGACTTATCTAATGATGCAATAATGCAGTAAGAAAATGGATGGTAAATTAATTCAGTATGTAAAGGGTTAAGGAATACTACGGAAGAGTAACATTACTCTTTCTAAAAACTATTAGTAAGCTACAAAGCAATATGAGACTCATCGCAACTAGTAAACCTTATTTTGAAACTCATGGTTTTTTTATTATGCAAAAGCCTCTTTGGATTTGATTACCTCTGACTCAAAAAATTCCTCCGTTCAGTAGAAGCTGGTTTTTTTTCCAAAATGAATAAGCCCTTATATATATTTTTTATTTTGCAGGAATAGTAACAATACAGAGAAAGAGTAAAAAAATCGTTAAAACTTATCTAATGATGCAAAAATGCAGTAAGAAAGTTGATGGTAAATTAATTCAGGTTATAAAGGGTTAAGGAATACTACGGAAGAGTAACATTACTCTTTCTAACAACTATTAGTAAACTACAAAGCAATATGAGACTCATCGCAACTAGTAAACCTTATTTTGAAACTCATGGTTTTTTTATTATGCAAAAGCCTCTTTGGATTTGATTACCTCTGACTCAAAAAATTCCTCCGTTCAGTAGAAGCTGGTTTTTTTTCCAAAATGAATAAGCCCTTATATATATTTTTTATTTTGCAGGAATAGCAACAATACAGAGAAAGAGTAAAAATATCGTTAAGACTTATCTAATGATGCAATAATGCAGTAAGAAAATGGATGGTAAATTAATTCAGGTTATAAAGGGTTAAGGAATACTACGGAAGAGTAACATTACTCTTTCTAACAACTATTAGTAAACTACAAAGCAATATGAGACTCATCGCAACTAGTAAACCTTATTTTGAAAACTCATGGTTTTTTTATTATGCAAAAGCCTCTTTGGTTTTGATTACTCTGACTCAAAAAATTCCTCCGTTCAGTAGAAGCTGGTTTTTTTTTTCCAAAATGAATAAGCCCTTATATATATTTTTTATTTTGCAGGAATAGCAACAATACAGAGAAAGAGTAAAAATATCGTTAAGACTTATCTAATGATGCAATAATGCAGTAAGAAAATGGATGGTAAATTAATTCAGTATGTAAAGGGTTAAGGAATACTACGGAAGAGTAACATTACTCTTTCTAACAACTATTAGTAAACTACAAAGCAATATGAGACTCATCACAACTAGTAAACCTTATTTTGAAACTCATAGTTTTTTTATTATGCAAAAGCCTCTTTGGATTTGATTACCCCTATCTGGAATATGTTTCCGTAGGCAGAATTTGTATTATTCTTGTACAAACAGCTCCTCATGTTTTAATAATTCGGTAAGCTTCTCCTCTATCAGAATAAGAAATGCATCCAGTTTGTGGCTTTATGTGAAAGATGGTCCATAAGCATAATTTTTTTTATTATCGTTGCTTAAACAGCTCCTCATTTTTTAATAATTCAGTGAGTTTGTTCTCTATAAAAATATGAATTAATCTGACTTACAACTTCTGTACAGTCACCCATAATGCATGATATAAAACCGAAATATGTTTTCGTAGGCATAATTTGTATTATTCTTGCACAAACAGCTCCTCATTTTTTAATAATTCGGTAATCCTCTCCTGTATCAGAATAGGAATGCATCCAATTTGTGATTTTATGTCAAATAGGGTCATAAGCATAAATTGTCATTATCGTTGCTTAAACAGCTCCTAATTTTTTAATAATTCAGTGAGTTTATCCTCTATAAAAAATGAATTAATCTGACTTACAACTTCTGTACAGTCACCCATAATGCATGATATAAAATCGAAATATGTTTTCGTTGGAAAAATTTGTATAATTCTTGTACAAACAGCTCTTTATTTTTTAATAATTCGGTAAGCTTCTCCTGTATCAGAATAGGAATGTATCCAGTTTGTGATCTTATATCAAATAGGGTCCATAAGCTTAAATTGTTATTATGGTTTCTTAAACAGATCCTCATTTTTTAATAGTTCAATGACTTAACACTCTATGAAAATATGAGAGTTTGTGATTTTATTTGAAAAAGGGTTCATAAGCATAAATTTTTATTATCGTTGCTCAAACAGCTCCTCATTTTTTAATAGTTCTGAGTTTATCCTCTATCAAAATATGAACTAATCTCAGTTTGTCATTTTACTTGCAAAAAGGTTCAACACCCAATCGGAAATAACCAAGTAAGGAAAGTCCTGAAATCTTTGACCAAGACAAGAAAGCTGTTAAGTTTTGAAAATAAGCAATCACAATTTTCATCTTGTTTTAGTAGACTGCCAAAA
>CM063507.1:20383744-20398744 GCA_032207245.1 Pardosa pseudoannulata
CTATAAATAGTTTACTGTAAAATATAAAAAAAGGTTACATAGAGTTCTTGTTTATTAATGTTGAACTGATCTAAAAGGACACATTTACAAATTGTGGTGATTACTCTTAGTTTGTTGTTGTCAAGCAGCTGTCCACAGAAATATTTAAAATGAATTACAAATAGTTTTACAGCAGATGTAAATAAAAGATTACAAAGCTTTCTTGTTTATTAACATTGCAATGATCCTAAAAGGGCACATTTACAAATTGTTGTGATAACGCTTATTTTGCTGTTGTAAGACAACTATCTACAGTATTACTTAAAATGAACTATAAATAGTTTGAATTAAATGTAAAAAAGTTTACAAAGAGTTTCTTGTTTATTAATGTTGAACTGATCTAAAAGAACACATTTTACAAAATTATGGCGATAACGCTTAGTTTGCTGTTGTCAAGCAAATCTACACACAAATATTCTAAATGAATTACAAATAGTTTACAGCAGATGTAAAAAAATAGTTAAATTTCTTGTTTATTAACATTGAAATGAACTAAAAGGGCACATTTACAAATTCTGGTATCAAGCTTAGTTTGCCGTTTAAGACAACTATCTACAGTATTACTTAAAAAAAGAACTATAAATAGTTTGAATTAAATGTAAAAAAGTTACAAAGAGTTCTTGTTTTTAATGTTGAATTGATCTAAAAGGCCACATTTAAAAATTGTGGTGATACCACTTAGTTTGCTGTTGTAAAAAAACTATCCATAGTAATGCTTAAAATGAACTAAAAATAACTTACTATAAATGTAAAAAAGTTACAAATAGTTCTTGTTTATTAACATTGAAATGAACTAAAAGGGCACATTTACAAATTCTGGTATCAAGCTTAGTTTGCCGTTTAAATAGTAATGTTTAAAAGGAACTATAAATAGTTTACTGTAAATATTAAAAAAAAGGTACTTAGATTAATGTTGAACTGATCTAAAAGGACACATTTACAAATTATGGTGATCACGTTTAGTTTGTTATTGTCAAGAAACTCTCCACAGAAATATTTAAAATGAATTACAAATAGTTTACAGCAGATGTAAAAAAATAGTTAAATTTCTTGTTTATTAACATTGAAATGAACTAAAAGGGCACATTTACAAATTCTGGTATCAAGCTTAGTTTGCCGTTGTAAGACAACTATCTACAGTAATGCTTAAAATTAACTATAAATAGTTTGCTGTAAATTAAAAAAAATGTTACAAAGAGTTCTTGTTTATTAATGTTGAACTGATCTAAAAGGACACATTTACAAATTATGGTGATCACGTTTAGTTTGTTATTGTCAAGAAACTCTCCACAGAAATATTTAAAATGAATTACAAATAGTTTACAGCAGATGTAAACAAAAGTTTACAAAGTGTTCTTGTTTATTAACATTGCACCAATCCAAAACGGCTCATTTACAAATTGTGATGATCACACTTATTTTGCTGTTAAGTCAATTATCTACAGTAATGCTGAAAAGGAACTATAAATAGTTTACAGTAGATGTAAAAAAAGTCTCAAAGTGTTCTTGTTTATTCACGTTGCACTGATCGAAAAGGAGACATTTACAAATACAGTGGTCACGCTTAGCCTGCTGCTAAACATCTCTACATTTTGCTTTTGTTCACAAATATTGTTTATAAACTTGGTGCTCTAATGGAGGGAAGTTTTGAATAGCAATACTTCCTTCTATAATTCTCTTTTCACAATTAAAGATATTAACACATCTTAACATAGAATGATAGCATATGAGGGCATGGTTATAGAAACTCTTCACAGAATCTCTCTGTTTGAATTATCAAGACAGACGTATTTCTGAATTTTGAGAAGTGTCTTCAGTTGCTTGGGATTTAATTCGCCAAGGAAGTCTTCCCATGATGATATTTTCTCGTTTTTGTACCTGAAATTGGGACAAAAAATTAATTTAAAACTAAATGTACCAACACTTAATACATACCCATACCTATTTCTTTTTTTCCTTTATTTACTTAAATCACACTTATTTATTTTATTCCTTTTCTTTTATTTACTTCATTTACTCACTTAATACGAGGGTTGCTATTTATATTCCTGGCCTAATAATGAAAAAACAAATATGTAGGATCGAAATTGGTTTTATTGTTTTTTAAAATATTCTCCATGATGATCAATACACTTTGCATGCGTTTGAACCAATTTTCAAAGCACTTTTTCCAGTCCGATTGAGGTAACTCCAAAACATGCGTTTTGAATGCATCAACCGCTTCTTCGGGGGTCGAAAATCGTTGTCCACGTAATTTATTTTTGATGTGTAGAAATAAGAAGTCATTGGGTGCCAAATCAGGGCTGTACGGCTGATGACCCATCAGTTCGATCTTTCGCTCCGTCAGAAATGCCTTTGAGTCTATGTGTGAGAGCTCGCATTGTCATGATGAAGAATGATTCGCCTGTTCTGCTTTTTTCGAATTTCTCCGATGACTTCAGGGAAACAAATGGTCGTGTACTATTCAGAATTGACCTTCCTGCTTTGCTCTAACGCAACTGTTGCCATATGACCGTTAATGCCGAAGAAACAGTCAATCATTTGTTTCGATGTGCTTCTTCCTCGAACAACTTTTGTTGGTTTTGCCTCGTTTTGGAAGACCCATACAGTTGATTGCTGTTTTGTTTCCGGCTCATATGCATAGATCCATGATTCGTCACCTGTGTAGATGTTATACACAGCCTTTGATGTACCTTGAAAGTATTTTTCCAACATTTCCTTGCACCAATCGACACTAGACTTTTTTTGAGCGTTTGTCAGATTATGCGGGATCCAACGCGAAAAACTTTTTACGTTCAAATATTCATGCAATATTTTATTGATGCTAGTCATACTAATGTCTAAAGACGCCTCTATCTCTCGGTATGTCACATGACGATCTTGCTTTATCAGTTCACGCACAGCATCGATCTTGTCTGGCACAACAACGGATTTTGGACGACCTGCACGGGATTCGTCCTGGATCGAACATCGACCTCGATTAAATTCGTTATACCAATTTTTTACAGTGCTGTAGGATGGCTCTTTATCGCTGTATAAAGAATTACGTTCATCGAATCACTCTTGTCTTGACAATCCACGTCGGAAATTATGAAAAATAATGGCACGAAAATGTTCACGATTCAATTCCATTTTTTGAAAGAGAAGAACTTTTCAATTTACTGTCAACAACACAATTAAAGCTATAATGGTAAATCGTCTGCTGAATTTATGTTTAAAAATATCACACTTTTGATTAAAATCGTCTGTGGTAGCCTAGCAACACTTACTGTTGCCAAGACCAAAAATATAAATAGCAACCCTCGTACATACCTATTACTTTTATTTCTATTTTAATTCATTACCTATATCATTTTTAAGTATACATTACCGGTCATTTGACCGGTTATGATATGTTTAGTATTAATATAAGTAATCTCAAATATTTGTTTTGGAGTGCTACGGTTTATTTTTTGCAACACGAGTGCTAATGAGAGCGGGACATACGGCTTAAAGCCAATTCCGAACGGATACGAACATCCATGCCACAGTGGGATTCGAACCCACGAACTCCGGTACAGAAGGGCAGCACCCTAACCAATCGGCCATCGTTCGGCATAATTTCAAGTATAAGATGCAACTTCAGATCAATTAATGTAAATTATCTCCCATTTTCTTTATACTGAAAAAGGAGGTTAAGTTTTAAACTCTCTTAAAATCCTTCATATTGCTTTTAAAAAGTAAATTATGTAAGAGAAAACTACTTTTTTACCTCTTCTCAAATGAAAATAATCAATAAAGTGGCATGTAAAGCAATTTTTAGCTTGTGTACTGTTCATACACAATGAGTATCTCAGATGTTTGGTTTGGTTTGGAGTACTACAGTCTACTTTTTGCAACACGAGGGCTAATGAGACCGGGACCTACAGCTTAAAGCCGATTCCGAACGGCTACGAACATCCATGCCACAGTGGGATTTGAACCCACGAACTCCGGTACTGAAGGCCAGCACCCTAACCAATCGACCATCGTTCGGTGAGTATCTCAGAGAATGTAATACCTAATGAGCAAACACATGAATGTAATGAACAGTAATAAATTGCAATAAATAGACATTATAAGATAGGAATTAATACATATCTCAAAACATTATTAGCTACAATAGATTCATCTGTATCAAAGTACTTAGTAGGTTTATTATTATTTTACTAGTATATTTCTACTAGTATAAACGTCATATAACGAGATTAGAAAAATTTTAAAATTTTTCAGAATTGTAAAGTAAGGTAGATAAAAAAAGGATTTACTTTCTAGGACTCTCGGAAAAACTCAATGCATTACCGGATCGTACAAAAAAAGTAAAAAAAGTACAGAGGGAAGGGTTATTACTAGATTCTGACTAAGATTTTGTTTAGATATTCGTTGTTTAAACGGATTGAAGTAGTTTTAATATATTTTAATGAGAGTAACCAACTAGGACTCTCCAAAAGACTTATAAATTAACGGATCGCAAAAAAAGTAAAAAAACTACAGAGGTGAAGGGTTATTACTGGATTTGGACGATGGTTTTATTTAGATATTCGTTGATTAAGCGGATTGAAGTTTAGTTTTAATATTTTTTTAATGAGAGTAACCAACTAGGACAAAAAGACCAAATGTACATTTAAAAAGTAAAAAAATAAGGAAAAAAAAGATGCACGAAAAGAAGAAAAGTTGAATTACAATTATGACTAGTTTTGTTTTATATTTTTTGATTAAAAGGTTGGTATTTATGTTTTAATATTTTTTTTTTTTAGTTTTCATAGGTTTTTATTTATTATTTTTTTTTATTTAGTATATTCGTATTTTAATTTGTAGTTTTTTTTTTTAATTTTAATTTTTTATTTTTTTTTATTTTTTTTTAATTTTTTTCAATTAAGTTTATTAAAATTCTCCAGTTTTAAAAATGAAAAATAATTTTATTATTTTATTTATTTATTTTTTTTTTTTGATTTTTTTATTATTAATAATTATTTTAATTTTTTTTTTAATATTTTTAATTTAATAATCTAAAAATTATTTTTATAATACTATTTTTTTTTAATTATATTAAAATATTTATTTTTAAAATGATTATTTTTTAAATTGTATAAAAAAAATTTAAATCTTAACAAAATTAAAAAAAAAAAAAAAAAAAAGAAGTTTATATTTTCATAAGTTATTATTTTAATATTTTTGATAGTAGTAAGTAGTTTTTAATATTTTTTTAATGAGCAAGACTCTAAAAGACTATCAATTATTGTACAAAAAAGTAAAAATGTACAGAGGTATTTATTATAATAAAAACATTTTGTTTAGTTATTCTTGGTTAAATATTGATTTAGTTTTAATATTTTTTAATAGTAAAAATACTCTTAAAGAACTCAATAATAAAAAAATAAAAAAAGTACAGAAATATTACTAAAAATTTGTTCTTTATTTGTTATTTAATATGAAGTTGTTTTTAATATTTTTTAATAAACTAACATCTCAAAGACTTGTAATATTTTGTAAAAAATAAAAAAGTACAAAATATTTTAAAAACTGTTATATTTTTGATTAAATTCGAAGTTTATTTTTAATACTTTTATTGATTTGCTAATATATACATATACAAAACATAAATTAAATAACAAACATTTTATAAACAATATCGAAAAAATTATTTTTATAGAGATTTTGCCAGAAAACTAAATTATTAAAAATAATAAAAAAATTTAATTTCAGTTAATAATAGTATAAGAAGTTCCTTTTTCTATTAGCCTTAAAACAAAACAAGTTGACCATACGCTTAGAATAAAAAATCTACTAGATAAGATTTCACTTTGATTTGAAAATTGTCACTATATTTACTAAATGGTGCATAGTATTTTATAAATTATTTATCAAGTATTTCAAATTTTATTATAATATAAGTAATTAAAAATAAATAAGTAAAAAATAATCCATTAATTTCAGTTTATAAAAATTAATAACAATTTCTTTTTTTTAAATTTTATGAAAGTTTAGCAGATAAAAATATTTCCTATAAATTCATTCAATCTATATACATAAAAAATGACGAAAATTTTTCGTATATTTTAAAATAATAATAATATAAAAAAATTATAGCTCCATCCTTTTATCAATAATTTAATTTTAAAATCATATTATTATTTAAAAAATTATTATTTTTTTTAGATATAATTACTTTAAATAATTATAATATTTATAATTTATTATAATTCATTTATTTAAATTATATTTTATTATAATAATCATAATATATTTTTAATATTAATTTTTAAATATTACTATAAATATAATTAAAATATAATTTTTATATTATTGTAAAAAGTTATTTTTTTTAACTGAATTAACAAAAATAACAAAATTTAAAACTAAAGTTAACTTATTTTTTCTTATATTACTATATGATACAAAAGTTTCAAATTTCATTATTAATTTTCATAAACAATGATATGTACGTTTCCTTAAAGCTGTTGTTTAATTATAAAAATTTTCTATAACCCCACGAAAAACTCTTTATTTATCTTATTTCAGCTGATTAGACAAGTGTGGAGTACAAATTGAACTGTGAATGATTTAAATATGATACAAACGTTTATCACCGATATAAAAATATCATAAAATTAGCAAATATCTAATTTAAAATATGTGGTTGTCATTTAAAATAAGAAAAATAGTGACATTTTAATTAGCTATTCTAGAATTAATAAATAGTTTTCAAAAGTGAAATAGCATGATTTACATTTTGATTTATTTTTTATATTACACAAATTGCATTAAAATATACGTATTTTTTAAAATTAAAATGGAGAAAATTGAGTAAAATATCTTTTAAATATTTTAATGAATTAAAATATTCATATTTTAATTACGTAATCATTACTTTTTGTAAGTTATGATAATAATTTTTGCTTGTTGGTTATGTTTTTAAATCATACACATTGATTTTTAAACGAATTTTCAGTAGCCTTTATATCTAAGAAGTGTAAAAAATATAAAAAATTATCCAAATACTAAATTTCTTCACGATTTATCAAAAGCAATTCGAAATTCACCACAAATTTTAAGCTTTTTTAGAAATAAACAATTAAATTTTCAACCTATTATTAGTACCTCTAGAACAATTAATTATCAACTTACGTTTAAAAAATTAAAATACATTTTTTAAAATTCCACATTTTTCATCAAAACTTTCATTTAAGTTAATTATTATATACTAAAAATTTAAATATCCTCTGAAAATTAAAAAAATTGTTTTCCCAATGCTTTTAAAAATTAAATTATCTTAATTATTTTTGTTTACATTTAATGTTAAAATAATAAATTTTTTAAATTATTGTGAGAAACACCAAAACAAATTTAGAAGCCAAAAAATAAATTATGCATATAAATAAGATTATTTTTTAAAATATGACGTTTTTAATTTGACTGTTTTTTATATATTAAAATAATAAGGTTTGAATTTTAAATACAAAATGGATTTTAAATTTTCAGTATTAAAGATTTTGATAATACAAATATTATAACACAATTCGCACAAAAAAAAACAAACTAATTTTTTTTATTATAGTATTTTTTAATAATATATAAAAAAATTATATATATATGATATATATATTATATATAATTACTCCTAAAAAAGAATGAAACATTTTTAGTGTTTTTTTTCGAAAAAACAAAATTTTAAATTTAATTATCACCCGATAATATTTAGTAAAAAAATTTATTTTTATACATATATCATGTAAATTTTACGTATATTTTAAAAATTACTGTAACAATTAATTTCATAACTTATAATGACAAAAAAAATTAAATAAATTTATTGATCAAATGTACTGTTTGAAAGGGATTGGTTATATCCTCATTTGAGATCTCAAGCTATTCCTATACTATTATTCAATCAAACAACACAACATCCAACAGTCAAGTGAGAAACTCTTAAGAGGAAATTAAAATTGCGACATAAAAAAATCTGTCAGCAATAAATTTTTAATATTTATATGAATTAAATATTCATGAATTCTTAATTATCCACTGTAATCATTAGTTTTTGCATGTTATGATAATAATTTTGTTTGTTTCTAGACATTTTTTCAACTAGTTTTTTAATAATCCGCTATATAATAATAGCCTAAGTTATCTGCCCGTCTGTCCTCGAATTTATGAAGCGGTTGTATCTGGAATGGATAGAGGCATCCATATTGGATTCTTGATGAGTTAGGGTTAGCAACGTTCGAAATCCCTTCTTCCCCCTTTTCTAGCATTTAATGCCATTATTCAAGCCCTGTTTTCCCCGGTTAAGAGCAGACGATTAAATTTTTCAATTTACACATAATAAATAAGTAAAAAATATGTAAGATATTTTACCTAGCATTATGACGTCATTCCTTTAACCATCTCATTTAATCCATTCTTATTTTAAATTATTTAAATATCGTCTGCATTATTTTCATACGTTTTATCACTGAACTTAGATATGATATAAATAATTTTCTTTTATATTTGGCTTAAACAATAGATTAGGTACAAATGTGATAATTTAAAATTTAATCCAAGATTATTTTGTGTTGCAATTAAAATTTTATTACCGGTATTAACAAAAAATTCTTTTCATAAAAGTCGTTTAAGTTATATATCTTTGAAAATTAAGAAGTTTGTTTGCTTGTGTGTTTGTTTTTTATACATAAACACATTTTGACTAAATGAATTCAATGTGATTCTAAACTGCATTCACAGTATCGGGAGACTTTAGAGGAGTATGAATATAAACAAATTATTGAGCGTATACGAGATAATTCGCAGGCAAAAAACAAACCATTTTTTACCTGTCTCATAGGGTACTTTACAATTCTGGAAAATTAAAAATTTCAGCAATCCCGTCATATGACGGGTTATGTGCTAGTTTTCTAAATTACAGTCACATTTTAGTCCGGAAAATTTCAATTATGGCAACGAACAAATTGTCTGTAATATTTATTTAACATTTATACAAATTAAAAAAAGAAGTATCATCTACCTTCTAAAAACATAACTGTTAAAAATAATCCTTGTGTTAATACTGATATACATATAACGATAAGATAAACTGAAGTTATCATTTCATGCTACGTTTTCGCAACGATTGTAATTAATCAATAGCTTTCAAGCGAGTTGATTGACGTCATTTAGCTTTATTGCTCATTCTACTGAATCTGTTTTTATAAACAACAAAATAGACACATGAGAAACTTTTAAGAGGAAATTAAAATTGCGACATAAAAAAAATCTTTCAGCAATAAATTTTTAATATTTATATGAATTAAATATTCATGAATTCTTAATTATTCACAGTAATTATTACTTTTTGTATGTTATGATAATAATTTTGCTTGTTTTTAGAGGTTTTTTTTTAACTAGTCCCCTATAAATACGGGCCTAAGTTATCTGTCCGTCAGTCTTCGAAATTATGAAGTGGTTATACCTGGAATGGATAGTGGCATCCATACTGGATTCTTCACGATTTATGGCAAGCAACGTTCGAAATTCACCCCTCCCCACGTTTCGAGCGTTTAATGCCATTATTTCAAACCCTATTTTCCCAGGTTCAGAACAATTAAATTTATCAACTTATTACGTAATAAATAGGTAAAAAATAACATTTTTTCTAGCATTCTGACGTCATTCCTTTCACTATCTTATTTAATAATTCCTTATATTAAATTATTTAAATATCGTCTGCATTATTTTCACACGTTTTATCATTGAACTTACATATGACGTAAATAATTTTCTTTTATATTTGGCTTAAATAATAGATTAGGTACATATGTGATAATTTTAAATTTAATCATCGATTATTTTTATTCCAATGAAAATTTATCACCGGTATTAATACCAAATTCTTTTCATAAAAGTCTTTTATCTTTGAAAATTAAGAAGTTTGTTCATTTGCTTGTTTGTTTTTTATACATAACCACACGGTTTGACTAAACGAATTCAATGGGATTTTAAACTTCATTCACAGTATCAGGAGACTTTAGAGGAGTATGATGATAAACCAATTATTGAGCGTGTACTAGATAATTCGCAGGCAAAAAACAAAATATTTTTTTAACTACCTCGTAGGGTTTTTTATAATAATGGAAATTTAAAAATTTCAGCAATCCCGCCATATGACGGGCTATGTGATAGTTTCCTAAATAACAGTCACATCTTAGTCCGTAAAATTAAAATTTTGGCATCAAACAAATTGTCCGTAATATTTATTTAAAATTTATACAAATTAAAAAATGAAGTATTATCTCCCTTCTAAAAACATACATAACTATAAAAAATAACCATTGAGTAAATATTCATGTACATTTAACGATAAGAAAATCTGAAAGCATCATTTCATACTTGGTTTTGGCAACGAATGATATTAACCAATAACTTTCAAGCGAATTGAATGACGTCATTTAGCTTTATTCCTCATTCTACTGAATCTATTTCCATAAACAACAAAATAGACCAAAACAGTCAAGTGAAAAACTCTTAAGAGGAAATTAAAATTGCGACATAAAAAAATCTGTCAGCAATAAATTTTTAATATTTATATGAATTAAATATTCATGAATTCTTAATTATTCACTGTAATCATTACTTTTTGTATGTTATGATAATAATGTTGTTTGTTTTTAGACGTTTTTTCAACTAGTTTTTTACTAATCCGCTGTATAATAATAGCCTAAGTTATCTGCCCGTCTGTCATCCAATTTATGAAGCGGTTGGACCTGGAATGTATATAGACATCCATATTGGATTCTTGATGAGTTAGGGTTAGTAACGTTCGAAATCCACCCCTTGCCCCTTTTGTAGCATTTAATGCCATTATTTCAAACCCTATTTTCTCCGGTTATGAGCAGACGATTAAATTTTTCATTTTACACATAATAAATAAGTAATAAATAGGTAAGTTCATTTTTTTTCTAGCATTATGACGTCATTCCTTTAACCATCTCCTTTAATCATTTCGTATTTTAAATTATTTAAATATCGTCTGCGTTATTTTCGTACGTTTCATCACTGAACTTAGATCTGTCGAAAAATAATTATCTTTTATATTTGGCTTAAACAATAGATTAGGTACGTATGTGATAATTTTAAATTTTATCATCGATTATTTTTTATTCCAATGAAAATATTATCACCAGTATTAACATAAAATTATCTTTACCTGGCGGGTGTAGCAGAAATGATAGTGTTGTTTCTTTACTTCCATTTATTACTGTGGTAAAAAAAATTGGAAAGAAATTAACTATAATTTCGACGTAGCTAAGAAAACTTTCAATTATATATCTAAATGAATTCAACGTGATTCTAAATTGCAATCACAGTACCGGGAGACTTCAGAGTAGTATGAAGATATACAAATTAACCACGCGTGCCAGAGCGTATATCAGATAATTCTCAGCCAAAAAACAAGCCATTTTTTACCCGCCTAATAAGGTACTTTACAATTCAGGAAAATTAAAATTTTTACTGATCCCGTCATATGAAGGGCTATATGATAGTCGTAGAGATAAAACCCGCCTTTAAAGAAGATAAATGATACTTTCTGCAAGTGTAAAATTATATTTTTTGAAGTACCTTCATAAAAACAGAATCAGCTTAGTGAAACACGAGAATACAACTAATTATCACTGAGAAAAGTCAAGAAGTTCCTTGGCAAAATTGTTTGAGTGGGATGCACATGGTCATTCCCACACTCAAAAGCATTTTCCCTTGGGTACAGAAGTAATTCTTATAATTCTTTGCACAGCTGGTTTGAGATTACGCGATCCATATCTTATACGGAGTAACGCATCGTCTCTAAAATACCAAATACTTTTTGTACCTGTCAAGTGGTGATACCTAGAAGATTTCAGGATGATTACAACATCAGAGAAAGACCCATTTAGAAATATGAAGGAGTGTTATCTTTCTACAGTTAGATTTTAATATATATTTCATTGCTGGTGTATTATATCCTGCTTTCTGAAATGGTGGCTATACTAGATATCTTTCGTTCAGATATGGGGATCATTCTATTATCTACATAGTTTGCCATCTTAAGTCACAATCAGAATAATATAATACAATAATAGCCTAAGTTATTTGTTTATCTGTCCTCGAATTTATGAAGCGGTTGGACCTGGAATAGATAGAGGCATCCATATTGGATTCTTGATGAGTTAGGATTAGCAAAATACAAAGCGAGTAAAGTATATGTTCTATTATTTTCATACGTTTTATTACTGAACTTAGATATGACATAAAAATTTTTCTTTTATATTGGGCTTAAATGATAGATTGCGTACATATATGATAATTTTAAATTTGATCATCGATTATTTTTTGTTGCAATGAAAATTTTATCACCGGTATTTGCAACAAATTCTATCTACCTCCAGGGTGTAGTGGAAATGATAGTTCATTCCTTTACTTCCATTAATTACTGTGGCAAAAAATTGGGAAGAACTTAACTATCATTTCGACGTAGCTAAGAAAACTTTGAATTATCTTTCTAAATGAATTCAACGTATGAAGATAAACAAATTATTGAGCATGTACCAAAAAATTCTCAGCCAAAAAGTAAACCATTTTTTATCTGCCTCATGGGGTACTGTACAATTCTGGAAAAATTAAAAAATTTAATGATCCCATCATATGACGGGCTATATGCTAGTCTCAAAATACTCACAAGGATTGCTGTGGGAATATGTAGTGCGTGGTGGGCATCGGCAGTCCATTGAATTTGGTAGTGAGGCACAATGTGTAAGCACCCATGTTATCTAGAATGATGTACTCTCCCACTTCCATCTCAGGTAATAGGATATCATCAAGAAGTACGTCAGAGCAACAGCAGGTGGCACCCCAAAGTTTACTTGGGACAACTGGTCGGCAGTCTATCTGTGATTTGCTCTGCAAGAACAAAGAAGAAATAAGTCAATTGTACAAAATGTTTAAAATAATTAAAATAATTCAAAGCGTCAAGGATAACAACTGAGATTTGTTATCTCCCTACACAGAGGCTGTTCGCATAATTTTTAGACTAATTTGGTTAGCTTTATTAAAAAATCTTTTGTTGCAAAATAAATAACCGCAATTGTACATTGTTTTTAAAAGTCAAAATTATCGTCTGCTGCTTGAGATGTTTGTATTTATTCAAAATGACATTTTTAGCGAAGCAGTGGTTCGAAGGCTATATTTATGATCTTTCCGAAGGGAAGTATTCATATTCCGCTATCCAAAAACGATGTGAGAGTCAGGGTTTTGTGATATTTAAAGCGGCGATAAGTAATATCGTAAAAAAAAACCCGGAGGGTTTAAGTGGGACAAAAGTTCCAACTAAGTATCCAAGGAAAAAACGAACATCTTCGACTATTGCAAAGGTATGTTGTTTTATGTTAAAAGAAAATCTCCCTCGTCAAAAGACAGTTGCAAGATCACTAAAATGCTCGGAGTCCACTGTAAGCAAAATGATAAACATTGATTTAAATCTTAAGCGAAAAGACGCAATGTGCATCGTCTAAAGTATATTGCTAAACGCAGTATACGCTGCAGAGTTGTGTATGAGAAACATGTATCCAAAGAGAAATGGAGAAAATGTCCAATAGATGACTCATGAGTGTATTTAAATGATTGCTACAAAAACAGAGGCATTTACTATCATAGAAGGGGAAAAAATTAAAGTACATAGTTCAAAGAATCGAAAGAAAGTTTTTCTAAAGGATTCTTGATTGTTGCTGGTGTTTCATATAATGGCAAGTTAAGAATAAATAAAATTGAATAAAATGTCAAGATTAACTCCAAATACTATCAGGAACATATTTTATCGCCATTTTTTTCTGAATGAAATACCATCGCGTTACCCGCAGTGCTATCAATCTGCGGAACTTCATCAAGACAAAGCTAGCAGTCACGCTAGACTGCTAGCAAAGAATCTACGATTTCCCGTCTCACTAAAATCATAATCAGGGAGTAAATTGAGATTCGATAAATTATAAGAACAGCAATCTAATTTATATCACTGTAGTAGTTTGTGTCGCTATTGTTGCTGTTACTAACCCCAAAAGCTCTAGCAGAGTTAGGAAACTTGAACAGTTAGCAATAGATGCAAAAAGACGTAAAGTAGAATAAAGCTTCAATACGGAATTTTACAATGAAAATTTCTCATCTCGGAAAATACCATAAAATGCATGCACTGTGTTTTTTCTTAATAAAGCCTGAATTAAATAAATTATGAGAAAATGATATATTTTGATCTAACTCGCAAAGACTGCTTATAACAGAGAGATAATTTCCATGATGTATCCGTAAATGATCATCGTATTGTTATTAATCTCCTATTTCCTAATATTATGATATCAGTAAGTTGAAATTAAATAATATAATTTTGACTTACCAACACCGGTCTGATATTGTAGCCATATTTTTCAAACCCTCTACAGAGAGATCCATATATGCCATCATTCATGTAATAGTACATCTTTCTCTTGATATCATAACCATCTGTAAAATAAGAGATGGGTATCAAGCTTAATATTTTGATCTAATAAATAACAATCTAAAACTACTACGAATTGTTTACTGCCAAATTGTATCTTATAAATGACTGTAATCATGCAAACTATAAATTAAGATGTAGAACCTCAGAAGTGTAATTTTAACGGGGAAAAATCTCTTTTTCAATAGATATCAGGCTTAATACTTTGATTTAATAAACATCAATCCAAAACTGCTACGTGTTATTTACTACAATATTGTATATTATAAATGACTGTAATCATACAAAATTTAAATTAAGATGTAGAACCTCAGTGTAATTTTAACGGAGAACATCTCTTTTTCAGTAGATATCAAGCTTAATACTTTGATCTAATAAACATCAATCCAAAACTGCTACGTGTTATTTACTACAATATTGTATATTATAAATGACTGTAATCATAC
>CM063507.1:20401244-20416244 GCA_032207245.1 Pardosa pseudoannulata
TTTCAGAATTTATATTTCAGATAGTCTATTAACAGATATCTTATAAAGTTTTAAAATTATTTTTACTTTTATTAGTTTTAATTATGAATTTAAACTACTCTCCTAAAAATAGGACGTTGGGCGGATTCGTTAAATTTTCTGATATTTAGTGTATTTCATAGGGGTTCAAGAGGTCGCGAAAAAAAGTTCTTAAAACTGCCGAGGAAACTGTAAAATATCTATTTTTGGAGAAATTAGAGTCCGAAATGATTGCTGTGCCCCCTGAAGTGGATGAATTAACAGATGAAGAAGGTTTTGATGACACTGAAACTCTTAACACGTAAGTAGTATTGAAAATTTGAGTTGTAAAAAAATGCTTCTGAAAATTCTTCTCAAGAGTCATATAGTTCATTTTGATAATGTTTTAATTCCTATAATTTGTTAGTTGACCTAAGAAAGAGTGGATTTCGAGCAACAGGAACTATAAGAAGTGGCAGAATACAGCATTGTCCCCTTGAAATTGATTCTACTTTCAAAAATACTACCCGTGGTTCACATGATTTTTACTTTGATGTGAAAAATAAAATTACTGCACAAAATAGAATGATAACAAATGCTTTACACTTGCGACAAATTTTGACATAATTGAGGCACTAACATCTGTTTCAAGGTCTGAAAAATGAAAACATGAAAATAATAAAATCGAACAGCCATGTCTCGTAAACGTTTATAACAAAAACATGGGTAGTGTAGATTCTCATGATTGGCTTATGGAGAAACATACCATGAAAATCCGTGGAAAAAAATGGTACTAGCAATATTTACCCAAATTGTAGACATGGCTGTTGTATATTCTCCTGTGTTATTTACAACACGGTAATTGCAGAGATAAAGAGTATCAAAGAAAGGAGAAGACATATTGCAATAACCTATCTAAAAAAGGATAACAGGAGAAAAACAAATCGGTTGACCAAGTTATACAATTTCATCTTGAGTGAAGAAAATAGACACAACTACATGTGATGGAGTTGGCCATATAATTGGTAAAAGAGAAAAACAAAGACGATGTCAAATGTAAAATTGTTCGGGAAAACTTCTTAGATTTTGCATGAAATGTAATGTAACTCTGTGTACAAAATGTTTTCCAAATCACCATAAATAGTGTGAATATGTTTAAACTTAATAAAAAATGTCAAATTTAATAGTGTTTCATTTTATTTTGCATTAAATATTAAAGTACAATTGTTTGGGAACATAAATGTAATCAAGTAACTACAAACCAAGGAGAAGTACTAAGAGTTCAAAAACTTCCATATCAGCCTAGTGTCCTATTTATAGGCCAGTAATTATCTCAGATCCTAAATTATTGGTGTGGAGTTTAATTGCATATTATATTTAAGTGTTTAGAACATAATTTTAAAAGTTTTTAACAAAATTTCAATTTTAAATTAAGTTGGGCTTTAACGGGTTAAATCTGTGGGTTTGGAAGTTTTCTTGCTGGGAGTTTGGCAGTGGGAGAAAGGTACTGAATCAGGATAAAAAAAATCCCCCAGACACACTCTTCCTGAAGACGTCCAAACTTGAAGGGATTCTCCATGGCATAATAAATGTGGAGTGGATCAAGATAGCAGAATTACATAATTTTAGAAAAAATTATTTAATGCATTGGGTGTCTATTGTGCCATATATAAACTAAAATGCTTTAGTTAACTTGAGTTGCACTTTACTCATTTTTAAGCCATTTCTAATATTTTATTATTTTTTACTTGTGTGTATTTGTGTTTCACTTTATTTTGTAATAAATATTAAAGTTCAATTGTTTGGGAACAGAATCGTAATCAAGTAACTAAAAACAAAGGAGAAGTACTAAGTGTTCAAAAACTTCCATATCCGCCCAGCGTCCTATTTATAGGACAGTAATTATCTTGGATCCTAAATTAATGGTGTGGAGTTTAATTGCATATTACATTTAATTTAAGTGTTTAGAACATAATTTCAAAAGTTTTTAACAAAATTTCAATTTTAAATTAAGTTGGGAGTTAACGGGTTAAAGTGCCTTTGTCAAAGTAAATTTCAGAAAGCCCTCTGTAGGTGATCCCAGAAACTTTTCATCCCACCCTCGTATATTTAGAGTTGTTAGTACAGAAAACAAGAGCAATATTAAGTACAGATTTTTAAAACGGAACAAAAATAAATATTCTTAACACAAGCATGCCTTGATCGGATTCCACGGATTCTTCTACTTTACGACCTAATATTTTGGTGCATATTGTGAAGGCAGAGCCCACCATGTAAGTTCCAGGCTCTCCAATGACTCGTACTCCACAGTCCTCAGGAAAAAATGTGTTCAAGCTTTCCTTGATGTAGTGGCACATCTGATAACAATAGAGACAAATAAATGAAATATATAAGTCTTTTTCATGAGGCATATATTTTTTAAGTAAGCAGTATTTTGAGTTTTAAATCACTGAAGCGTATTTCTTTTATAATGTTTTACATGAAATCATGTAATTTAATCTTCTTTTCACCAAAATTTCTATTTTTCTTCAATATTAAGACACTTACTACATCATAAAACTAGGTTTTGAATTCCATTTTTATAGAAATCTTCCGACTGGCTTTGTACTGCTTAATCGTTTAGTTTTCTGCCACCCAGTCAATATTTTTGGTCCCTAGAGCGAGATAAACTTATAAGAATTTAAATGCTGTGCCCCAATGTTATAAAAAGAGCAGCTTGAAATTTGATAACAGTCATTTAAATAAACACGAAATAGTAAATCTTATCACATCTCATAGTGAACTTATCACATGTCAACATGTACGTGTTGAGATAGCAGCAGAATTAGTTTAGGATTCCCTTATCCATTGAAGAATACAAGGGTTTATTGTGTTAAAGCGAAGAATATTCAACCGATTAATGGCCTTAGTACAGGTAAACTGAACTAAAATAAAAGCTGTCGAAATGTTTCGCTGTAACGAAATAAATCTGCATATTCTTCACCTTAATAGGAATAAAAAACTAACACCTACATATTGACTTGTGATAAGGCCTTTAAGAGTCTGTTAATTATAGCCTTTCTGCACCTACACTCAAACCTGTTTTTGTGCGGTGGATAGGGACCGCATAAAAAAATTAAACAAAACTTCACAAATAGCTATAAAATATAGTTTTTGGAACACAATTTTTTAAAAAAAAATTTTTTTAAATTAAAAAAAATTTTTTTTTAATTTTTTTTTCGGTGAATAGGGACCGCATAAAAAAAGTCTCACGTTTAAAATAATTCAAAACCTTACGAAATAACTAGTACATACCTGGAATTTTGCCAAAGGTTTTGGAATCTGATTTAAAAAATACATTTGCGAACATTTTTAAATATTTTATTTACATATTATGTGATTATTTTACACATACAAAACTTTTCAAAACGTATAAACATTATCCTTCGCAGTCTGATAATACGCGAACTTTCCTGTGATAAACTGGTTCAAAATCGCTTTCGTCACTTGAAGATACTATCTCGCACTCGTTTAGAGTTGACCTTTTTTTCAGGTACCATATAGTCAGTGATTAGTTTTTGCGACGACTGTTGTTTCACTAGACGCTTGTATATGTCCCGGTAGCCAGATATGCACGACTGAAGCTCCTTTTGGAATTTTGAAGCTCTTTCAGAATTGGCATCGATTGTAAGAAAATGGCATTCTAATTTATGACAGAGTTGGAGTCCTGCATAGATTTTATCTTCTGTCATATGATCGGGTTCTTCTTGCCCATCAGTAACATCTGTTACGTAATTTATAATTTCATCTTACCTTACGGTGTCATCCTGAATCATTTTGACAAGATCATTTTCACTAAAACTATTAAACCCATCTCCGCCGATGTCATTATTGATAACTTCGATAACTTCGTCAATTATGTTCAATTTGATTGAAATTTTTATTTACCGCACAAAAAAAAAATCGCACAAAAACAGGTTTAAGTGTATACTTAAGTTATAACAGATTTTTTTTTTTTGAGTGATACGGTCTATCTTTTGCAACACGAAGGCTAATGAGACCGGGACCTACAGCTTAAAGCCGATTCCGAACGACTACGACTACTATCCATGCGTCTGTGGGATTCGAACTTACTAAATTTTTTTACTAAATTTTCTTCATTTATTAGAAATTTAAAAAAAAACTTCTTCAGGAATAAATTTTTTAAGTGCAGTTCTCTATGATAACATAAAAATAAATATAAAAATGTAAAAACATGAACTAGTTTCTACGTTTAAAGAAAAAAGTTCTCCGAACGTAGACGGATTCTTTAATTTATTTTTTACTGTAGCGTATATTTAAATACTAAACAATATGAAACAAACTGCATAATCTTTACTTGATCAAAAACATTTAAGGTGCCTGTGGCTCCAGGATAGCCTCCACCGATGTCCAGCAAGGTGAGACGGAATCCGAAATTCTCGGCCGCGTCGAATACTTGGCGTGCCATCGCAATGGCTTTGGAGAAAGCGGATGGCTGCTGGCACATGCTACCAACGTGGAAGCTGGAGGAATAGAAGAAAAATATATGAGATTAGAAAGAATAAGAAATTCTGATTTAAAAAAGAAAAAGAAAAACACGAAGACAGAACTCTAGAAGTCACTCTGTTCTCACAATTAAAAAAAATCAGTGTACTTGAGGTCTAGATGATATCAGTCTGTATGCTGTAGCATTTTGGATGATACAATACGAGGATCACTCTGAAATTTTTGAGCTAAAACTAGGCTTTTAAAGTTATACTTACAAAATTTTAGGTGTGTTCAAAGTAGTCCCTCCAGCATCAATGCACTTTAGTAGACGAATTTTCCACAGATTAAATGCCTCAAGCCATTTATTTCTTGGAATAGATGAAAAAATGCATTTATAGCCACATCAATCTTTTCTTCTGAACGAAAACGACGTCAACGTAAGCTTTTTTTAGATTAAAGAAAAACCAAAAGTCACGCATAGCTAGATCTAGTAAATACGGCGGATGTTCTGTCACTTTAATTTGTATTTGATTAAGAAACTCAACTGTTAATCCGACTTTATGTGAAGATGCACTGTCATGGTGAAGCATTAGTCCCCTAACATTCACTTCTTGTAGAATTTGTGGAAGACATTTAGTGGTATACCAGTTTGCTGTTACTGTCTTTTGTCCTTCCAACTTGATGGCTTTGACCAATCCCGCACTTCTGAAGAAAACGACATACATCACTTTTTTCAGTGAGGGTTGTTTTTTCACCATTTTCTGCGTGGGATCATCTTTAAAGACCCATACATTGCTTTCTTGACGTGTTGGAACGTATGTATGTTTCGTCACCCGTTGGTATGTATGTTTCATCAAGCGTTACAATTTTAGAAATGATGCTGTGGCCACCATCATTTAGCAATTTAAGAGTTTTTTTACTGATCCTGACAAGCTTCCCTTTTTGGTGCTCAGTTAGATTATGGGGAACCCAACGACAAACTACTTTTTTCATATGTAATTCTTCACTAATAATTTTGTGTAGGGCTGCGGATCTAATGTTAAGTTCCTTCTGTATAATTTGATAGGGGTACAGTGATTATCACCCATTAACATTTTTCGTACGGCAGACACATTTTCCGGGATGACTGCCGACGGCGGCCTTCCTGTGTGTTCTTCATCCTGAAGAAAATGGCGACCTCTGCTAAACTCTTTAAACAATCTGAATATAGTAGCACGAGCTGGAAATTCATTACCAAATGCCAATTGCAACCGTTGGAATTATTCTTCTTGATTTAATCCTGCTTTAAAATTGTAGAAAATCATATCGCGAAAATGTTCTCTCGTCAACTCCATTTTCTCTCCTATTTACAATTTATTCTACGGTAAACAAGTTAAAGTAAGTCCGTAAAAAATTGCCTGTTGAGTTAAAATAATTTGTATTTTAAAATCAAACCGTTATATTTATTTTGTAAATTCTAGTCTGCGCGTATTTGAAAAATTTCAGACTAACCCTCGTACACATATACATATATTTGACAGTGTCATATCTCTGTAAAATAATGAGTTAGACTCTGTTCTTATTAAGATACATTGATTGCACTTTTTCCCGCATAGTGTTCATTTTGGTGGTTAAATTATTTTTAAAAAATGAGCGAGGATTTGACAGGCTTTTTCGCTTTAGGTTTTTTTGCACGGTTGTTGAAGCGCAAGTCGTAAATAAAAACTAGTTTGCCCCTGATCAATCCGCTTCTTAAAGAGTCTACCATCCAATGGCTTTGGCAAAAGCGGATGGCTGTTGGCACATGCTACCAACGTGGAAGCTGGAGGAATAGAAGAGAAATATCTCAGATTCGAGAGAATAAGAAATCCCCCCCCCCTTTTTAAATAGAAAAACACTAAGACAGAACTCTGAAGAAATCACTCTGTTCTCAGAATTAAAAAAAATCAATGTACTTGAGGTATAGATGATATTACTCTGTATACTGTAGCATTTTGGATGATACAATACACATGTACATATATTTCACATGGTTCTATTTCTGTAAAATAATTACTAAGATTCCGTTCTTATTAAGATCCATTTATTGCGCTTTTTCCAACATAATGCTCATTTTGAGGCTTAAATTATTTTTTAAAAAATTTACAATGATTTGACAGACTTTTTCGCTTTGCACGGTTGTTGAAGCGCAGGTCTTAAATACAAACTAGTTCGCCCCTGATCAATCCACGGCCATACTAATGTTTATGTGCACCCGTCTCTTTCATCATGCTCTCACGTATTTTTACGTGTAGAGAATGTTCGACCACCATTAACTCCTCCTTATACTAGACCTTATGCTGTAATTGAACGAAATGACAAAGCATTTGAAATTAAAATTAATAAGTCAATTACAGTATCTCTAGATAAGTTGAAACCAGCATTTTATTTATCAGAATCACCTTACTCATTGCAATCATATTCTCAACGTCAGACTTCTAAAAATTCTGATGCAAATAAAGTTCAATCAAAAATTCTGGTACCTAAGGAGGATAAATGTACAAAGATAATTACCACTAGATCTAGTCGAAGAGTTAATTTTCCCAAACATATCACTACTGTATATTGTTAACTTCTGTGTGCATTTTGTTTGAATATCATTGTTTTTCTTTTTTATGTTACTTTTTTGTTGTTGTTGTTCTTTTTATGTAACATTTTTTTTTTGAAAATTTTGGTAGCGTTTCATGTTAAATCTTTAAATTGTAAAAGAAAAAAAATTTTTTTTTTAATGTTGTTGTATTGATCGTTCTTTCGGGATACGCTCAGTTACTGGGGGGATACTTTGTAATGAAAAAAAAAAAAAAAATTCTGGTCCCTAAGGAGGAGAAATGCACAAAGATAATTACCACTAGATCTGGTCGAAGAGTTCATTTTCCCAAACATATCAGCACTGTATATTGTTAATTTCTGTGTGCATTTTGTTTGAATATCATTGTTTTTCTTTTTTATGTTACTTTTTTTGTTGTTGTTGTTCTTTTTATGTAACTTTTTTTTTTTTTTTTTTTTTTTTAATTTTGGTAGCGTTTCATGTTAAATCTTTAAATTGTAAAAAAAAAAAAAAATTTTTAATGTTGTTGTATTGATCGTTCTTTCGGGATATCCTCAGACACTGGGGATATACTCTATGGTGAATCGCCGTATGAGCGATAAATGAGAGCGAAAGGCTTTTATAAAAGGTTGCCATACAGTTTGGCAACCTTTTATGTAACCCGGAGTTGGAGTTGGAGTTTGTTTGGGGCACCTGGGCTTTAGCCGAATCCCCAGTGATAAAGGTGAGATTACTCATCAAGGTGTGCATCGTAAATTAAAGTACATTTTAGAATGAGAAGAATTTAATGAGAGAATTCGTTAAGAAAAAATTATGAAGGGCCCTAAATAGCAAATACTAGAACAAAATAAAATAAAAAAAAGTACAGTTCTATGAACTGATACTAAAAATTTAAGAAATAAAGAAATATTTTTGGAGAATTTTAATAATTTTATAATTTTTATTTTTATTATTTTTTTAAATTTTTTTTTTATTTTTATTTATTTATTTATTTTTAATTTTAATTTTAAAAATTGAGATGAAAAGTAGGAAGGAAGTTTAGGGATAGAAGGAAAATGGAAAACTTAAGAAGAGAGTTTGCGGATAAATGATGATGGGAATTCTGAGGGGAAGTAAGAGTCATAGTGGCGCCATCTTGTATCAGAGCGATCGTATGAAACTTAAATTAAGTAATTCTGGATGATGATTGGTTGGGAGCACTACGGTCTATTTTTTGCAACACGAGAGTTTGGAAGAAAAATAAAAGGTAAAATGATTTACAGGAGCATTGCAGCACGAGGCCACTTGTGATTTCTTGCCTCCCTAAAATCGTAATCTGGAAGCTCGGCAATAATTTCGTTATTAATGTTATTAATATTATTATGTAACCCGGAGAACTAGGAGTTTTAGTGAGATATAGTACAGAGTGGAAAACTGAATAAAGTGTCCTAATGAAACGCATTTTATAGTGTAATTATTTTATATTCTATTCACAAAGGAGCAACTTTCTTCACTACCAACGTGGAAGCTGGAGGAATAGAAGAGAAATATATCAGATATGAGAGAATAAGAAATTCCGCTTTTTTTTAATAGAAAAACACGAAGACAGAAGTCTGTAGAAATCACTCTGTTCTCAGAATTAAAAATAAATCAGTGTACTTGAGGTCTAGATGAAATTAGTCTGTATACTGTAGTATTTTGGATGATAACAATATACACATACATATATTTGACATGGTCCTATCTCTGTACAAAAAGGACTAAGACTCTGTTCTTATTAAGATCCATTTATTACACTTTTTCAAACATAATGCTTATTTTGCCGATTAAGCTAATTAACAAAGTAACACATTTGAAGGAGGATTCGACAAGATCTTTAACTTTAGGTTTTTGGTATGGTTGTTGGTGCACAAGACATAAATATAAACTCGTTTACCCCTGATAAATCCACATCCTAAAGAGTATGTTACATTTATTATAATAATACTTTATTTTAGAAGCTTATGTTCTAAAACCTGATATATGTAATATAAAAAAAAATTTAACCTAAACGGCGCTATATTATTTTTTTTTTCAATTTTAATTCCATATCGTTATGAAAAAAAAGAACTCCAATACGAAAGGGCAATCGCTTCCATTTTTCCACTAGTAAAATTTTGAATTATAACGTTTAATCCTTTATCCATTTACAATATCATGGGATGCACAAGACTCAATAGGAATTGGAGCACTAATTCTGCAATTTCGAGTAACCAGTTTGCACTTTAGCAATTTAAAAGAAATTTGTTTTTGTGGGTTGTGTTGATTTATTTGTTTTGCTCCCTAGTTCAAGAGGCTTTTCCACCGTAGGCAACCATCTACTTTGCCTAGGAGTAGGACAGGCATTGCATTTTTATTACATTCTTTATAAAGCATTTTATTTAAAGGAGATTCTTCCATATTTATATTCTTAATTGATTCAGTGGTGCCATCTATCGATCAACTATTAATGTATGGTATTTTAATAATTTCATTGTTTTCATTTAAGGGGATGATGAGCGTAATAAAAGATTTTTTTTTAATATTTAGTAATATCATTAAACTTTATTTACATATAATAAATTTATCTGTAACAAAATTTATTTACATTAACAATTTTTAAATTTTAGTTCTTTAAATATTTTTTTAGTTTTCAAAATACTTCCTTCGTCTTAGTTTTCAATTTTATATTCTATTTCTACCTTATGATTACCTAATATTTTCGAACATTTTTGGAAATAATTGTGTCAATTCATGACATAGTCTTTTTTTTAGAAAATAAATATCTATATCTGCTTTAATTTTCGAAAATAATTTGAATGTTGCGAAATTCAAACCGAGTTTTGTTAATATAAAGGAAGTCAAAATTTAATACTAAAGCATAGATTTATTTCATTTTATGTAAGGAGTGTCAGGCAAATATTTTGTAAGAATGTTTAAAATATTAAATAACAAAAATATTTTAAAATTTTATAAAAATTGACTGTTTCAAAAATTTTACATGATTTTATAAGTTTTTTTTTAGATTAATTTATTTTTATTTCAATTTATGTGTGTAGAAAATTCCATAACTTAACTTGATAATTGTAAAACTATTTTATAATGTTCACTGTTCCCTTGGTATAGTGCTGCCATCTATTGATGAATTGATATATTGTAATAGTATTTCTTTACTGCATTAGATGGCGCCAGTAGACTATGAAAACATATACTTGTTATCATGTTCTCTTAAAGAAATTATTTATATAGGGAACTAGCAAGTTTGCCCGTGCTTCGCTACGGTGAACTTAATATATTACTTTTAAACAAAGATTTATTTTTCGTGAATAACTCTCTAAATTCTTCAAAGTTCAGTTTGAGTCATTGGCATGTTTATATATTTTTATCATAAGCGTATTATAACCTTATTCAGTTTTTATAATCGAATTTGTCTTATATTAAATTTGCTCAAACTTTTTTTTATTGTAAAATATAAGCTTAACCCTAAATTGCATTACTGTATTACTACTGTACGTTGATTAGCAAAGTTAACAGATCTTGCCATATTACATGATAGAATAGGAAGCACAGGTTTTGACAGCAACAGTGCTAATTTTGTTGGTAGTAATAAATGTTTTCCAAAATTAAGGAAATTTATGACAAACAACATAGTTTTGTATGAAACAGAAACACACATTCATATCGACAACCATATGAATATGAAGATAACTATATAAAATGATAGGTTTTATTTGGCCATGAGAGTCACTGAAATTTGTACTTTTTGTACTTAGAATATTGTTAATATGCATTTCATTGTAACATAAAAATGAACCAAGAATTAAATTTAAAATTAGTTCTCATATAAAAATGCTATAATTTGCGTCACATAGAAATGAAAGTGAATCACTTTATATCTCAAATTTCAGTTCAAATCGAATAGATACTAAGCAGACGATTTTAAATAATATAAAATAAGAAATGAATAAATGAAATATTTAAATGAATGACGTCATAATGATAGAAAAATATCATTTTCGCCTATTTATTATGTGATGAATTGAACATTTTAATCTCATGCTTTTAACCGTGGAAAACTGCGTTTAAAACAATTACTTGGGATGACGTCACATTGCTAGAAATATTGCTTCTTTCCCTTAGATATAATGCGATAAATTAAAAACTTAATCGTTTGCGTTTAACCGCGGAAAATAATGCTTGGAATAATGACATGAAATGCTCGAAAAAGGGGGAAGGAATGAATTTCGAACGTTGAAAATTTACAAAAACCTTCCCAGGGATATACCTAAACATTTCCCAAATTTTCACGGCGATTGGATGCATAGTTTTTGAGTCTATTGAGTACAGACAGACAGACAGACAGACACACACAAATTCATTTTTATATATATAGATATCAAACAGATTCAATTAACAATCTTACCTAACACCAATTATATTGAGATCGAGATTCTTTGCAAGGCGTAAAAGTTGTGGAGTATCTTTCAATTCACAACCAAATTTGTAGCTGAGGGGGAATGCAGCGGGCACGTCAGGAATTTGGATCCGTAGAATGAGTCTGAAAACGGAAACGTACTATAATCACTGCGATCATGCACTTTAAAAATATTGTACTCAAGGATTTATAAGGAAAAAAATCCTGAAATATGGTACTTTAAACTTAACTTCTAAATATAACTTTATAAAACATAACTTCTTATTTTTATTAACTCAAAATCTGGCGATTTTCATTACATTGAATATTTAGTTTTTATTTATTGCTATTTCCTGAATCTTTTCCTCTACAGAAAATGAAAAAATAATGAATCTTATTTTGACACTCCTTGGTAACAGCAGCAAGCACCTTTTTATTGAACTAAAGCACTGAGTAAAAAAAAAAAAGTATATATAAAAAAAAATCTGCAATCCTAAGTTTAGAAATCAAATACCTGCTCCCAGAGTAGAAAGAAAAAACAGTAATATAAAAAAAAGAGAGTTCGATTGGTATGATTAAAAAATTAGTAACGTGTTTCAAAACATGAAGGAAACTGTACTGAACTGAAGGAGCATGAGTCTTATTGGTAGGAAGAAAAATGTAGTAACTCGTTTGAAAACATGAAGAAAACAAAACTGAAGGAAAACATGAGTCTGATTTGTATGAAGAAATAGTAGTAACTCGTTTGAAAACATGAAGGAAACTGTACTGAACTGAAGGAAACATGAGTCTGATTGGTATCAAGAAAAAAGTAGTAATTCGTTTGAAAACATGAAGAAAATTGAAGTGTAGGAAAACATGATTCTGATTAGTATGAAGAAAAAAGTAGTAATTTGTTTGAAAACATGAAGAAAACTGAACTGAACTGAAGGAACATGAGTCTTATCGGTAGGAAGAAAAAAGTAGTAACTCATTTGAAAACATGAAGAAAATTGAACTGAAGGAAAACATGAGTCTGATTTGTATGAAGAAATAGTAGTAACTCGTTTGAAAACATAAAGGAAACTGTACTGAACTGAAGGAAACATGAGTCTGATTGGTATCAAGAAAAAAGTAGTAATTCGTTTGAAAACATGAAGGAAACATGAGTCTGATTGGCATGAAGTAAAAAGTAGTAACTCATTTGAAAACATGAAGAAAACTGAAGTGTAGGAAAACATGAGTCTGATTAGTATGAAGAAAAAAGTAGTAATTTGTTTGAAAACATGAAGAAAACTGAACTGAACTGAAGGAACATGAGTCTTATCGGTAGGAAGAAAAAAATAGTAACTCATTTGAAAACATGAAGAAAATTGAACTGAAGGAAAACATGAGTCTGATTTGTATGAAGAAATAGTAGTAACTCGTTTGAAAACATAAAGGAAACTGTACTGAACTGAAGGAAACATGAGTCTGATTGGTATCAAGAAAAAAGTAGTAACTCATTTGAAAACATGTAGAAAACTGAAGTGTAGGAAAACATGAGTCTGATTAGTATGAAGAAAAAAGTAGTAATTTGTTTGAAAACATGAAGAAAACTGAACTGAACTGAAGGAACATGAGTATCGGTAGGAAGAAAAAAAGTAGTAATTCGTTTGAAAACATGAAGGAAAATGAACTGAAGGAAAACATGAGCTGATTTGTATGAAGAAATAGTAGTAACTCGTTTGAAAACATAAAGGAAACTGTACTGAACTGAAGGAAACATGAGTCTGATTGGTATCAAGAAAAAAGTAGTAATTCGTTTGAAAACATGAAGGAAACATGAGTCTGATTTGTATGAAGAAATAGCAGTAACTCGTTTGAAAACATAAAGGAAATTGTACTGAACTGAAGGAAACTTGAGTATGATTGGTATCAAGAAAAAAGTAGTAATTCGTTTGAAAACATGAAGGAAACATGAGTATGATTGGCATGAAGAAAAAAGTAGTAACTCATTTGAAAACATGAAGAAAACTGAAGTGTAGGAAAACATGAGTCTGATTAGTATGAAGAAAAAAGTAGTAATTTGTTTGAAAACATGAAGGAAACTGAACTGAACTGATGGAACATGAGTCTTATTGGTAGGAAGAAAAATGTAGTAACTCGCTTGAAAACATGAAGGAAACTGAACTGAAGGAAAACGTGAGTCTGATTGGCATAAAGCAAAAAGTAGTTATTCGCTTGAATACATGAAGAAAACTGAACTGAACTGAAGGAAACATGAGTCTGATTGGCATGAAGAAAAAATTAGTAACTCGTTTGAAACACTGATACAAGGAATGGATTGAACAAGGAACATGTTACATGATAAAGAGAAAATTTCATACCAACAATACGAAACCAAGTGATTTTAACTATTGTTAACTATCAAGGTATTGAATTCGTTTCGAACTATCTCCACTTTTCAACTCGATTGTCAACTTCTAAATAAAGTGTATGCAAATTTTATGATTACATATATATTGCTGTTGTATTTTTTTTTTTGCGGAGTATAATGTGTTTTCAATGCTGCAGATTTAGTAGTAGTTGTAGAAGCTAGTAAGTTTGTAAGCGTTTATATTATTTTATTAACATTCAAGTAGAAAGAGTAAATACTTTGTCTATTTAACAAAAGTTCTGGGGACTTAGTTTTCAAATTAAGCCCCATCACAAACTTTTACAATTCTGAATTACTCTGCAGCTAATATCTACCAGTTATTTTCCTAAAATCCTCACGTAGACTGGAAAATTTCTCACAGTGCATTAGTATGTCGAGTACATAGGGAAATAGCAGTTGCCATAACATTATGAACCAGTAGTTCTCAAATATTTTCCCCCTTCTTTTTCTTATATCACACCTTTTACATTCATCCTCAAATGTAATAGCGTTACACAACTACATAATAACAAAATTACAATTTTAACTCTGATGTTTTTCGTCGTCACATCAAAATAAAATATAAATCAAACCTTTTGATATTTAAAATAAAATCTGTTGAAATAATTACCTCTATTTCATACAGTAAAAATTTTCAATTAAATTTTTTTAGTACGTTACGTCTTGACAATAACCAAGCAAATATTCCTGTCGTTTTAGGTGAACAGTAATAAATATAGCTAAAAATTTATATATTGCTTATTCGTTTTAACTTTCCTAGAAATGAAAATGGTTGTCAATTCGTTTATATGAAACCTTTAGTAGATCCCCAAACTTTATCCATGCATCTCCCGATAAAATTGCATGTACCATGTACTCTCACAATAGTAACTGGGACCACTAGAAGTCCTGTAGGAACTACTTTGTGAAGCACTGAATTTAAATAGTGAAATATAAAAAATAGTAAAAAAAAATTAAAAAAAAAAAAATAAAATAAAATAAAAGAAGGCAAAATTTTCTGATACGAGGAGCACCCAGAAAGTAAGTTTCCCTATTTAAAAGAAAAAAGAACTCACACTTTCACGGACATATTTTTGGCAACAAGTACAGCAACGTTTCAGCTATTTTTAAACATAGCCACCACCAGAACCAAGACATTTG
>CM063507.1:20418744-20426244 GCA_032207245.1 Pardosa pseudoannulata
TAATTGTTTTTCTAATTGAAATTTAAAAAAAACAGTCAAAATGACTGCCTTGGGCAATCTAGTATTAAAGGGGAAAACATCGAAAAACTTACTTTCTGGATGAGGCTCGTACATTGATTGGTCAGTGTTCAATATTACCTTGCATGAGGATATACAGTCTTTATTTTCTGTAGCTCGGCCTCATTATCGAATGTTAAGAGGCTGACCCCAACCATGGCAGCATACTTCAGTGAAGAAACAGATTTGATTGGATGTCCGTATATAATGTCGGTAGATTGAGCACCTTCGGAGAGCACGGTTTCCATCTCACCCTGTACCAATGAATGAAATATTTTGAGGTTGCACAAAATAAACATTTTAACACATTGTGTGCAGGACACTTACTAGTACGTTTTCTGACGATTGATACTTGAGCACGGATTATGTACTAGTACGGGTTAGTGTAGCAACATGGTTTGTTTGGGGGTACGTATAAAACGGTATAAACAGGAAAACGAAGCCGAATGTTCTTGTCTACTACATAGATTTTGGAAAAATTGAGATAAATAAAAACTAGTTTTTAAATCAGTCGATGCGGAACCATAGAATGGGAAGTTTGATTAAAAAAATCAATTTAAAGTTAATTTTTATTTATCCTTGCGAAAATGATATAATATAGATGTATATTTATGTATTGTATATATATTTGTATTTATATACACATATATTTGTTTATTTGTCTATTTATAAATTTGCTTATATATTTTAATATAAAAACGAAAATTTGGTTAAAAAATTAAATAATTTTTGATTTATTGAGATTTAACTGAATAACTAAATTTAAGTGCAGAACACCCGCTCCTGGTACAATTCCTCTGCGAAATGTACCCGCACGCAATTTGTTGAGAAATACATCAGTTAGTCTATAAAATACAGGGGAACCCACTTACAAGTTTTAAAGGGGATCAAGAGATTAAAATTTCATAAGCTGGAAAACTTTTATACAGAAAACCTGGAAAAATTAATTGGGAAAAATATTTAAATCTAGTAGTAAATCTATTTTCATCTTTAAATGTTGTCTAAAAAAATATAGGACTGTAGTAGAATGAATAATCTAACATTTTAATCAATCTACAATGAAGGACATTTTAATCAATCTAAAATGAAGGACATTGAGATTGCACAAAATAAAAACTTTAAGAAATATATCAGTTAGTCTAATAAATACAGGGGAACACACTTAAGAAGTTTTCCAGGGGATCGAAAGATTAAAATTTCTGAAGCAAGAAAACTTTTAAACTAAAAATCTGGAAAATTAATTGTGAAAAATATTTAAATCTAGTAGTAACTAGTTTTTCACCTTTAAATGTAGTCTCATAAATATATAGTGCTGTAGTAGAATGAATAATCTAACATTTTAATCAATCTAGATTGAAGGACATTTTAATCAATCTAGAATGAAGGACAGCGAGTTTGCACAAAATAAAAATTTTAAGAAATACATCAGTTAGTCTAATATATACAGGGGAACACACTTAAGAAGTTTTCCAGGGGATTGAAAGATTAAAATTTCTGTAACAAGAAAACATTTAAACAGAAAACCTAAAAAAATTAATTGTGAAAAATATTGAAATCTAGTAGTAAGTCTATTTTCACCTTTAAATGTTCTCAAAATATATAGTGCTGTAGTAGAATGAATAATCTAACATTTTAATCAATCTAGATTGAAGGACATTTTAATCACTCTAGAATGAAAGACATTGATATTGTACAAACTAAAAATTTTAAGTAATGCATCAGTTAGTCTAATAAATACAGGGGAACCCACTTAAAAAGTTTTCTGAGGATCGAGATATTAAAAGTTCTTAAGCTGGGAAACTTTTAAACAGAAAATCTGGAAAATTAATTGTGAAAAATATTGAAATCTAGTAGTAAGTCTATTTTCACCTTTAAATGTTCTCAAAATATATAGTACTGTAATAGAATGAATAATCTAACATTTTAATCAATCTAGATTGAAGGACATTTTAATCACTCTAGAATGAAAGACATTGATATTGTACAAACTAAAAATTTTAAGTAATGCATCAGTTAGTCTAATAAATACAGGGGAACCACTTAAAAAGTTTTCTGGGGATCGAGATATTAAAATTTCTTAAGCTGGGAAACTTTTAAACAGAAAATCTGGAAAATTAATTGTGAAAAATATTGAAATCTAGTAGTAAGTCTATTTTCACCTTTAAATGTTCTCAAAATATATAGTGCTGTAGTAGAATGAATAATCTAACATTTTAATCAATCTAGATTGAAGGACATTTTAATCACTCTAGAATGAAAGACATTGATATTGTACAAACTAAAAATTTTAAGTAATGCATCAGTTAGTCTAATAAATACAATGGAACCCACTTAAAAAGTTTTCTGAGGATCGAGATATTAAAAGTTCTTAAGCTGGGAAACTTTTAAACAGAAAATCTGGAAAATTAATTGTGAAAAATATTGAAATCTAGTAGTAAGTCTATTTTCACCTTTAAATGTTCTCAAAATATATAGTGCTGTAGTAGAATGAATAATCTAACATTTTAATCAATCTAGATTGAAGGACATTTTAATCACTCTAGAATGAAAGACATTGATATTGTACAAACTAAAAATTTTAAGTAATGCATCAGTTAGTCTAATAAATACAGGGGAACTCACTTAAGAAGTTTTCCAGGGGATCGAAAGATTAAAATTTCTGAAGCAAGAAAACTTTTAAACTAAAAATCTGGAAAATTAATTGTGAAAAATATTTAAATCTAGTAGTAACTAGTTTTTCATCTTTAAATGTAGTCTCATAAATATATAGTGCTGTAGTAGAATGAATAATCTAACATTTTAATCAATCTAGATTGAAGGACATTTTAATCAATCTAGAATGAAGGACATTGAGATTGCACAAAATAAAAACTTTAAGAAATACATCAGTTAGTCGAATAAATACAGGGGATACACTTAAGAAGTTTTCCAGGGTATCAAGAGATTAAAATTTAAGCTGGAAATCTTTTAAGCAAAAAACCTAGAAAAATTAATTGTGAAAAACATTTAAACCTAGTAGTAACTCTATTTTCACCTTTAAATGTTGTCTCAAAAATATATAGTGCTGTAGTACAATGAATAATCTAACATTTTAATGAATCTAGATTGAAGGACATTTTAATCAATCTAAAATGAAGGACATTGAGATTGCACGAAATAAAAACTTTAAGAAATATATCAGTTAGTCTAATAAATACAGGGGAACTCACTTAAGAAGATTTCCAGAGGAGCGAAAGATTAAAATTTCTGAAGGAAAAAAAAACTTTTAAACTAAAAATCTGGAAAATTAATTGTGAAAAATATTTAAATCTAGTAATAACTAGTTTTTCACCTTTAAATGTAGTCTCATAAATATATAGTGCTGTAGTTGAATGAATAACATTTTAATCAATCTAGAGTGCATATTGCATAGTTTCGAAATATCTAAAATATTAACTTTAATCAAGAATCTTTTAATTGGATTTAGTATTAAAGAAAATAATAAGTCAAATATATACCAGGTGGCTATAATTAAAATGACAGTGCTCACAGTGTTCTGCAGCGCGATCTATTTGCTAGAATGACGCCACATTTTGTAGCAAGATTAAACAAGACGGGGGACGAAGGATTCCACAAAAAACAAATTAGTTCCAAAAGTCACCTCTAGGGGAATATTTGGCGCTGTGTTATAGAAAATAGAGTGTTAACAAATGCAAATTAATACGGAATAGAATTACCTTTTATTATGCACATTTTCTGATTTAGTTCAAGTTCAATATGGCAACACTTTTAAAAAATCTACATAAACACCGATAAAGTCTCGTGATCTGCAATATCACGTACGCTGAGCAGAAGAAGTTCTTTATTCAAATTTTACATTACACCCATTGGCACAGTGCCAGCTGCTTGGGTTTTAAAAGGCAATGTGTTACGTTTAGAATCAATTGGATTGAAATGTCTCCTTCTTTAGTCGAGCGTGCGTTACTGGTCAAACTCTTTTACCTCAACCAGAGCAAAGCGTCAGCCGCAACAGAGGATCAGATAATATTGCTGCTACCTCTAGCGCTCGTGGAGTGGCTCTGAATATAGATATGCAATACAGTACAGTATGGAAAATCTTACGAAAGGTTATCAACTTCTATCTGTACAAGATCAGCTGTGTACAGGATTTACTGTACCCCGACCATAATAAGCGATTGACCTTTTGCTCTCACTTTTCTTGACAGAATGGAGGTGGATGACACTTGGTCGTGGAAAATCTTATGGGGAGACGAGGCCCACTTTTACCTGAATGGAACTGTGAATACCCAGAACTGCTGAATTTGGGATGACAAATCACCACATGCAGTCACAACAATTCCGTTACATTCACCAAAGGTAACTGTTTGGTGTGGGTTCACAGCGGAATTTTTCCTAGGTCCATTCTTCTATGATAGCGTTACCCCAACAGAACCGGAAACCTGTTCTGTTACCGGAGAGAAATATCGCCACATCTTGAACAGCTTTGTCATTCCGGCACTTCAGCAAAGACAATGCCAACTGTACAGAAGATTCCTGCAGAATGTTACTTTCTGCAGTTGTGCGTACTGTGCAAAGAATGCAGTATGTGGTCTACAACAACGGCAGTCACATTGAACCTCATTTGAATGCAAAATAAAAAGTAATTTCCGTATTGATTTGCATTTGCTAACACTCTATTTTCTATTACACAGGTCCAAATATTCCCCTAGTGGTGACTTTTGGACCTAATTGGTTTTTTCGCAGAATCTTTCGTCCCCCGTCTTGTTTAATCTTCCTACAAAATGTGGCGTCATTCTCGCAAATAGATCGCGCTATAGAACACTTTGAGCACTGTCAATTTAATTATGGTCATCCGGTACTTAAGGAAATTCGAAATACTATTAAGTTAATTAACTATAATATTTTTGAATTCCTTAGAATTTGTGTTTGAACAGGGTTACTGTTTAAATCAGTAACTTTTCTTCCTAGCTGGGTGAAAAGGACCAAATGAATTTTGCTTACAAAAATGCCTTGATTTACAATCAGAATGTAAAAACCTCCAAATTTTTAAGAGCTTTTATGTTGTTTTGTATCTCCAAAAAGATCTGATTTTCATTTGAGTAGAAGTATAGATTATTTAACTTAAATAACAAGGAAAGGAATACGTTTCAAATGCTCAAACATTCAAATACATAACAGAATATTTATTCAAAATAACTTCTTTACTAGCATATAGCCCGTCATATGACGGTATCAGTAAAATTTTTAATTTTCCAGAATTGTGAAGTACCTATAAGGCAGATAAAGAAAATGTTTTGTTTTTTGGCTGAGAATTATCTGGTACCCGCTCAATCATTTTTTTTATCTTCATGCTCCTTTAAAGTCTCCCGATACTGTGAATGCTGGTTAGAATCACCTTGAATTCATTTAGAAAAATAATTCAAAGTTTTCTTAGCTACGTCGAAATTATCGTTAAGTTCTTAACTATTTATTGCACAGTAATTAATGGAAGTAAAGGAATGAAACTATCATTTCCACTATATCCTCGATAAAAGAAAATTATTTACGTCATATCTAAGTTCAGTGATAAAACGTATGAAAATAAAGCAGACGATATTTAAATAATTTTAAATAAGAAATGATTAAGTGAGATGGTTAAAGGAATGACGTCATAATAATAGAAAAATATGTTATTTTTATCTATTTATAATTTGAAAATTTAATCGCCTGCTCTTAACCGTTTAAAATAGAGCTTGAAATAATGGCATTAAATGCTAGAAAAAAGGGGAAGGGGTGGATTTCGAACGTTTTAAAGACGACACCAGATTTTACTGTGATATGAAGTATATTTACACCAATTTATTTTAGAATCGGATCGATAGTATCACACATTGGAGGTAGGTGGAATTTGTTGTTAACACCAGTGATAAAATTTTCATTCTAACAAAAAATAATCAATGATTAAATTTAAAATCATCATATATGTGCGTAATCTATTATTTAAACCAAATACAAAAGAAAATTATTTACGTGATATGTAAGTTCAGTGATAAAACGTATGAAAATAATGCAGACGATATTTAAATAATATAAAATAAGAAATGATTAAATGAGATGGTTAAAGGAGTGACGTCATAATGCTAGAAAAAATTATCTTTTCTATTTATTATGTAAATTGAAAAATTTAATCGTCTGCTCTTAACCGGGGAAAATAGGGCTTGAAATAAGGGCATTTAATTATAGAAAAGAGGAGAAGGAGTGGATTTCGAATGTTGCTAAACCTAACTCATCAAGAATCCAATATGGATTACTCTATCGATACCAGGTCCAACCGCTTCATAAATTCGAGGACAGACGGACAGATAACTTAGGTTATTATTATAAAGAAGATGGTTCATTTAAACTTTCACTTTTCCTTAGGATAAAACATAACAGTATTGAAATAACTATTTTAAATGCCTACAGGTCTCTCATATTTTATGGATGTTAAAAAATGTGCACTTACCTGGCTAGCGCATTCAAAGCAAAACCCAAGAGAAACCATAAGACGTAGCACAAGAGGATCAGGATTGCATTTAACAGCTAGAGGAGCAGAACAATACTTAAAGGTAATACAGTAGTGCCTTGACTAAACAGTTTAATTTGATATCAATTTGTTTTATTTTCAACCGTTTCTGCACAAGGTTTACATACACACATACACAAAAATGCTCTTTTTTATTTATATAAACTACAGGTTTTGATGTATATAATTATATCTTTCTAATCTTAAAAAAGAATTACTTATTTACCTATATTTTTTCATAGGAGGTATATTTAACTATTATGTGCTAGAGTCATGTATCAACACATTTAAGATAATGATTCATGTAGGTACAATGTTAATAAACACAGTATAACTAAATATTTACCTTTGGTGAAAAAACTACAAGAAAATATTCTTTATTTATATTTCTGTTATGAATATTTTTAAACTAAGTTATAATTTGAATTATTAAGAGAATTACTTCAAAAATTTCGTAAGGTGTATCGAAGAATTATTGTACAAAATTTCCTACATGTAACTCACCTTTTTCTCACAATTGAGTTTTTAGTTAAATTTATTTTAGTTTAAATTTATTTAGTTAAATTTATTTAGTTAAATATATATATATATATATATATATATATATATATATATATATATATATATATATATATATATAATATATATATATATATATATATATATATATATATATATATATATATATATATATACAAATATACAAACACCAGATCTCGGTTTTTAGCTATCTGTATGCAAGGAGCATTTAGCCTATGCTATTCTTACGTGCAAGATAGTACTTGGCCGACCCCTATACGTGCATATACTAGGTAGATATTCTATCAGCTGCCCTATAAATTTGCCCGCCTGCGTGCATGCACGCACTGCACATATATTAACGCCAGTCCTGTATGCAT
>CM063507.1:20438744-20443744 GCA_032207245.1 Pardosa pseudoannulata
TTGTTTGTGGGTATAAAAATAACGGTATATACAGGAAAAGGAAGCCGAATGTTCTTGTCTACTACACAGATTCTGGAAATGTTTAGACAAATAAAAACTAATTTTTACATTATTTTATGATTGCTCTTTTCATTTTTTATAAAGTATAAATATTTATATATAACATAATTCAAAAAAAATTAGAAATATATACAACTATTTCTATTTGATTTTTCATATTTACGATACTATTATAAATTTATCCCCTAAAAATATATTTTTTGTTTACAAAAATCTTATGGCTGTTATTTATATATTTCTATTTATTGCACGGTGTTCTTGTATTTGCATTATGTAAAGTTCATTATCTACTATAGAATATATTTTGGACGTGATTTAGTACCTTGTACACATGTCCTATATCTTATAAGTTTGCCTTTTCATTTCATTTTTTACTGTTTTCCTTAACACATTGTATGCGGGACAGTTACTAGTACGTTTTCTGACGATTGATACTTGAACTCTGGTCACGTACTAGTACGGGTTAGTGTAACAACATGGTTTGTTTATGGGTACAAAAATAACGGTATATACAGGAAAACGAAGTCGAATGTTCTTGTCTACTACATAGATTCTGGAAATATTTAGACAAATAAAAAGTATTTTTTACATTATTAGTTTTATGATTACTGTTTTCATTTTTTTTATAATTTAAAAATATTTATATATAACATAATTCAAAATAATTAAAGCTATGTATTACTATATCTATTTGAATTTCCGTATTTACGATACTATTATAAATTTATCAAATAAAAAATATATTTTTTGTTAACAAAAATCTTATGGCTGTTATTTATATATTTCTATTTATTGCACGGTTTTCTTGTATTTGCATGATGTAAAATTCATCATCTAGTGTACAATATTTTTGGGACGTCAATTGGTAACTTGTACATATTTCCTATACCTTATAAATTTGTCTTTTCTTTTCATTTTTTCCTGTTTTCCTTAACACATTGTATGCGGGACAGGTACTAGTACGTTTTCTGACGATTGATACTTGAGCACGGGTGAAGCACTAGTACGGGTTAGTGTAACAACATGGGTTTGTTTGTGGGTACAAAAATAACAGTATATACAGGAAAACGAAGCCGAATGCTCTTGTCTACTACATAGATTCTATAAAAAATTAGACAATAAAAACTGGTTTTTACATCAGTCGATGAGGAACCACAGAACGGGAAAAAATTAAAATTATATACTAACATTTCTATTTGATTTTTCATATTTAGGATACTATTATAAATTTATCCACTAAAAAATATATTTTTTGTTTACAAAAATCTTATGGTTGTTATTTATATATTTCTATTTATATATTTGTTTATATATTTCAATATAAAATACGAAAAGTTGGTTAAAAATGAAATAATTTTCGTTCTATTGAGATTTAACTGAATAACTAAATTGACGCTCAAAACGCCCGCTCCCGGTACAATTCCGCTGAGAAATGTACTCGCACACAATGTGTTAAAGCTCTAGCTCTATATAAAATATTTAATTTTTATTTTAAGCGATATAGATTTAAACTTTGCACACCAATTTTAACTTTTGGGAACGTGGGTTTAAAACTAAGTTTCCGTAAAAATCCATTGTAAAAATCTTAAAACAGCTATAATTATTTTATGTGTAATAATGTTCTAGAAATAAAACAGCAATAATGGTTTAAAAATAATCATGTAGCATTGCTTAAAAATTCTCAATATAGGAATTTAATTTCGACATATTTAAATAAGGTATTTAAAAACGTATTATTTATTTCATACACTTTAAATTTAATAATAAAACTACATAGAAACTACATAGAAACTACATAGATAATACATTTTAAGGAGAGTAATGTGCATATTACTAAAAAGAAAACATTAGCGTGTTTCACTGTACAAAATTACATTTTTCTCTCATTCAAGCATAACATACCAACGTTCCCGTATGAAAACATACCAAAATACTCAAATATTTTTTAACTTTGAAATTGCATTTAAACGATATTTTAATAAATCAATATTACTTCCCTAACTTTGCTCATAATGCAATGTTTGAAATATTAAATAAAACGTACAAAATAGACATAATGCAAAAATTGAAATTCGGTTATCGGCTAGATAAGTTTTGAAACGTACATATTAGAAAATAATTTTTATATAAAATTGAAATAAAATATCTGTTTTATTCAATAAATTAAAAATTTTGAAGATATTTGCATTTTAGAATTTAGAAAACCAAAAACTACTAAGAATTAAAAATATCTATAAAATTAAATTGGTTGATACAAAGTCTTTCAGTTTGTAAAGTTTCAGTGTACAAAATTACATTTCTCTCTCATTCAAGCATAACATTCCAATGTTCCCATATAAAAACATGCCAAAAATCTCAATTTTTAAAAAAATTTTGAAATTGCACTTAAGCGATATTTTAATTAATTTTATTTTTCGAACTTTGCTCATAATGCTATGTATAAAACATTAAATAAAACGTACAAAATAGACAAAATGCAAAAATTGAATTGTTATTGGCTAGATAAATTTTAAAACGTGCATATTAGAAAATAATTTTTATATAAAATTGAAATAAAATATCCGTTTTATTCAATAAACTAAAAATTTTGAAGATAATTGCATTTTAGAATTTAGAAAACCAAAAACTACTAAGAATTAAAAATATCTATAAAATAAAATTGGTAGATACAAAGTCTTTTTTTCATTTATTTATTATTTTTTCTTAGAATGGGGTGATTGTAATTATGGATATTTATTTATTTATAGATTTTTTTTATGGATATTTTCAACTTATTTTATTTCCTTTCTTTAAAACAACAATTTTCCGTAGACACTAAGGCTTTTTCATTTATTTATTATGTTTTTTTAAAGTGGAGCGATTGTAACTACTAGCTTAATTTCTTTTTAAATGACATTAAAAAAATTTTAATTTCTTAAGACAGAGAAACATTTTATTGTGTAATTGTGTAACCTGTTACACTGCCTAATGACTATATTGCTGACATTTTATTTTGCATAATATTTCCTCTTGATATTTTAGCAACATTTTATAGAATTTTCTCTTTCATTTCCACTTCTACTGCCTGAGTTCAATAACTTTTGATATACTGGACACAAACAAGAGCAATTTCCTCCAAGTGAAATTATGTAACCTGTTACATAACCTGATGACTATATTGCTGACGTTTCCTTTTATATAATATTTTCCTTTGTTATTTTAGCAACATTTTATAGAATTTTCTCTTTCATTTCCACTTCTACTGCCCGAGGTCAAAAACTTTTGATATACTGGACACAAATAAGAGCAATTTCCTCCAAGCGTAAATGTGTAACCTGTTACAATACCTGATGACTATACTGCTGACGTTTTCTTTTATATTATATTTTCCTCTTTATTTTAGCAACATTTTATAGAATTTTCTCTTTCATTTCCACTTCTACTGCCCAAGGTCAGTAACTTTAGATACCTGGGCACAAATAAGAACAATTTCCTCGAAGTTTAACTGTGTAACCTGTTACACAACCTGATGACTATATTGCTGACGTTTTCTTTTACATAATATTTTCCTCGTGATATTTTAGCAACATTTTATATAATTTTCTCTTTCATTTCCACTTCTACTGCCCGAGGTCAATAACTATGGATGTACTAGACACAAACAAGAGCAATTTCCTTTTGTGGTTACGCATTTCTCGAGAAATCGAATGCAAGCCTTAGTCACTCTGGTTTATTTCTCTATGTTACGAAATGCAGACAAGATTAATAAAGTGGGGAGGGTATATAAGCATCGATCTATTGAATATTGTAAACATTATTTTACATTCTCGCCATCATGAAGATTTCGATTCTTATATTCGTCACTTTAATTACGATTGTAGTGTGCCACTCTCATGGTAAGATCAAATTGATACTTTTACCCAATTTGTCCTTTAAATTGCAGTAAATTTTATTATTTACAGAAGTATAAATGTTTCAAATATTTGAAATATCTTTTAATAGTTTTATAATTATCAGAATTGATTTTACCAGCAAAGTTTACGGAACTAATCGATTATCTTTTTCTCTCTTAAATTAGACCTGCTTTAAACTTCTATTTTTCATTTTTTTAAATCTAACTGCTTTGTTAATACTAATGAACTTTATGGAATATTGACAATTTTATTTTTTCTCTCCTGATATATAAGAGGATATTGAAATGTAAAATAAAATAGACCTCAAAATTTCTGATGAAAGTTAATTATTTAGGCTATTTTTAATTCAGAAAACAACACATTTTGGATTATGTATCTAAACTGTCTGTAAATACTAATGAACTTTATGGAATATTGACAGCTTTATTTTTTCTCGTTTCTGATATATGAGAGGATATTGAAATGTAAAATAAAATAGACCTCAAAATTCTGGTGGAAGTTAATTATTTAGGCTATTTTTAATTCAGAAAACAACACATTTTGTATTATGTATCAAAACTGTCTGTAGAGAGAATCCCTACTAAAAAACCCGCCAAATTATAGTTTTTGCCTGGAAAATTTTTCACATATTTTTCAAACTAGATACAATACATTTCATTAAAATTTTTCTATGGGTTAGGAAATATATCGTAAGAATTGAAACATGGTAAGTTTTTTCACTGATTAAGGTATCTCTACGTTCGAAAAACATTTTTCTTTAAACGTAGAAACTAGTTCATGTTTTTACATTTTTAGATTTATTTTTTATATTATCATAGAGAATTGCACTTAAAAAAATTATTCCTGGAAAAGTTTTTATAAAATTTCTAATAAATGAAGAAAATTTAGTAAAAAAAATCGGGTTTTTCCAAAAGGTCTAATTTTTTAATAAATTAAATTATTTCAATTATTTTTGATGCAACACATTTCTTATACACTGGACTAGTGAATCACCTAAAATAATCTTTGCTTAATTTACATTTGGTATAACATTTTGGTCCTTCAAAT
>CM063507.1:20446244-20468744 GCA_032207245.1 Pardosa pseudoannulata
TAGTGAGAATTGAAATGTAAGTTCTTTTACTAAATGAATAATAGTTTAGTTATCTTCCGTGAATGTAGCCACTGATCTCCTTTAGTCTAGTGTTCTTACATTTTAGGTTCATGTCATCAAATACTAATGAGGAATGAACATCTATTTCATTTCACATGTAAATTTTAATGTAATATCTTTTTCATTTTACTTAATCGTTCCCCCTAGTATAACTTTTTTCTCACGAATTTTTCTAACTAGATTTATTACTAGTATTCGACTCGTCAATTGTAAGTTTACAAATTAAGTTCAAAATAGGTAGCAATATTGTTATTAATGACTTTATCGGCATCATTTCCTAAGGAATAAGAATATTTTGATTGAGTTCAAATTAAATATATCATGAGATTTGAAATGTACGTTTTTTACTGAATAAATAAGACATTAGTTATTCTCTATGAATGGGGCATTTGATATTGCATCAATATATTGCTCTTGTATTTTTGATTCATGTTATCAAATACATTGAAGAATGAACCTCTATTTCATTTCACTTGTAAATTTGGATGTAATATCTTTTTTATTTTACCTGATCGTCTCCCCCAGTATAACTTTCTTTTCAAAATATTTTCAAACCAGATTTATTACCAGTATACGACTTGTCAAATGTAACTTTACAAACTAAGTTCAAAATAGGTAACAACATTTTTAATGACTTTGTGTCACCATTTTCTAAAGAATAAGAATACTTTGGTTACGTTTCAACGTAAATATATGGTAAGCATTCAAATGTAAGTTCTTTTACTAGATAAATAATAAATTAGTTATTCTTTATGAATGTCGCCTTTGATTTCCTTCAGTCTATTGATCTTACATTTTTGGTTCATGTATCAAATAGAATGAATGTCTATTTCATTTCACTTAAAAATTTTGATGTAATATACCTTTTAGTTTACTAAATCGTTCCCCCTAGTATAACTTTCTTTTCAAGAAGTTTTCTAACCAGATTTATTACTAGTATACGAGTTGTCAACTGTAAGTTTACAAGCTAAGTTCAAAATAGGTAATATTTTTAATGGATTTATCGCAACATTTCCTTACGAATAAGAGCCTTTTTGGTTGAGTTCTAGTGTAAATTTTAAGGTTCCAATTACAAAAAATCTTTGCGTCTACTAAAGCCTAAATTTATTCTCATAATTTAGTATATTGGCATGACATGTATGAGCAAAACGAATATCTTCCCTAAACGGTTCCTGAAAAACATTAAAAAATTGTTTTTCTTAAAATCTTGTAAACTTATTAAATTTTATTTTTTAATATTTCTCTTACAAGCAATACAAACAACCCTTTTAAAGAATTTCACATTTGAATTTAACATTATATTGCTCAAAATTTAGCTGTTCAAAATTTGACGTCTGACATTCAGGAGTATTCAAAATATTTGACAACATACGTAAGATATTTACAGATAAATTTGTGCTACTTGATAAGTTAGCAAAAGTATGTTTTTTCATTAAATATTTTAGATTAGATAATAAACAAGCAAAATGATAAAAATAATTCCTCCAATTCACATTACATCTATGTAAAAACATCATTAAAATTAATACAGTTTTTTTTATCTTAAGTGAAAAAATGTAAAATGTTTTCTAGAAAAGAATACGGCAGTATGGTAGATATAGTGAAAAAATGGCGTGCTTAATCAACTGGTATTCAACAATAAAGTTATTTTGGCGTCTTTCTAGACACCTATTCTTTGTATATTACATATTCGATACGCCCTATGTATTAGAACATCAATAAAATTAAAAAAGTTTTTATATTAAATAAAAAAGTAAAATGTTTTCCCCAAAAAGATACTACAGCATGATAAATATCGTCTGAAAAAAATGGCGTACTTATTCAACTGATATGCAGAATTTAATTTATTATTGGCGTTTTTCTAAAAACCAATTTTTTGTATTCTATCTATTATGCATTAAAGCATCAATAAAGTTATTAAAGCTTTTTATCTTAAATGAAAAAAAGGAAAAGCCTTCCACAAAAGGATATGATAATATGGTAAATATTGAGAAAAAAATGGCACACACATTCAAGTGGAATTCAAAGTTGTTGGCGTTTTCAATTCAAGTCCAATTCTATGTATATGGAATAACTGTTCTCTCCTAAATTTTCTCGTATAAGAAGCTCATTAATAAAGTGAAAGTTTTCATAACGATTATTTAATGATATAGTTTTAAATCATGCTAAAACAATTACACAACGAATTCTTTGGCGGCATTGTGACTTTTTTTGGAAAGTCGCCAGTTACAACTATATAGAGTATATTAAAATTTATAAATCGTTTCGATTTGTTGAAACCAAGTTTAGTATTCCGGCCGCCATATTTTGGCTTATTTTTGTTGAAATAATCGCCAAATTGTCGCCAAGTGATTTTTACACTTTTTTTTCATCTTCTATTAATTTTATTTACGATTTTTAAGCATATTTTGAACAAAAAAGGCTTGATATATTAGTAAAGTGAATGAAAATGCAAACTTAAGTTTTCATTGAATTTGAACACCATTGTTGTATTTTTTTAACCAAACAGTGAGGAGCTTTTGCAGTAGGTAGAAACTAAGCAAAATTTAATCATCACTTGGTTATATTTATGCAAACATTGCCAAAACACTGTTACTATTTAATATTTTAAAACTATTAAGTAACTATAAGGTGATAAAGAACGTTACAAATTACTTTTAGAGATTGTTAGCTTAAAATCGAAACAAAGAACGGTGTAAATATTTTATAGAAATTATTAGTTTAAAATTCTAACAAAAATAGAGAGGGGTTAATGTTTTTTTTATACAAGAGGTTAAAGTCCCCAAATCTTCAACCACAGTGTCAAAAAAAAAAAAAAGAGAGTTTTCTAGAATTTGGCGATAATCAACCGTGCTTGTCTGTTATACAGCCTTTCGATTTCAACACAATCCGAAATATAATTCATAAAATATATAATGTTTTATTTTTTATATTTATTTCAATTGAAAACAAGACTAGAACATACACACAACATATATATAAAAATTTATAAAAATATTTTGTTGCATTTTTTAATAATATACTGAATTCGATTTATCTTAACTCAATAAAATTAAAATTTCTGCAAAACTATGTAAAATTATTTTTTATTCATATTTACCATTTTATTCATATTCTTTAAAATCACTATATCCTAATACTGAATATTTAAGAATGAAATATCTATCAGTTACATCAGAAGTTTTAAATGTAAGTGTAAAATATGTAGCTATAAAAAGTTATTAAATTCATAACTTCGAATAATAATTAATTACTTACAGCTTTCGAACTAAATCCCTTTTGCGGATTCAAGGAACGAATTTCTGATAATAAATCCAGTGTTATTCTACAATAATGATTAAAATGACTATTAATATATGTTGCCATTCTTGAGTTGCTAACTGGATACAGATTTCACTAAAAAAACTGTCAATAACTTAATAAAAGAATTCAATAAAAGAAAGTTTAATAAAAGAATTTTATTTGCCATTTCCATGGCAACTAATAGTTCATTAATTGTCACTGTAATTAATCTATGTCAAACAGTACTAAATTACTAAATTAAAATAACCTTAAAATAACTCAATAAGTTAAAGTTACATATATCAACTAATAAATACAAGGGTATATTTGTAAATATTTTTATCAAGAAGCAAAATACGGGAATATATATATCATTTAATTTAAATTAGAATATCTTATTACCCATGGTTGTAATTTCCATTCATTTTGTAGGTGTCTCTTGTATTACAAGTTTTTGCTAAATCCCAGTTCAGGGGGCCCGCTCAACCAAGTTCAGTCTCCACGCCAAGCGTGGGCGATGTCGTCAAATTCTAGAACCCAGTTTTCTAGCTAACATTGTTCTATTTTTTATTTTCCAATTTTTTAAAAAAATTTGTAATCATCTTAACAAAATTTCAAACCTTTTTTTGTTCAACATATTCTTTGAAATTGGGTATAAGCTTAATACAAAAAGAAGCACAAATTGTTGACATCACTTGGCGACAATTTGGCGATCACTTGTACAAAAATAGAGCCAAAAACATGGCTTCCGGAGCCCAGAACTGGTATTCTACCCACGTTATTTTTTCCATGAAGATTTTTGTAAGCGTTCAACCATAAATAATTTCGGAGTAAAACCACTTGTTAGTATTCTTGTCTTCTCTTTAAATACATATAAATGATTTTCTCAATCAAGTCTTTAACATTTTAAATCCTCAATATAGAGCAGAACTAAATTAATTTTATTTTCGATTTTGAATTTATAAAAAACGTGTAATTTTTCCGCCATTTTATTACTTTCAACAAAAATCACCAAATTTTGGTGCTCTCAAAAATACATTAACACATTGTATCCGTGACACGTACTAGTACGTTTCCTGACGATTGAAACTTGAGCGCGGGTCACGTACTAGAACGGGTGAGTGTAACAACATGGTTTGTTTGTGGGTTCAAAAATAACAGTATATAAAGGAAAACGAAGCCGAATGTTCTTGTCTACTACATAGATTCTGAAAAATTTGAGACAAATCAAAACTAGTTTTTACTTCAGTCGATGCTGGACCTCAGAACGGGAAAGTAGATTAAAAAATCAATTTAGATTTAAATTTTATTTATCCTTACTAAAATGATATTATATATATATATATATATATATATATATATTATGTATATATTTCTTTATTTGTCTATATATTTGTTTATATATTTCAATATAAAATACGAAAAGTTGGTTAAAAATGAAATAATTTTCGATCTATTGAGATTTAACTGAATAACTGAATTGACGCTCAAAACGCTAGCTCCCGGTACAATTTCGCAGTGAAATGTACCAGCACATAATGTGTAAATAAATAAAATAAAAAAAAATAAAAGATCATAGTTGCGGATATCTCCGTGCTAAAGCATGTGCTCCTATTCTTTCTAATGTTTTTTAGTATTTAAAATAGGTAACTGAAAATAATACATTATTTATTTCTACAACAAAATTTAGGTTTTAGTTTTTAGAATCTACAGAGTATCGGATAACAGGATTACTTTCTAATCCTGAAATGTCTGTCAGCGAGCATATATAAACAATGAGCGAGAAAAATTAACAACTTGAGAGGGGTGAAAGAAGAGACATAAAATGGACTTGTTTTTAACACTCATGACGTAAACTAACTATAGAATAAGAAGTGTATGGACGGAAAATACAATTTTTATTTCGGCAGCGACATTTGTGCACAACGGTGACTTGATCAGAAGTGAGTAATTTTATAAGAACGGGAGATTAACCCTTTGACGGTTAGGGAAACGAGAAGTTTTCGTTTACTTAATTCGCGCAGCATTACGAGTAAACAGTAGTCGAAAGTGGCAGCTGTTTTCCCCAGCCGTTCTTTCGAAAATGTCACCCTTCTCTGGCGATGCCGTAGATAGCTCGCCTCACGCGTTTTAAAAATTTCTTAAAGTATTTGTAGTACATAAATAACAGTTTTTACGCACTTTAAAATAATTAATAAATGATAATTATTAAATAGTAAATTATAAATGATTATAATCAATTATATAAATAATAATAGCTAATTATAAATATTAGACAAATATTAAATTGAAAGGACTAAATAAATACAACTAATGTAAAACTTTAGCTTGATATACTGTGAACAAAGTCTTCATCCGACTCAAAACTTGATAAGCTTTCTGTATCACAATCATAATCATCATAATTATGTAACTTTCGATTTTGAGCCATTTTACTTTACAAACACCCTAAAACACGCGCCAAAATACGCATAAGAAGGTAAAAAAAAAAAAAAAATCCCCCTTCATTATGAAAAGAAATTTATGGAACCCGTACTGCCATATGTAGGCAGTAAAACTAACTAAATTTCGCGAGTCGGAATCGTTTGTAACATAATCAATGCAGAATAATAACGGTGAACGAGCTCAGCTCGTCAGCGCGCATTGGGGAAAATTTTCACTAAGCGAGTAGTGCTCGTTTCTAACCATTTCGGTCAAAATTTTGCCCACGAGCGGAACTCGTTTGCGCGCATTATGAAGCAAGATTCGATTTGCGAGCTGAACTCGTTCATAACCGTCAAAGGGTTAAAACGTGAGTCTCACGAGTCTATCGAAATTTCTTTGTAATCATTCATAACAGCAGCGACATCCATGCACAACAGTGACTGGATCATAAGTTAGTAATTCTATAAGAACGGGAAACTGAAATTTGAGTTTCATAAGTCATGCGCTGCTGGTGTTTTCCGTATTGTATTCATATTCCTGAAAGAAAATCTTTTCGTGTTAAGCGATTTTCGATTATGTCCAAAGAAAAAAATGTGTAAAAATACATAGTATGTTTGTTGGGACAATTGTATTATTTCGTGTTAGTCAATATTTCGACTTAACTCGAAACACTTCTAGTGGAAAAGAAGTGGAACACTTCTAGAAAAAAAATTTCCAAGATACGCTAATGTCGGTGGCCAAAGAGTTCTATGATTTTTACCTTCACCCTTTGTCGACTAGAATGGAATATGGAATGTCCAACCTCGTTATAGCCCCTTTTATTCCGGTTATATATTCTATAAATAGATATTATAGAATGTTAATTTTTAATACACATAAACCTCGTTAATTCTCGAATATTATCCCATAAGAAATAATGGATTCTAAAAGTACAAATAAAAATATTCTTTGAGAGACTTATTTATATTTCTGTACGAAAGTCATCCAAGATTTTAAGGGGTGTAATTGGAGATACATCTGTTACCGCAAACGAAATACTTCGAAATAGAGATTTACAAAGCCATGAAAAGCTATCAGCGTTTTTGTGCCTCAGGGGGTAGGGCTGCATCAATCAAGATATGTCAGTGAAAGAGGAGTGCAGTTCCTAAACAATAGACCTGACCATCCTACCTCAAAACTCCATGGGGGAAACCACTGGTACAAATGTACATTACATCCATTTTCGGAGAGTTTTTAAGGTCGAAAATTGTACGTTTTGAAGTCATCATCGGTTTAGCGGAATTGTACGTGCGAACCACTTAGAGAGTTAAGCATTTTGCTTATAATTGACTATACAGGGTGTCCCAAAACGACCGCATGAATTCTGCACAGCTAGATTCCTCTTTGGAAGTGTGTAAAAACTGCCGAAAGAAGCGTTCCTGTACGATCCATAGTTTACGAGAAATATACAAAAAACAAAATATGACGTCACTGCTCGTGGAAGAAAGAAAAATTGTTTATTGGACATATCAACAACAGCCTTTTCATATCTTTTCAAATGATAATGTTTAAAAAGTTAGCCGTGCATATCCCATCATGCATACGCGTGCGCCATGGAATGACGTTAAGCCGCTGTTAAACTGGTATTTAAAAGGCTGCCTCTTGCAGTTACCTATACTGTTCGTATGGTGGCCATGTATTCCGTTCTCGACTACTGCGACATGTACTAGATGTGCGGCCGATGTAATGGAAATGCCTTACGAACTGTTAGGGACTATATTCAATAAAGTGTTTTTTCTTGCACCGGCAGTGACGTCAAACTTTGTTTTTCGTATTTTTCTCGTAAACTATGGATCGTTCAGGTACTCTTCTTTGGGCAGCTTCCGAACGATGGCCGAATGGTTAGGGTGCCGGCCTTCGGAACCGGAGTTCGTGGGTTCGAATCCCATTATGGCATGGGTGTTCGTAGTCGTTGGGAATCGTCTTTAAGCAGTAGGTCCCCGTCTCATTAGCCCTCGTGTTGCAAAAAGTAGACCGTAGCACTCCAAACCAAACCTTTGGGCAGCTTTTATATACTCCCAATCTAGCTGTGGAGAGTTTATGCGTTCCATTTGGGACAAACTGTATATGCAGCTTTCTCATTGTTCAAGTAAAAATCAAGAAATCTACATAAATCTCATAAATATAATTCTTCTTTTATAGAAAAATACAAATGCCCAGCTGGGGAGAGGTGGACTACATGCGGTTCCAGTTGCATCAAAACGTGCAAGCAACCCAACGGTTCCGGTTCGTGTGATTCCAGGTGTGTGGTAGGCTGCGAATGCTTGCCTGGACTAGTAAGGAACCTGCAACGGAGATGCGTTCCACTACACAAGTGTTAGACGCCGTTCCAACTCATAAATTGTATGAATTATTTATTATAAAATGTTTCCAGTCGAATCCTGTTTTATGATGTCGTTCTGTATCTATTTATTGTGCTTTCATGGCAATTAGTCAAAATAATTGTGTACTTTGTTAAATAAAATGAAATCAGTTTCACTTTTGGACGTTTATTTCATTGTTGACATAATTGAGATATTATAATTTGATATATTGACGGTGTCAGTGATTTGTCCCTGCTTCTAAGTTACGAGAACTGGCTTTGTGTTCTACTAGAGGGCAATGTTATCAGATTTATGTTGGTCCCATAATAAAGTGTCCAAGAAAATCCGCGGTGTCGTATAGGGGAATGCTTAACATGCACGTTCTCGGTGTTATTCTATAAAATATGAATTAAATAAAGTGTTTAAAGATTTAAAAAAAACTTAATGTGATTTATTTATTTACTAGCATATAGCCCGTCATATGATAAGATCAGTAAAATTTTTAATTTTCCAGAATTTGTTGGTTGGTTGGTTGGTGTTTACTGGCGCAAGATCCAAGAGAGGATATGCTGCGCCAAACAAAAGAGCACATAAAACAAAGGTACTCAAATAAAAAGTAAGAGATTACTAATAAAAAATTAAGAAAAAACAAGTGATAAACGATGAAGGATAAAAATTACATTAAAACAATTTTTAAATTTTTAAAGCATTAAATGAGGTTTAAAACATTGATGCAGATGAGAAATTCAAAGAGTTTGGGATAAAAGTACCTAAAAGTTCATTCAATACAGGATGATAAGTTTTAAAATATATATAGTAAAAATGTTTTAAAACAGCACATGAAATTAAAATATGATGTAAAGTGAGATGAGTATGACAAGAATTTTATAGTACCCTACGAGGCAGATAAAAAATAGTTTGTTTTTTGGCTGAGAATTATCTTGTACACTCTTAATAATTTGTTTATCATTACTAACCGCATGTTAGTTTGCCAACTTTAATTTATCTTGACATATGACGTGATAGGATGGACAGCAGAGGTTTTAATATTGACAGTGATTATTTGGAGGTACATATGAATGATGTCCAAAATTTGTCTAATCGATTGCAAACCGTGTGGTTAGATATAAAAAACAAACACACAAATGAACAAACTTCTTAATTTTTAAAGACATATAACTTAAACACTAGATATTTATTAGTCCTTGAAATAGATTCCTAGATTTTATGAAAAGAATTGGTTATTAATACCGGTGATAAAATTTTCATTGCAACAAAAAATAATCGATGATTAAATTTGAAATTAAGACATGCATCTAATCTAATATTTAAGCGAAATATAAAAGACAATTATTTACGTCATATCTAAGTTCAGTGTCAAAAGGTATGAAAATAATGCAGACGATATTTAAGTTATTTGAAATCAGAAGTGATTACATGAGATGGTTAAAGGGATGACGTCATAATGCTAGAAAAAAATGTCGTTTTCATCTACTTACAATGTGATAAATTGATAAATTTTATAGCCTGCTCTTAACCAGTGAAAATAAGGCTTCAAATAATGGCATTATAAGCTCAGAAAGAGGGGAAGGGGTGGATTTCGAACGTTTTAAAGACGACAGTATTTTTTGCTGTGATATGAAGCATATTTATACCAATTTATTGTAGAATGAGATAGATAATTTAGGAGAAGATAAACTTTACTCGCTTTAAGTTTTACTAACCCTAACTGGTTAAGAATCCAATATGGATGCTTCTATCCATTCCAGGTCCAACCACTTCCTAAATTCGATGACAGACGGGCAGATAACTTGGGCTATTATTATATAGAGGATTTTTAAAAATGAAGCAAAAAATCCCCAGACAATTACATTAAGGGGACAGGGACCTTTGATGTGACAGATATTGACACAAAATATGAAATAAATTTTGTTCAGAAAAATCAAAACAGGTAGATAACCATAATTATTCATCTTCATTATCATCAGACATTTTTCTAATAATATGATTATTTTACTACACTGGAAATCTATTTTTTGTCATGCACCCTGATTTCAAACTTCTAAAAACAACATTTTCCAGTTTGACGATTTTTGTTTTGAATTACTGATTTTACAATGTTTCACTTGCATGGACTTTTAAGTATGTATTATTCAATATTTTAGAGATTTTCTATTAACGTGTTTGCTATATAACTCATATAAATTAAAGATAATGAAGTTCATTCAATGAAAGAGACAAAAGCAAAACAAATTTGACTTATTTGTAAAGTCTATTTATTAAACAAAAGGTAAAGAGCAAAAAAGATGCTATATGTTTGACATAATTAATAAAAATTGCAATTTTTACTCCCTGGAGCAAATTTCAAAAAAGAACCTATTTACAGAAAACAGTATAACATGGTTAGTATGATGGTTAATACGGAGTATGTCTCCCGGACGATGCAATACAAGCGTTACAACGCCTACGTATGCTGAGTATCAGATTATCAATCTGATCTTGGGGAAAATTACACCACTCATCAAGCAATGCCCTCCGAAGTTCCGATAGACAGTTGGGAGGGGGTTGACGGGCTGCAATTCGTCGGCCAAGCATGTCCCACACATGCTCTATTGGATTCAAGTCCGGTGAGTATGCTGGCCAATCCATACGGGTGATATCCTCCGATTGAAGGCATTCGTCTACAATGTTTGCACGGTGAAGTCGGGCGTTGTCATCCATATACAGAAATTCAGGACCCATGGCGCCTCGAAACAAACGTACATGTTGTTCCAGAATGACATCCCGATAGATGTGGCTTGTCATCGTTACACTCTGAACATGCAGGTCAGTTCTGGAACCAAGAATAATTCCTCCCCAAACGAGCCATCCTGCACCACCGTAACGGTGTCGTTCAATGGTGTTCTCTTGGTGGTAACGGGTACCTGGCGCTCTCCATATGAAAGTCCGGCGAGAATCAGAATGTAAACTGAACCTGGACTCGTCGGAAAACATCACACAAGACCACTGTTGCGGTGTCCACAATGCATGTTCTCTAGCCCAGCATAATCGCAGGCGACAGTGAGTTGCAGTAAGGGGAACACATCTGGCCTACGAGCATATAGACCAATGTTCCCTAAGCGTCTGTACACGGTCTGCCTTGAAACCGTCGTACCGGTAGGTGAAGAGAGCTGACGAGACAGGTCTGATGCTGTGCTCCGTCTGTTTCTTTTGGCAGTAACTGCCAAATACCGGTCACCATTCGGCGTATTAACTCGGGGGCGACCTGTGCTGTAACATCTACTCACATTACAATCATGTTTGAATCGTTGCCAAAGCCTGGAGAGGACACTCTGGGCGATTCCAAGTTCCTCGGATACTTCCAGCTGGGTACGTCCACATTCCAGTCGTCCGATAATTCTACCACGTAAAAAATCATCCAAATGCTTCCTTTGTGCCATAACTATGCGGTTATTGCACTGAAAGGCTTTTAAAGCACTTGTGAACAATTTTACTTCTTTGCTACCATTCCTTATATACCCCTTTCATACACTCTCGTCATTGTGACTTACTATCCGCGCCATCTGGTGGTTTCCTGCAATTTGCATATTCTTCTTCAAGATGTGTGTGATAATTCTACATGTGAAATTTTTATTTTAGAGCTCAATTTCTGTGTGATTCTGAATTATCCTTAATTTATGGACATGAGTGTAACTGGGTAGGCTTTCAAAATAGCAATGTATTTTGTCGAGTTACAAAGGATTTACTGCAGTAAAACAGTTTGCTAAAGCATTGCATAATTTCAAATAAGTCTCTGATATAAATAATATTGAACTTTCAATCGATATCCAGTTTCGTTTTTATATAAATTTTAAAGACAAAATGAAAAATAAAAGCAGTTGTTTAGAGTAGCACTAGGAACTGTTTTAAGGATTATTGTTGGATGACTCAATTTTTCTTAAATGGTGTGGTATTTTAATCAAAAGTTCTTTTCTAATGATTTTTTATCATATGTTTCGAGTAACAATATTAAGTATTCCATTTATAAAAATACCCCTAAAAATTTAATATTTTAAACATCGATAAAACTCTTCTTCCCTTGTACACTTAGAGATCTCTTGAGAGATAGGTCCCTTATACCTACCTCTCAAAGTCTTTAAATTGATAATCTCAATTTAAGTTTTCTTTTTCCAATTTATGTCATATACTACAAAATAAAGATAGTGGACGAAAGTGTCTAGACCATAAATCAAAGACAGACTACTAAACTCGAAACTCCTCGGTGCAACAGCCCCTAGGGGACCAGGACCTACGGTGCCAATCTCCGTTTCCTTGACCAAGGGCCCTGGAGTGCGAAGCATATGTTCCGGTTAGATGGTCAGCCTTACGCGGAACCCCCAGTGTTTAGGTCCCAAGCATGCTTGGTCCTCAATTTCTCTACTCACTGAAGGGATGAAAGGTTGAGTCAACCTTGCCCAGCCTGGGGATCGAACGTCGGACCTGTGGCGTGGGAACCGAAGAACTACCACAACGCCACTGGGCTTCTAAAAGACAGACACCCCTTATATATATTTTTACGTATAGAAGTAATACGAGAGTTGCTATTTATATTTCTGGCCTATATCAATTTTTTACAGTGCTGTAGGATGGCACTTTATCGCAGTATAAAGAATTAAGTTCATCGAAGCACTCTTGTCTTGACCATTCACGTCGAAAGTTATGAAAAATAATGGCACGAAAATGTTCACGATTCAATTACATTTTTTTGAAAGAGAAGAACTTTTCAATTTACTGTCAACAACACATATAATGCTATAATGGTAAATCGTCTGCTGAATTTATGTTTAAAAATATCAAACTTTCGATTAAAATCGTGTGCGGTCGCCTAGCAACACTTACTGTTTCCAAGCACAGAAATATAAATATCAACCCTCGTATATCAAAATTATTTCACTTTAATATCTCTTTAAAAGTCTCCTCTCTCCTGCTGTTTCTGATAACTACCCCAAATTTTCTGGTCGAATTCTATCGGTGGGCACGTCTTACACCCTCTTTAGTGTGTAATGGCAGTTCTAAGTTTTTAATACAGTCGTTTAAGAAAACAGACATCCTTAGGAAAATATTTATTTTATTCTCTTTCCTTTACATTACATTTTTTTCTTTGATAGGAAGCCAAATTTAGTGACTAAATTTAATCGCCAAATTTGGCAACTGAGACATTAGTGTCGACAATATTGTTGTGAGTTACAAGTCATGAGCATGACCCCCGGTATAAAGAAGAAAGAGTAAGGTTTTGAAGGAAATTAATCAGATTGCCATCATGGGGCTCCTTTTTACTTAAATGTATTGAGAGTAACTACAGTAATCGATAGAGGTTTTGACCAGTATGAATCCACCAAGCGCTGCGAATTGCTACATTAACACCAGGGAAGATATTGTCATTCTTACTTATGTGATATTCACACTTTTATGGTATTATTAACAGTGTTTATGCTATATTAACACTTTTATGGTCTTTTATGGGTGAGACAAAAATATACCAGGAAATATATAGAGAATGAAAGATTTCTCAGCAAAAACTAAAACTTATTAACTTAATGAGACTAATATATCTTACAATGGAGTGCTTTATACCTGTATTTAAATCTAATACTGGACAAATATGATTGAAATGACTTGACAATATATTAACACATTGTGTGTGGGTACATTTCTCGGAGGAATTGTACCGGGAGCAGGCGTTTTGCTCTTTAATTTAGTTATCCAGTTAAATCTCAATAGCTCAAAAATTATTTCATTTTTTAACCAACTTTTCGTATTTTATATTGAAATATATAAACAAATATATAAATAGAAATATATAACTAACAACCATAAGATTTTTGTAAACAAAAATATATTTTTTAGTGGATAAATTTATAATAGTATCGTAAATAGGAAAAATCAAATAGAAATAGTAGTATATAGTTTTAATTTTTTCCCGTTCTGTGGTTCGGAATCGGCTAATGTAAAATATAGTTTTTATTTGTCAAAATATTTCCAGAATGTATATAGTAGACAAGAACATTCGGCTTCGTTTTCTTGTATATACCGTTATTTTTGTACCCACAAACAAACCATGTTGTTACACTAACCCGTACTAGTACGTGACCTGCGCTCAAGTATCAATCGTCAGAAAACGTACTAGTACGTGTCCCGCATATAATGTGTTAAAAAAAACAGGAAAAAATGAAAAGGAAAGACAAATTCATAAGATATAGGAAATATGTACAAGGTATCAATTCACGTCCCAAAAATATTCCACACTAGGTAATGAACTTTACATCATGCAAATACAAGAACACCGTGCAATAAATAGAAATATATAAATAACAGCCATAAGATATTTGTAAACAAAAATATATGTTTTAGTGGTTAAATTTAAAATAGTATCGTAAATAGGAAAAATCAAATAGAAATAGTAGTATATAGTTTTAATTTGTTCCCGTTCTGTGGTTCCTCATCGACTGATGTAAAAACCAGTTTTTATTTGTCTCAATTTTTCCAGAATCTATGTAGTAGACAAGAACATTCGGCTTCGTTTTCCTGTATATACCGTTATTTTTGTACCCACAAACAAACCATGTTGTTGCACTAACCCGTACTAGTACGTGACCTGCGCTCAAGTATCAATCGTCAGAAAATGTACTAGTACGTGTCCCGCATATAATGTGTTAAAAAAAAAACAGGAAAAAATGAAATGGAAAGACAAACTTATAAGATATAGGAAATATGCACAAGATATCAATTCACGTCCAAAAAATATTCCATACTACATAATGAACTTTACATCATGCAAATACAAGAACACCGTGCAATAAATAGAAATATATAAATACAAATATATAAATAAGAGCCATAAGATTTTTGTAAACAAAAAATATATATTTTAATGGATAAATTTATAATGGTATTGTAGATATGAAAAATCAAATAGAAATAGTAGTATATAGTTTTAATTTTTTTCCATTCTGTGGTTCCGCATCGACTGGTGTAAAAACTAGTTTCTATTTGTCTAAATTTTTCCAGAATCTATGTAGCAGACAAGAACATTCGGATTCCTTTTCCTGTATATACCGTTATTTTTGTACCCACAAACCATGTTGTTACACTAACCCCTACTAGTGCGTCACCAGCTCTCAAGTATCAATCGTCAGAAAACGTACTAGTACGTGTCCCGAGTACAATGTGTTAAGAAAAACAGGAAAAAATGAAAAGAAAAGACAAACGTATAAGATATATGAAATCTGTACAAAGTACCATTTCACGACCCAAAAATATTCTACACTAGGTAATGAACTTTACATCATGCAAATACAAGAACACCGTGCAATAAATAGAAATATATAAATAGACAAATATATAAATAACAGTCATAAGATTTTTGTAAACAAAAAATATATATTTTTAGTGGATAAATTTATAATAGTATAGTAAATATGAAAAATCAAATTGAAATAGTAGCATATAGTTTTAATTTTTTCCCCGAACTATGGTTCCGCAACGTCTGATGTAAAAACTAGTTTTTATTTGTCTAAATTTTTCTAGAATCTATGTAGTAGACAAGAACATTCGGCTTCGTTTTCCTGTACATACCGTTATTTTTTTACGGTATGTACAGGTACGTAACGTTGTAAACAAACCATGTTGTTACACTAACCCATACTAGTACATGACCAGCCCTCAAGTATCAATCGTCAGAAAACATACTAGTACATGTCCCGCATAAAATGTGTTAAGAAAAACAAGAAAAAATGGAAAGAAAAGACAGACGTACAAGATATATGAAATATGTACAAACTACCAATTCACGTCCCAAAAATATTCTACACCATGCAAATACAAGAACACCGTGCAATAAATAGAAATATATAAATAACAGCCATAAGATTTTTGTAAACAAAAGATATATTTTTAGTGGATAAATTTATAATAGTATCGTAAATAGGAAAAATCAAATAAAAATAGTTGTATATATTTTTAATTTTATCCGTGCTGTGGTTCCGCATCGACTGATGTAAAAACCAGTTTTTATTTGTCGCAATTTTTCGAGAATCTATATAGTAGACAAGAACATTCGGCTTCGTTTTCCTGTATATACCGTTATTTTTGTACCCACAAATAAGTCATATTGTTACACTAACGCTTACTAGTACGTGTCCCGCGCTGAAGTATCAATCGTCAGAAAACGTACTAGTACGTGTCCCGCAAACAATGGGTTAAGAAATCAGGAAAAAATGAAAAGAAAAGACAAACTTATAAGATATATCAAATATGTACAAGGTATCAATTCACGTCCGAAAAATATTCCACACTAGATAATGAACTTTACATTATGCAAATACAAGAACTCCGTGCAATAAATAGAAATATATAAATAACAGCCATACGATTTTTGTTAACAAAAAATATATTTTTTAGTGGATAAATTTATAATAGTATCGTAAATATGAAAAATCAAGTAGAAATAGTAGTATATAGTTTTAATGTTTTCCCGTTCTGTGGCTCCGCATCGTCTGACGTAAAAACCAGTTTTTATTTGTCTAAATTTTTCCAGAATCTATGTAGTAGACAAGAACATTCGGCTTCGTTTTCCTGTATATACCGTTATTTTTGTACCCACAAACAAACCATGTTGCTATACTAACCCGTACTAGTACGTGACCCGCGTTCAAGTATCAATCGTCAGAAAACTACTAGTACTTGTCCCGCATACAATGTGTTAAGAAAAACAGGAAAAAATGAAAAAAAGACAAGCATAACATATAGGAAATTTGTACAAGGTATCAATTCTCGTCCCAAAAATATTCTACACTAGATAATGAACTTCACATCATGCAAATACAAGAACACCGTGCAATAAATAGAAATATATAAATAACAGCCATAAGATTTTTGAATACAAAAAATATATTTTTTAGTACATAAATTTATAATAGTATCGTAAATATGAAAAATCAAATAGAAATAGTAGCATACAGTTTTAATTTTTTCCCGTTCTGCGGTTCCGCATCGACTAATGTAAAAACTAGTTTTTAATTGTCTAAATTTTTCCAGAATCTATGTAGTAGACAAGAACATCCGGTTTCCTTTTCCTGTATATACCGTTATTTTTGTACCCACAAACAAACAATGTTGTTATACTAATCCGTACTAGTACGTGACCCATGCTCAAGTATCAATCATCAGAAAACGTACTAGTACGTGTCCCGCATACAATGTGTTAAGAAAAACAGGAAAAAATGAGAAGAAAAGACAAACTTATAAGCTATAGGAAATATGACAACGTACCAATTCACGTCCCAAAAATATTCTACACTAGATAATGAACTTTACATCATGCAAATACAAGAACACCGTACAAATTTAAAAGGCACTAAATGTTATAATTGATGGGAAAGACTTCGGGATGCTTAGGTTGCATAACACCAGGTTAATTATCCAAGAGATCAGAGTTGAGATAACGGAAGGACGAAACGTTTATAGGCTAGCGAATTGCTCAAGAACTTTTAGTGTATGATTAGCGTTATGTAGGAATCAACTAATAAATCTCTGTTCCTGATTTTTCATTAACAAAGAGAACAATTTCTGGCGGTATCAACACGATCGAAAATAGTCCACTGACGCTATTGCTGGAAAGTTCTCAGATAATAGAGGAAAGATTTTGAAATGAGCCCTAGTAGCTCAGTCGGCTAAGGCAGTGGTCGGCAAAGTGTGGCTCCAAAGCCGCATGTGGCCCCTTTGGCTCCTGTGTGGCTCTGGCACAAATATCCACGAAAGGCGCAATAATTAAAAAAAACTTGGTAAGAAAAAAATTACATCTTATTTTGATAAATTAAAATTCTTCTATAAATCGAGAATGTGTATAATTTTTGTTTAAGTTAAAAGGTAGATAGGTAATTAATATTTTATATTGTTGTAAAAATACGTAACGAACATTGAGTTTAATTTTATTAGTTTTCTTAAACCTAAACACAAACCGTGTACAACCTACCGGCTGAATTTGTTCGTATGTTTTCTGCGTACTCCGGTGTGACACAAAGGTACCACAAGCATGCGCGAGAATAATTTTTCTAAAGTAGTGGGGGGGTACAAATTGGCTTCCCATACCAGAAGTTGCAGCGTTAACAGTTTTGTCTCATCTACCATCAATAAATATCATTAATATATATTTATTAAGTATGAAATTTAGTTTTATTTAGTGTACTGTTTATTTAGTGGAATAAAAGTTTACTAAACAGGCACATTTGACTCCCAATTTTTTTTAAAATTGCTATAATGTTCATATTTGGCTCTTTGGCTAATAAGTTTGCCGACCACTGGGGTAAGGCAATGCTCTCGTAACTGGAGGGTTGCGGTTTCGGAGCCCTAGCGGGCCTAAGATCTGTCGTATTCGTTAAAGGTGACAGGGGCACGTAAAATAGGTTAAGAGAACTCTCAATAAATACCTCTGGGTATGTCAGGCTAAGCCTGTGGGTCTTCTGCTGGGTACCTGCTTCAAAATTACCCACTTGAGCATAAGACATTCTTTGACCTTTGAGGTGCTCGTTGAAACAAAAGGGACACCCCATTGCCTTAAATCGAGTAGCTTCCTGTTAAATCTTGCTTAGTTTGACCAAGTGGCATAAGACGACAGCAACAACAAAAGAATTTTAAAAATTCTCACTGGAGTGACGGACAACAGTCGGAATGACGAAAATCTGTATCTAGTTTTTATCTGCATCGTTTACTATACAAAGTTCTGAATTAGTTTAGTGGTATTTGAACCTTAATGTTGTTAAGTTAAATTAAGTTTATTTAAGTAAATGTTGTTACGTTTTTACTTTGATTATATTTCAAATTTTGTGGATGATGAATGTAATAACACACTGTTCTGAAGCGCTACGCTTTCGTGAGACATGCCCCCTTACTTTACTGGGACAGGTGTGTTCGGTCTTCTAAGAGGATGCATTAAAATACCTCCGAAAACTTTTAGGACAACAAAAAACATTTATTTACGGGATTGAATAAAAAAGATTAAAGCATAACAAATTATCAAATTTGAGTCTTGGTGTCTCAGAGCCTGACGTAAGCAGATCAGATGGTCAACCGCTCCAAATCAGAATATAATGGACGTCGTGTTCTCCCACATCGAACAGCGAGGTCTCTTCCCGTCGCAGGCTCTGTGTCGCCCTCCCGAACTCAACTTCTCTCTTTCAGATCTTCTTTCTCTTAACCGGGGGTTCCGCTTCTCTGAAACTTGTTTCCATTCGAAAAGAGAAATCCTCCCTTTCAGATGCACTGCAAAAACAGACGAGCGATGCATCCGGAAACCTTATCAGCTCCCTTTAGCCAGCCGGCTTCTATTTCTCCAAGGAACGCCAGGCAGAAGGGGTCAATGGGGATGATTTTGCAAACATCATGAAGGGCACACATAAGCAAAACACAAGTCATGGGTGCAAATTCCCTACAATGAGGCCTGCTTTTTATTTGGACATTGCCTTAACTGATGACTTGGACTTCAGCTCGTGAGTCTTAATCCCTTTGCATACGTTAAAGTCTTCAGCGAAAGTACTTTAGGGGTTCCACTGAATAATCCACTGACAATACCACTGGAATACGTCAATGGACTATTTTTAGCCATGTTTCTGTACCTTATTCTACAGGACTTTATATATTTGCGAAGCCTAAACTTTCTCAAAACCCGACTATGACATATTTAAATGGATGGCAGAGATTAATTGCTAAGTGAACACTAACCTACTACTAATTTGTTTCTATAGTTTTAATCTCCATGTATATATATCTTCCATTTATTATCATACACCTTTCGTAAACTACCCACATATTAGTGAAAGAGATATATTAGGAATTTAAAAAAATATCAAATCACCACATTTTATAATTTAAGTAATTAATGTCATTTTTGTTATCTACCTAGATTGTTTTCATAACATAGTCCGATAAAATATATGAAGGATTTATAGTAATATAACCAATGGACACACCAAAGAAATACAAATAAAAATTCAAGTTCTTTTCCTTTTATTAATCAATTTACAATAGTTTTAAGCTATTACCATGGTAGTATCATAATAAATGAATACAAGCTGACACCCAAAACAGGAATTTTCTAGAAGATTTTTACAGTAAACAAAGCATCTAAAGTGTGAGGGCGAATGACTCCTAACATTTCTGTAGTGGAACACATCTTCCTTGGTAATTCCTTACTAGGCCAGGCAAGCATTCACAGCCGATGACGCATTTGGAGATACAGCCGGCAGGTCCGTACGGTAGTTTGCAAGTTTTGATGCAACTAGATCCGCAAGTTGTCCATCTTTCACCTGGTGGGCAGACCGGTGGGGGTTTTCCTGTACATGAAAAGATTTATTTGTCAGATACATGCATTTATAATATTTTATACAGAGACTAGTTTTATGGTTGTATATAAACCTGATTGGGTAGAAACAATTGCTGTTTCCTGTAGACACATAAATTTGTTACATTTCAAAGAGATTTAGTTAGGTTTACTTGAACAATCAGAATGTACACTATATTGCCAATGATTCCAAAATTTCATATGTTATTAAAATCTCAGGGACGAGTAAATGGGTAAATAGGTAATATTTCTTTCACTGCATGATATTTTAAAGTTGAGGCTGTCATAAAAACGAATGTTTGTTCTGGCTGCAGAAGAAAAATTGATATTGATGTTCGCAATATACTGTATGTATATTTTGTATTTATACAAAATACTTTATTGGGATACTCCCCTCCTTTTTTTGCTTCCTTTTGGAAACAACGGAATTTAAGCTTATTCTATCGACGACCACTTTCAGAATTTTCAAACTGTGTTCACAAAAGTCGCTCTATACCTGAAAATAAACAACATTTTTTGATATTGAGAACTGCAAATTATAAGCAAAACACTTGGAGAAAATTTGGGATTTTTTTTATAAAAACCTTAATTTCTCCACGAGTAAACGTGATAACAATGACCACAGATTATTAAAAGTAACATCCTAATCATGTACTAAAGTTTCAACGCTCTTGATACATTACTTTTTACAGGGTTATCCAAAACATATTCGTTTTTTTTTTAATTTGTTGAAGGTCCCCTATAGAGTTTAGGAAAAATTCTTTACTGAAAAATGTGAGGTCTACCATTCTACTTACATGCCTGAAGTTTCAGGATGATTCCTCATGTATTTTTCTAGATATTCAACAAAATGTCTGAATTCACAAGTGGTAGGTTATCATTGGCAGTATAGTGTATTAAGCCTTTAAAGGTCACTTACATAAATTCTTTCCATTTAATGAAATTACTATATAAATATTATCTATGAGCCTTATAAATATATTTTTTAACAATCTTTAGATGGGTTTGCCTTAGAAGATACATTAGTAGGTATTGAGGAAGGTTAACTAACAAACCTATCCCCTTGTATAGCGGGAACACAGTGCTTTTTTGAATTTTAATTATATTGGAAGAACAATAAATAAGTGTTCTTAACACATTGAATGCGAGACACGTACTAGTACTTTTTCTGACGATTGATACTTGAGCGCAGGTCACGCAGTAGTACGGGTTAGTGTAATTACCTACATTGTCTTACCTACACCGACCATATATAAGAATTATCAATAACACTATGCAACAGTATTACATTTGCTTACTTTAGTTCGTTTTTATATTCCTAATTCTTTAACATTTTCATAATATCATGTTAAACTTATTTTCAACTTATTTTAACTCAACTTATTTTAAATACTTATTTACATTTCTTTTTAACATATCATTTTTAACACATTGTATGCTGGATACGTACTAGTACGTTTTCTGACGATTGATACTTGAGCGCGGGTCACGTACTAGTACGGGTTAGTGTAACAACATGGTTTGTGGGTACAAAAATAACAGTATATACAGGAAAACGAAGCCGAATGTTCTTGTCTAAGATTCTGGAAAAATTTAGACAAATAAAAATTAGTGTTTACATTATTAGTTTAGTGATTGCTCTTTTCATTTTTTATAATATAAATGTTTATATATAACATAATTCGAAAAATTTAAAACTATATACTACTATTTCTATTTGATTTTTCATATTTACAATACTATTATAAATTTATCCACTACAAATATATAGTTTTTGTTTAAAAATACCTTATGGTTGTTATTTGTAAATTTCTATTTATATATTTGTATATTTCAATTTAAATTACGAAAAGTTCGTTAAAAGATTAAACAATTTTCGATCTATTGAGATTTAACTGAGTAACTAAATTTACGCGAAAAACGCCCGCTCCCGGTACAATTCCACTGCGAAATGTACCCTCACACAATGTGTTAAGTATAATAAATAAATAGTTTAACAGTTTATAAGTCTTGTTT
>CM063507.1:20471244-20508744 GCA_032207245.1 Pardosa pseudoannulata
ATTCTATGAGGCAGATAAAAAAAATGGTTTGTACTAAAATCGTATAGAAAAATTTTTATCACTACCTTTTTACTAAATGGTGTACTAAATGTTGAACAATATCCCGTAATGTAACAATTTTATCAACTGCAAATGATTTATTTGATATTTATTAAAAGAGGCAGTACGCATTATTAAAAACAAATCATGCAATCGAGTATAAATTATCCAAAACGGTGTTACGCATTAAGGATACATATTTAGGGCTATATCCAAGATTTAGTTTTTGGGATAAGACAACTTAAATTTAGATTCCCCAAAATTTTACGATTGTTAACTAAAAAATATATAATTTGCTAAAGTTATACAAAATGTACTATTAATATTTAATATTAATATTTGCATCAAACTATATATAGAATTTAATTATATAAATACATGCGTGTGTGTTAAGAATGCATGCAAGACGATACAGAATCATGAGTAAATGTATAAAAGAATAAGAACTTCCCCAAAATTTTTGATTATTTACTAAAAAATATATAATTTGCAAAAAAATGTACAAAATTTACTATTAATATTTAATAGTAATATTTTCATCAAAATAATTATAGAATTTGATTATAAAAATATATGTATAAAATATATGTGTTTGTATGTATAAAAAAAAAACCATGCCCAATCATGTGTAAAAGTATAAAACAATAAGAACTATCCCTTCCCAAAATTTTTGATTATTAAGTAAAAAAATAATTTTTCAAAAAAAAAAAAAAATTACAAAATTTCCCATTAATATTTAGTAGTAATATTTGCAAAAAAATATATGTAGTATTTAATTATATTAATATATGTGTGTATGCAAAATAGACCATGCACAATCATGTGTAAATGTGTAAAACAATAAGAAGCAAAGATATCAAAATTAAAAAGTAGGTAGAAATTTTAAAAATTCATAAATTGGAAAGTGATATACAGGGAACAAATAAATTTTCATTTTAGAAATGGCAACTATGAAATGTTGAGATATTGTAGCCACTTTTGATTAAAGTTTAAAATGTGATTTCAAATAATACAAATTGTTTTCGGTGTTTTAGTCTTATATACTTATTTTGTTTTTACCAATATTAATTTGGTATATTTCTTTCATTTTAAATTCAATTGCGCCATTTTTATTTATCCAATTTTAAGATTTCCCTCTGTACTTCACCTATCCTTAAATAAGATTGGCGACTTTCGATATATATTTTGTTTTTATAAAAATTGAAATCCTTTATGTAACTTCATTCTTATGATAACACTTTAAAGTAATATAACTGTCTCGGGTATTGACCTTATGTGCTTAGTTCATTTTATCAATATTTGGTATTTTTCTTTCATTGTCAATTCAATTGCACCATTTTTATTTATTCAATTTTGAGACCGCACAAACATCTATTCATAATTATGCTTGGCAGAATTACTTAAGGAAGTCATTTCGGTCAATCGCTTTCTGATATTCTAATTAGTTCGAAATATATTGTTTTAAAACCAACAAAAACACCGTTTTAATTATGTAGTACAGTCATTTTAACTGTTGAGTTGGCGTAACAAACAATGACCATATTTTCATTGTTGTCGTCGTTCTCGCCAGATATTTGGTAATAGAATTGACATTAATGCAGAACAACTATCGCCTAACCTACCAAACCGTTTTTTTGTTTGGAAAATTTGAAATGCGGCATATTTTGGTATTTTTGTTAGTGATTTATTATATTCTTGAAGAATTTTTCAAGACCTTACTTTTGATATATTTCTTTATAACATATTTGTATATATATATAGCATTAAAATTCGAGTGTAAATAAATGCATTTATAAACACAAATACATTTGAATACATTACTTCGCCCAATCCGCTGAATGATTAAACTCTTTCCACCATTAAAATACCGTAATTACAATCAGTTAAAAGTATATTAATTAAAATATGTAATGAGTGGTGCCATTTATTGCCTATAGTTACAACTATTTGTCTATGCAATAACTTTTTCTCTTTGAAATATCCCAGTATCAAAATCATTTTATTTTTAATAGCTAAATTCTTAGTTCATCAAAATATGTAAATTTTTATTTTACTTTCTCAAAATTTTTAAGAAGTTAGTATTTTTTCTGTTATATGTTGACATGATTTTTATTTTCAATAATTACAAATTTGCCATGATCTATGAAATTTGTTTTTATTTCACAACTGCAATTTTGCTCTTTAAAATTTAATTTTTTATGTAGGTAAAACATTAGTACTAAAATACATCCAATCTCGGAATGAATTATCCCATTCAGAACAGTACATATATATAAATATATATATATATATATATATATATATATATATATATATATATATATATATATATTACTCTCCACAGTATTTTGAAATTTGACTCCTACATTAAAAAAAAGTCGTGGAATTGGGAATTATTATGCAGCGATTCATGGGGAACACAGTGCAATTACTGGACATTCAGCTCTTAATAAACTGTTATAATCGTCAATAGTCTGAAACATATGAGATTTATTCAGCATTTCAATTAATAAGTCTTATTATCTTTAATAGTGGTTCTAAATCTTTCATCGAAATGTTTTAAAACCCAGACCGAAGACTGGGTGAGAAGCAGCTAGTTTTTTTAATAAATTAAATTATTTCAATATTTTTTATGCAACACATTTCTTATACACTGGATTTTACATTTGGTAAAAAATGTTGGTCCTTCAAAATCATACACATTGAATTTTTAACGAACTTTCATTACCTTTATATCTAACTATGAGTGTAACATCATTAAAAATTATCCAAATTTAAAGCTTTTAGGTCATTTACTAGTAAATACTATCAAAAGCATTCATAATAATTTTCAAAAAAATATTTTAAGAACTTTTTGAGAAATCGCATTTCAATTTCGACATTTTATTAAAAGTACCGTTCTGAGAAAAACGCATTTGAAGTTTATGAAAGCAACTTTAACTATTAAAAAATTAAAATACATGTTTAAAATTCCCCACACTTTCTTGCATCAAAACTTTCTAATTGCAAAATTGCTAATTATTAAAAATACTAGAAAAGTGTTTAAACTAGTCTTCATGAAAATTGAAAAAGTTTTGTCCAAAAATTTCTCTTTAAAACGCTTTAAATTTACAACTTCCAGTTTGGAAGCCGCTATTTCCGTTTTGTTTTGACAGCTGTCACTGATGTTTAAAACATGTAACTTTTCTTTAAAATGCTGTAGAGACAAAACAAAAACAGATTTAGAAGCCTAAAAGTTGAAATTTTACAAAAGAGAAATTAAAAAAAATTATAAAATGACGTTTTCAAAGTAGACGGATACCATAAATGCAATATTACAAAAGCTTAAGGTAAGAAACAAGCTTAACATGAACATACCATGCAAATGACACATAACAGCTACAATGAGAGCGGCGAATACAATCAGGGTCTTCATATTGCAAGAATGTTCAACAACGTAAAATTCTAAAATCTTTAGCGGTTTATATACCTTTTTTATCTTAAAATCATTGCTACACTTTTCGACAAAACAAGTAGGGTGACTAACGATTGCATTATAATATCTGAGAAAGCAAATGACATAGGTGGAAACTGCTTTCATTTTTGTCCACTATGTCAAAAGTCAGAAGTCTAGGAGTCGAAAAGTTGAAGTGAAAGAAACAATTTCTTAGAATAGTTATATTAATACTAATAAAAACAGCGAAAAAGCAAACAGTATACACTACGTAACAAGTAATGCGGTAAAGAATTGTACGATTACAATCAATTTTGATTTTTAACTTGCAACATGATGTCTAACAGGCCATATGATCAATATATATTATATTTCAAGAACTTTGAAAGTGTAAAACTAATGTAAGACAATATTAATTTAGAATTACATAAAGTTGTGATAAATAAATAATTAAATATACATATATATAGATAGATACATACATACATATATATACACACACACACATATATATATATATATATATATATATATGCATATATGTATATATATGTGCATATATATGCATATATATGCATATATGTATCTATATCTATATTTATACCAGTATATATGCACCCACCCACATATATGTACATATATACATATAAATATATATATATATATATATATATATATATATATATATATATATATTATATATATATATATCTTCATATATATATATAAATATATACTTATACATATATATTTATATATGTATATATATGTCTATATGTTTATATATATATATATATATATATATATATATATATATATATATTATTATATATATATATATATATATATATATATATATATATATATCATTAAATAGATATAGATGACAGATTCATAGAAACTCACAGATATATATATGTATGTATATATATATGTATTTATATATGTATATATATATATATATATATACATATATACATATATATATACATATACATATACATGTATATATATATATATATATATATATTATATATATATATATATATGATATGTGTGTGTGTGTGTGTGTGTATACATGTGTGTGTGTGTGTATTTGTGTGTGTGTTTAATATATCAAAATTACTACACTTTATATATTAAAAAGTCTCCCCATTCTTATTCTTTCAATCTATTTTCTCAGGACACAAAATATCTTAATTAAAGATTGTCCAAGACTTAAAATTTTTCCAACCCATTTCCAAAGCTTTCTCTACAATAAATGCAAACTTTTTGCCCCCTTTTCATATTTTCCAGGTGTCCCTAGATCACTTTTCAATGATCTAATTTCTTTTTTTACTATTGATAGCGCTCACTAAGCTACTGCTTCGGGAAAAAAGTTTCGTGTTCGTGTCTCGCTCTGGAGTTCAACCCTGTAATGCACACGTTTTAATATTACGTATTACGTCTTTGCATTTGATATTGCCACATTACGTTCTATTAATAAACGTTCCACTTCGAACTCTGAGTGTTCCTTTTAATGAATACAATAGCTCTACTGCATATTCTTCAAGCTAGTTGCTTAGTCTTCTCTTAGCCCACTTTAACCGGGAAAGTAAAAGCAATAGGGGCTACAATTTTTTATTGGAATCTAATTTGCACTGGTTTACCTATTTATCAATGTGTGTGTTTGTGTCCATGTGTGTTTTTTCCGTGTTTGTGTATTTTAATCAGTTTAATCTCATCTTCATTCTATAATAATATTTTTTTCAAATCTGCACTTAAAATACAACCTTTTTTAATTGTTTGGAAATTTTTTTGTTTCTTCTGTTTTTGGAAACCAGTTGGCGACTGCCAAAATACGAGGAGCATTCAGGAAGTAAGTTTCCAGATCTTTTCCCCTTTAAAGTAAACGGAATTAGCAGAGTCAATTGCGCATGCGTAACAGATCTATGAAGAATTAATCATATACCAGCTAGACAAATCCCGATTCGTGCCAGTAGCGGGGTAACAGTGGTCCGAAATGGAAACTCTAATTCCTTCTCCCGCCGCCTGCAAGGTTCGGTCGGTGATCTTGAATGCACAAAGCATTGCGCCAATTTAAATTCATCGTCAGCTCTGTCAGGTCTATGAGCCGAAACTGACACCCGAACACAAAATTCAACGCTTAGACATTTCTGCTACGGTATCACGACGACGGCGACGAGTTCCTCGACAGGATCGTCACGGGCAATGAGACTTGGATTTCGCACTTTACCCCGGAAACCAAGCAGCAGTCAATGCATTGGCATCATAGTGGATCTTCAACTCTGTAAAGGGATGTGCACGGTGTTCTGGGACAGGAAGGCTGGTTCCATTCACAGGCGGCAGAGTTCTACGACAGAGGTATACAAAAGTTGATCCCACAATACGACAAGTGTCTCAATTCTGGTGGTGGCTATGTTGAAAAATAGCTGAAACATTGCTGTACTTGTTGCCAATAAATATGTCAATGAAAGTTAGTTCTGTTATAATTTTAAATTGGGAAATTTACTTTGAGGAGCGCCTCGTATTTTTTCTGCCTTTTTTCTAATTCAGTAAATGAATACTGAATGTTTACATGTTTGGACGTAGTCTTTCGCGACTTTAATCAGTACTGTAATTAGCTAAAGTTCTAAATCCGGTAATAGAACTTACATACTATGAAAAATTATTCCGTACAGCGCGTCTTGTTGTTATGCCATAAAAAAATACATAGTTTGAAGTATTTTTATTACTTTGTTTTGCAACATACAACACGATTCCAGAATTGGTAGTTAGATATGACAATTTCATACATATACATATATATACATTTATACACACACATATATATGTACATATATATGCATATATATTATATATATGTATATATGTATCTGTATCTATATTTATACCAGTATATATACACATACCCACATATATGTACATATATATATATATATATATATATATATATATATATATATATATATATATATGTATATATATATGTATATATGTATGTATATATATTATATATATTATATAAATATATATATATATATATTATATATGTATATATATATATAGTGTGTGTGTGTGTATTTGTATGTGTTTAATATATCAAAATTACTACACTTTATCTCCTAAAAAATTCTCCCCATTCTTATTCTTTCAAATCTATTTTCCTAGCCACAAAATATCTTAATTAAAGGATTGTCCAAGACTTAAAATTTTTCAAACCCATTTCCCAAAGCTTTCTCTACAATAAATGCAAATGTTTTGCCCCCTTTTCATATTTTCCAGTTGTCCCCAGATCACTTTTCAATGATCTAATTTCTTTTTTACTACTGATAGCTCTCACTAAGCTACTGCCTAGGGAAAAAGTTTCGTGTTCGCGTCTCGCTCTGAGGTTAATAATGATGACCGTATATAAATATATAATATATATATATATATATATTATATATATATATATATATATATATATATATATACATATATACATATATGTGTGTGTCTAAACGGGTGACCAAACTACTAGGAACTTTACTCAGGTGTTTGTATTTTCGAGTTTAGAATTTTTTTTAAAGTATTTTATTAGTTTTATTTATTATTTAGTACTATCATATAGCCCGTCATATGACGGGATCAGTAAAATATTTAATTTTCTAGAATTGTAAAGTACCGGATGAGGCAGGTAAAAAATGGTTTGTTTTTTGGCTGAGAATTATGTGGTACACGCTCAACAATTTGTTTATCTTTACTGACCGCATCTTAGATGCCAACTTTAATTTATCTTGTCATATTATATGATAGGATAAACAGCAGAGGTTTTAATATTGAAAGTGATTATTTGGCGGTATATATGAATACTGACCAAAATTTAACGAATCAATTGCAAACCGTGTGGTCATGCATAAAAAAACAAACACACAATCGAACGAACTTCTTCATTTTCAAAGATATATAACTTAAAAGCTAGATATTTATTAGTCCGTCAAATAGACTAATAAACTTTTGTGAAAATAATTTGTTGTTAATACTGGAAATAAGGCAATTTCACGCAGCAGGGTAAATTCTCAAATTATGACAATTCTGGCTTTAGTTCCAAACGGAAGGGCAGTTTGTCTATTGGCTGTTGTCAACATGAAAATGAATGGGAAGAGCATTATAGTAGTTCGTGACGTTGCCAAAAATTGCCTTATAAAATCTTCATTGCAACAAATAATAATCGATGCTTACATTTAAATTTAGCACATATATATACCTAAATCCATTATTTAAGCCAAATATAAAAGAAAATTATTTACGTAAGATCTCAGTTCAGTGATAAAACGTATGAAAATAAAGAAAACGATATTTAAATAATTTAAAATAAGAAATGATTAAAAGAGATGGTTAAAGACATGACGTCATAATGATAGAAAAAAAATGTTGCTTTTACCTATTTAATATGTGATAAATTGAGAAATTTAATGTTCTACTTTTAACCGGGGAAAGCAGAGCTTGAAATAATAACATTAAACACTCGAAAATTGAAGAAGGGTTCGATTTCGAACGTTTAAGAACTCGCTTTGAATTTTGATAACTCTAACTCACCAAAAATACAGTATGGATGCTTCTTAATTTTCAAAGATATATAAGTTAAACAGTATATACTTATTAGTCTGTGAAATAGACTCCTAGACTTTTATGAAAAGAATTTGTTGTTAAGACCGGTGATAAAATTTTCATTGAAACAAAAATTAATCGATGATTAAATTTAAAATTATCATATATGTACCTAATCTATTATTTAACCCACATATAAAAGAAAATTATTTACGTAATATGTAAGTTCAGTGGTATAACGTATGGAAATAATAAAGATGATATTTAAATAATTTAAAATAAGAAATGATTAAATGAGATGGTTAAAAAAATGACGTCATAATGATAGAAAAAATGTTATTTTATGTTACTTATAATGTTCTAACTTGATGAAGTTAATCATCGCTTGCTTAACCGGGGAAAAATGGCTTCAAATAATGGCATTAATCGATCGAAAAAGGAGAGAAAGAGAGGAATTCGAAAGTTTTTGAACTGGCTTTGAATTTTGCTAACCTGAACTATCAAGAACCCAATAGAGCTCTATCCATTCCAGGACCAACCTCTTTATAAATTCGAGGACAGACGGACAGATAACTTAGACTTTTTTTATATAGGGGATAAGTCTATACTTAAGGTTAAAATTAATCCTATCCAACTATGGTCAATTTCTTATTAATTAATAATTTTTCTACTTGCTTTTCCATCTTCACAAGTTATTTTATTGTGTAGAAAAAATATTAAATTTGTATTATTTTTCTGGGGAAAAGTGACAAAGCACTGTGGTTACGGTGTACTGCTTTTAGTTCATGAAATGGGTTCGAAGAAAATAATTTCTTACCGACATCATCTGCAAGAAGTCATATGATATTAAAAGTTTAAAATTCATTAGCTTGGTGAATTATTTTTTCACAAACCGAATTATTTTTTCACAAACTTTATTGCATTAACAATATTATAGAATTTCAAGAACTGTCACCACTCACATTGTAAATTTCAAAGTAATTTTCTGTTTCACTTCTACTTCTGTAACCCTAGACCAATGACTTTTACCTAACCAGACAAAATCAAGAACGATTGCTTTGTATATGGTTACATTTTCTAGGAACTGTTGTCAAGAATTAGTAATCCTTGTTTTTTTTATTTATGTTAGAAAAGGTATAAAGGGAGTATATAAACAGACAGAAACACGAGATTTTCTTATAGTTAAATATTTTCTCCAATATGAAGATTTTAATCATATTTGCCGCTCTTATTGTAGCAGTTATGTGTCACTCGCATGGTATGTTCCTATTACATTATTATCATGGTCGTTTATTGTGTTGCGTTTATAGCATATTATTATTTTAAATGCACTAAAATCAAAATAAGTGTTATATCTACTAGGGATTCAACGGTCAACTTGGCCGGATATCGTATATCTGGCTAAAGTTTCAGTCAGATATCCGGGCGGATGTTTAGCCAGATGTTTAGCACTTTTCCTTTTTAAATTTATTTTAAATAAATCAGCTTTATGTTCTTTATTTTTGCAACCGTATTGTGGTAATTTTCTCACCTTTTATATTTTTAATTAGTAAGTATATTACGCACTTTTTCTTTTTAAATTTATTTCAAATAAATCAGCTTTATGTTCTTTAGTTTTGCAACCGTATTGTGCTAATTTTCTCACCTTTTATATTTTTTAATTAGTATATTTCGCACTTTTTCTTTTTAAATTTATTTCAAATAAATCATCTTTTTGTTCTTTATTTTTGCAACTGTATTGTGGTAATTTTCTCACCATTTGTATTTTTTAATTAGTCAGTATATTTAGCACTTTTTCTTTTTAAATTTATTTAAAATAAATCAGCTTTATGTTCATTATTTTTGCAACTGTATTGTGGTAATTTTCTCACCTTTTATATTTTTTAATTAGTATATTTCGCACTTTTTCTTTTTAAATTTTTTTTAAATAAATCAGCTTTATGTTCTTTATTTTTGCAACCGTATTGTGCTAATTTTCTCACCTTTTATATTTTTTAATTAGTATATTTCGCACTTTTTCTTTTTAAATTTATTTTAAATAAATCAGTTATTTGTTCTTTATTTTTGCAACCATATTGTGGTAATTTTCTCACCTTTTATATTTTCTAATTAGTATATTTCGCACTTTTTCTTATTAAATTTATTTCAAGTAAATCAGCTTTATGTTCTTTATTTTTGCAACCATATTGTGGTAATTTTCTCACCTTTTATATTTTTTATTACTATATTTCGCCCTTTTTCTGTTTAAATTTATTTTAAATAAATCAACTTTATGTTCTTTATTTTTGCAACCTTATTGTGGTAATTTTCTCACCTTTTATATTTTTTCTTAGTCAGTGTATTTCGCACTTTTTCTTTTTAAATTTATTTTTAATAAATCAGCTTTATGTTCTTTATTTTTGCAACCATATTGTGGTAATTTTCTCACCTTTTATATTTTTTATTACTATATTTCACCCTTTTTATGTTTAAATTTATTTTAAATAAATCAGCTTTATGTTCTTTATTTTTGCAACCGTATTGTGGTAATTTTCTCACCTTTTATATTTTTTAATTAGTCAGTATATTTCGCACTTTTTCTTTTTAAATTTATTTTAAATAAATCAGCTTTATGTTCTTTATTTTTGCAACCGTATTGTGGTAATTTTCTCACCTTTTATATTTTTCTTAGTCAGTATATTTCGCACTTTTTCTTTTTAAATTTATTTTAAATAAATCAGCTTTATGTTCTTTATTTTTGCAACCGTATTGTGGTAATTTTCTCACCTTTTATATTTTTTAATTAGTCAGTATATTTCGCACTTTTTCTTTTTAAATTTATTTTAAATAAATCAGCTTTATGTTCTTTATTTTTGCAACCGTATTGTGGTAATTTTCTCACATTTTATATTTTTTAATTAGTCAGTATATTTCATACTTTTTTAAAATTTATTTTAAATAAATCAGCTTTATGTTCTTTATTTTTGCAACCTTATTGTTGTAATTTTCTCACTTTTTATGTTTGCTAATTAGTCAATTATTTACACTATAATTTATTTTAAATTTTTTCTTTAAGGCGACACAGGACCTTTAGAGCAAACATTTTTCTTTTAAATGAATTTCCTTGAAGATTGCTTATGTTATTAGTACTATTGATATATAAATATTTTAAAAATTATAAGGCAAAGTATCAATTAGTTTTGGAGTTATTAATTATTAATTGTTTCATAATTAGCTTAATTGAAAATGCTCTAGGCGCATCAATTTTGCATAAAATATTATAAAAAATTTTAAGTATACATTATAGACTTTGCAAAGCAGTGTAGCTGTTTCAATAAACATTCATAAAAATATATAAAGAGAAAAAAATAATTATGAGGATCATACCCATATTTTTCAGAATAAACAGCTATAGCGGTTAATTAAATAACATAACTAACATATTATATGATTCAAAACATACCCATTTTAACTAGTATTTACTTTATCACCTCTAACGTAAATTATACTGGAATTTCAGAGACAATGATTTTTTCAACTATTTATTTTGTAATACATGAAAATTTACTTTATGATGTAAGCTTTGAAGTTATTATTGCTATACATAAGTAATGATAAGCTTATTATACCATAAGTTGATAAAATGATGGTGAAAATTCTTTTTGCTCCGTATTTAATGATATATTCTTACTATTCACTAAAATCGAAATTCGAATTTTTCGGTCGATTTTAGCATTTGGAAAGTCTACATCTTAAGTATCAATTCTCGATTTGATTTTTAAGAAATTTCATGTTATTATGCTGGCCTTCAGAACGGAATTTGTTGTTCGGATCCCATATGGCCCGGATGTTCGTACCGTTCGGAATCGGCTATAAGCAGTAGGTCTCGGTCTCATTAGCCCTCGTGTTGCAAAAAGTAGACAGTAGCGCTCCAAAAACCAAACCGTTTTGACATTATTTAATTAGAAAAATCAAATCTAAATAAAACCATTTTTAATAGTAATTTACTTTTTTCCTTTAATGGTTCTTATGTTAGTGTATGAAAAAATTCAAGAACATATTCCTACTTTTTTATAAAAGTAAATTGTCTTTGTTTATCTATCCTCCAAAAAAAGTAAGTTTTGCCTTTTGTGTTCTGAGTTTAAAGAACAAAATTTTGAAGTTGAGAAAAAAAAAAGAATGATTTATGATTTTTTCTAATGAAATTTATAAATAAACCTAATTTTTTTCTATAAGGTGTTTTTTTACATAATGCTCTAAAATAACTATAGGCATTGTTTCAATATGGTTTTGCATTTTTTTTTTTGTTATATTTATCTTATTTCTCGGTGTATAACTTCTGGCCGGATGTGCTTTCGGATAATTGTAATATCTGGCTACTGCCAATTATCCGCTATATTCGGATGTGTATGCATATGTTAATAAATACTTTTAATCTAATTTTATTTATGGCGGCAGAATAAAATATTTGCGGACGATTTCGATTTTCTAAAAGATCAAAAAGACAACTATTCGCAGTAGACTATGGACAATAACGAGCTATCATTTAGCAGCGATAAATAACATCGTCAAGGTCACCATTAAGTGGTAACAATTATATTACTACATAAGCATAACATTACATTAATAGAATTATAATAAAGAAAAATATTTTTGTATGCAGTAAGTAATCTGTGAACGTATAAAAAATGAAAACATAAACCCTACAGTTCAGTCTACAAAGGCAACGTTCTTTCGACTCTAAAAGAAGGTTCTGGCCTGAAGCCGGCCTAAGATCGGCCGCGTTCGTTAACGGTGACAGGGGCGTGTAAAACTAGTTGGAAGCCACATTAACCCATAAGTTCTTAAACGATACCTCTGGGGGTGGAAGACCAAGTCTGGGGATCTTCATAGCACAGGAGGGTTAACTCTGATTTACATGAACATAGTCAACTCCAAATCACAAATACTGTTAATGCATGAGGAATAGAAGATACTATTCACGATGAGAACTTAGAAACATTTATTTAACTTGAAGCTGAGATATATAAATTAAACAAAATAGAAGTATCCACGAGTACGTTGACAGGAAATACACAAAAATTATGAACAACTTAATCCCTTATATAATAATAGCCTAAGTTATCTGTCCATCTGTCCTCGAATTTATGAAGCGGTTGGACCTGGAATGGATACAGGAATCCATATTTAATTCTTGATGAGTTACGGTTAGCAAAATTAAAAGCGAGTACCAAAACGTTGGAAATCTACCCCTTACTTCCTTTTCGATCATTTAATTCCATCATTTCAAGCCCTATTTTCCCGGTTAAGAGCAAGCGATTAAATTCATCAATTTATCACATTGTAAGTAGATAAAAACATTTTTTTTTCGTAGCATTATGACGTCATTCCTTTTACCCTCTTATTGAATCATTTCTTATTTTAAATTATTTAAATATCGTCGGCATTATGTTCATACGTTTTATCACTGAACTTAGATATTACGTAAATAATTTTCTTTTATATTTGTTTAAATAATAGAATAGGTACATATAATAAAATTCAGTCATCGATTATTTTTTGTTGCAATATATTTTATATTATAACCACACATTCTGTCTACCTCATGTAAATGAAAGGATAGTTTCTCTAATTTAATTCCTTAATTACTACGGCAAAAAATAAAATAACGATAATTTATTAGCTAAGAAAACTTTAATTATTTTCTAATGAATCCAACGTGATAAACTGCATTCACTAACGGCAGATTTTAGAGGAATGAGGATAAATTATTAGCTTGTATTAATTCTCAGCAAAAAAAAACAAATTTTTTTACGTTATACTTTACAATTCTGGAAAAATAACGAGATTTTAAACTGCATTCACAGGAGACTGTAGAGGAGTATGAAGATAAACAAATTATTGAGCGTGTAACAGATAATTCTCAGCCAAAAAACAACCCATTTTTTTACCTGCCTCATAGGGTACTTTACAATTCTGGAAAAATAAAAATTTTATTGATCCCGTCATATGAAGGGCTATATGCTAGTTTTTACTATTAACTTAAAGAGACTTTTCAAAATGTAAATCTTTGAGTTTTATAATTATTCGTTTACTGATTTAAAACTATATTGTCTTTAAGGAGTTTAAACTTGGTGTGTTTACATGACGAGCAATATTTACTGATCCCGTCATATGAAGGGCTATATGCTGGTATATACAAGGTGTCCCAAAGGTCGTTTACAAACTTAACATGCTGGTCTGTCGTATCATGATGAAAAAGATTTACATAGGACCTTGTATCCGGAAATTCAAACTGTGACGGCTAGACGGCAATAATTGCATGAAAATGGCTGGATCGGTAGAGGCGGACTGCCGCGATCCCTCAACCTGACTCGCCTGGATTTCTACCTGTGGGGTCACATAAAAGCCCCGTTTACATGTGCCAAAAGCAGCGTAGAATGCAGGGTAGATACGCGAATTGTCCTCTCCTTTCAAGAATTATCCCTAGCTAGGGAAAAAATTGAGGGGTAGGAAGAAACCACCTTTCTACCCGGGTAATAGCAGATTTTACTCTCCTTTCCCATCATCCTTTGCGCTTACAGATGATTGTCGTCCCCTATGATCATGTGACTTCTAGCGACGATCCCGGAGAAATGGAGGGTAGAAATAATTGACCATGTAAACGGGTTTCTCCGAACCTCCAAGCAAAATCCCTTTACCCGGGTAAAAAGAAGGGTACATGACTGGCACATGTAAACGGTTCTAAAGTCCATAGTGTACGAGACACCCTAACATCGGACATGGATCTTATCGCCAGGATCGCGGAAGCGGCAGCACGTGTCCGTGACACTCCTGGCCAAATTGAACGGGTTCGTGAATCCATGCGCCGACGTTGTGATAGTGTTGCCAACCATACGATAATTATTTTATATGTACGATAACTTAGGACTCTGTACGATGAAAAATAATCTCAAAATTATGTGACATAATTCTCAAAAATCACACACACACACACACACATATATATTTTATATATATATATATTATATATATATATATATATATATATATATATATATATATATATATATATACATAATTTAATAACTAAAATAGAAATTAAAAATCAGGAATATGAGAACTGAACATAAGAAATCGAGAAAAAAAAATCGTTGTACTCACTTAAACTATGTATTGGCGAGGTAAATAAAAGTCGTTACGATAATTTCCTGATTTGTACGATAAACCAACAGTAAACTAATGGACAATTAAAAGAAAAGGTAAATTAACTGTAACTCTATAAATAGCAACAACAAAAAATTTATATATATATATATTATATAATATATATATATATATATATAATATATATATATATATATATTGTGAATTTAAATGTAGGCATCTTATATTCAATTATGAATTTTTTATACATGATATTACTGATAAAACTTGTAAAAGGTTTTTATCTACAATTTTATAATTAATATTTTTTAATTGCATTACTATGGTAAATAATAAAATCCTGTCATTTCTATGTTTTTCCACAATTTTAAAATCTATCTAATATTAAAATTAATTTGATCAAAAATATATCTTATGTCTATTAACACTATTTTGAACTAATTGCAAAAATGTACGATAATCTACAACATTTATAATGGTAGAGGGGTATTTTTTAATTGCAAAGTTACATAATGGTAAATAATAAAATCCTGTCATTTCTATGTTTTTCCACAATTTTAAAATCATCTAATATTAAAATTAATTTGATCAAAAATATATCTTACAAGTGCCCTCTATTAACACTATTTTGAACTAATTGCAAAAATGTACGATAATCTACAACATTTATAATGGTAGAGAGGTATTTTTTAATTGCAAAGTTACATAATGGTAAATAATAAAATACTGCCATTTCTGTGTTTTTCCACAATTTTAAAATCTATCTAATATTAAAATTAATTTGATCAAAAATATATCTTACAAGCGCCCTCTATTAACACTATTTTGAACTAATTGCAAAAATGTACGATAATCTACAACATTTATAATGGTAGAGAGGTATTTTTTAATTGCAAAGTTACATAATGGTAAATAATAAAATACTGCCATTTCTGTGTTTTTCCACAATTTTAAAATCTATCTAATATTAAAATTAATTTGATCAAAAAATATCTTACAAGAGCCCTCTATTAACACTATTTTGAACTAATATTGCAAAATGTACGATAATCTACAACATTTATAATGGTATGGGTATTTTTTAATTGCAAAGTTACATAATGGTAAATAATAAAATCCTGCATTTCTATGTTTTTCCATTTTTAAAAATATCTATTTTAAAATTAATTTGATCAAAAATATATTACAAGCGCCCTATTAACAATATTTTGAACTAATTGCAAAAATGTACGATAATCTACAAAATTTATATGGTAGAGGGGTATTTTTTAATTGCAAAGTTACATAATGGTAAATAATAAAATCCTGCATTTCTATGTTTTTCCACAATTTTAAAAATCTATCTAATATTAAATTAATTTGATCAAAATATATCTTAGAAGCGCCCTCTATTAACACTATTTTGAACTAATTGCAAAAATGTACGATAATCTACAACATTTATAATGGTAGAGGGGTATTTTTTAATTGCAAGTTACATAATGTAAATAATAAAATCTGTCATTTCTATGTTTTTTACAATTTTAAATTATCTATATTAAAATTATTTGATCAAAATTATATAACATACAGTGCCCTCTATTAACCACTATTTTGAACTAATTTCAAAAATGTACGATTTTCTACAACATTTATAATGGTTGTGGTATTTTTTAATTGCAAAGTTACATAATGGTAAATAATAAAGATTTCTGTGTTTTTCCACAATTTTAAATCTATATATATTTAAATTAATTTGATCAAAAAATATATATTTACAAAACCTATATTAACATTATTTTGAACTATTGCAAAAATGTACGATAATATACAACATTTATATGGTAGAGGGGTATTTTTAATTGCAAAGTTACATATGGTAAATAATAAATATTTTCTATGTTTTACAATTTTAAAAATCTATCTAATATTATTAATTTGATCAAAAATATATCTTACAGCGCCCCTATTAACACTATTTTGAACTAATTGCAAAATTGTACGATAATCTACAACATTTATAATGGTACATGGGTATTTTTTAATTGCAAAGTTACATAATGGTAATAATAAACTGACTTTTCTATGTTTTTCCACAATTTAAAACTACTAATATAAAATTAATTTGATCAAAATATATCTTTATAGCGATCTATTAACAATATTTTATATTGCAAATGTACGTTCTACAACAATAATGGTAGAGATATTTTTTAATTGCAAAAGTTACATAATGGTAAATAATAAAATCCTGTCATTTCTATGTTTTTCCACAATTTTAAAATCTATCTAATATTAAAATTAATTTGATCAAAAATATATCTTAGAAGCGCCCTCTATTAACACTATTTTGAACTAATTGCAAAAATGTACGATAATCTACAACATTTATAATGGTAGAGGGTATTTTTAATTGCAAAGTTACATAATGGTAAATAATAAAATCCTGTCATTTCTATGTTTTTCCACAATTTTAAAATCATCTAATATTAAAATTAATTTGATCAAAAATATATCTTACAAGCGCCTCTATTAACACTATTTTGAACTAATTGCAAAAAATGTACGATAATCTACAACATTTATAATGGTAGGGGTATTTTTTAATTGCAAAGTTACATAATGGTAAATAATAAAATACTGCCATTTCTGTGTTTTTCCACAATTTTAAAATCTATCTAATATTAAAATTAATTTGATCAAAAATATATCTTACAAGCGCCCTCTATTAACACTATTTTGAACTAATTGCAAAAATGTACGATAATCTACAACATTTATAATGGTAGAGGGGTATTTTTTAATTGCAAAGTTACATAATGGTAAATAATAAAATACTGCCATTTCTATGTTTTTCCACAATTTTAAAATCTATCTAATATTAAAATTAATTTGATCAAAAATATATCTTACAAGCGCCCTCTATTAACACTATTTTGAACTAATTGCAAAAATGTACGATAATCTACAACATTTATAATGGTAGAGGGGTATTTTTTAATTGCAAAGTTACATAATGGTAAATAATAAAATCCTATCATTTCTATGTTTTTCCACAATTTTAAAATCTATCTAATATTAAAATTAATTTGATCAAAAATATATCTTACAAGCGCCCTCTATTAACACTATTTTGAACTAATTACAAAAATGTACGATAATTTATAAGCCAATGCCATAATTTTAGGACCTAGAATCCATAATTTTGCCTGTGAAGGTTGGCAACACTGGTTGTGAAGCGTGCATTGTGGCGGAGGGAAACAATTTTGAGCATTTGCTGTGATGTAATCATCATCCGTAGTAAAAATCATAATAACACCGTCGTCGATATCATTTTTTTTTCTCCTGCTTAACACTCGTGATCACAGCACTCCAGCGGTCGCAGTTTGCATTTTCATACGCAAGTTCCTATGTAAATTTTGTTCATCGTGATATGATACACCAGCATGTTAAGTTTGTAAACGACCTTTTGGGACACCCTGTATACATTTGCACATGTGTACATTTAAATGTACGTGTCTTATATATAAATCTTCCTACAGGAAAACCGCCACCCAGCTGCCCAGCAGGTGAGAGATGGACTGCTTGCGGTTCCAGCTGCATCAAAACGTGCAAACAACCAAACGGACCCAGTGGTTGTGTCTCCAAATGCGTAGTTGGTTGCGAATGCTTGCCTGGACTGGTAAGAAACTACCAAAGAAGATGTGTTCCATTGAAGAAGTGTTAAGAGTCATTCGCCCTCACGCTTTGAGTGCTTTATTTGCTATGAAAATCTTCCAGTAGAATCTTTGATTTTGGTTTTGGATTATATTCAATTATTATGTTACCATGGTAAAAGCTCAAAATTTTTTGTAGTTTGATAAATAAAATTAAATCTTGTTCAATATTGAATGTTTATTTTCATGTTGAGTTCATTGTCTGACAATTTACGTAACACCCAATGTTTTATTCTTCCTCTTTTTGTTGAAAATTACCAATTGCCATTTCGAGAACAAACCTGATCATACGTATTGTAGCGTTCTGATAACCGCATCGAAGAAGCTACCGCAAATGCAAATTGCATGGATGCAAATTTCCCTCGATGCTGCGCGCGCGAGCATGTTCCCGTATATAAAGTGAGCGGCACAGTTCAGTCGTGAAGGGGAAATCACTCTCGGCTTTGGAATCATCAGGCTTGTGTGAAACAACTTTTTGCCTGTTAATCACTTGCAAGCCGTTATCAACGCACTGATGTCTGATACTTTACGTTTTTACTATTTATTTACTTTCCTTTAATAAACGTTTTGATAAAAAGCTTATGGTGAAGATTAGTTTGTTCTGCTTCAATATTTCCTCCTACAGTATTAAATTTTACCAAAAACTGCTAGGGAATGTACTTACATATATATTTACTGACAATTTTGGTGGAGACAAAAAATGTACGAATATAAAATATATATTTATGTATGCATATATTTGTGTCCCAAAACGTGATTTTTATTTAAAAAATATTCTAAGAAATTCAAACAAACATTTAATACGTGGTAAATTGTAAGTTAATATGCCCAAATTTGTTACCAAATTCTACTATCACTTTAGATTGAATTGTTAGCAGTTTTGCATATATCTGTATACATATATATGTGTAAACCAACGTTAATCCGGTCAGGCGGAAATATTTCTGAGCTATTTGATGAGCTTGAAAACAGATAAGTCTGAATCGGACATGGAGCGGTCAACATCTTCACGCATAGTTTTCCACGAACAATAAAAATGGCTCATGTTGCTTTCCTTAAGAAGTTAATAAAACTTATTATTATCAAGAAGACTGTTTTCCATTCGCCTTAACTCTGGATCACGACTTGTCATATATATATATATATATATATATATATTTCGCATACTATATATTTATACTTATATACGTACTATATATACATTATATATACACACATATATATGTGTATTATATATATATACATATATAAATATATATATATATATATATATATATATATATATATATATATATGCATATATGTATATATGTATACGAGTAATGCATATAAGTATATGTATGCTGTATACATATATATGTGTATATACAGGGCGTCCCAAAACGACCTCATAAACTCTGCACAACTAGATTCCTCGTTGGGAGTACATAAAAACTGCTCAAAGAAGCGTTCTTGTTCGATCCATATTTTACGAGAAAAATAGGAAGACAAAGTATGACGTCACTGACGGTGCAAGAAAAAAACACTTTATTGGACATATCAACAACAGTATATACACAATTTAAAGCAGATGTTCCCTAACGTTATATTACATCGGCCGTACATCAGGTACATGTCGCAGTAGTCACGAACACAATACATGGCCACCATACGAAGACTACCTGTAACTGCAAGATACAGCCTTTTAAATACCAGTTCAAATGCGGCTTAACGTCATTCCATGGCGCACGTGCATGCATGACGCGATATGCGCGGCGAACGTTTTAAACATTATCGTCTGGAAAGATATGCAAATATTGTTGATGATATGTCCAATAAAGTGTTTTTCTTTCTTGCACCGGCAGTGACGTCATACTTCGTTTTTCGTACTTTTTTCGTAAATTATGGATCGTACAGGAACGTTTCTTTGGGAAGTTTTTATGTACTACCAACGAGGAGCTTTGCAAAGTTTATGCGGTTGTTTTGGGACACCCTGTATATTACCTTTGCAATCCCAAGGAAGATAATGAAGATGCGACATTTTCCTTTTGGGTAACCATAATTGGTAAAAAACAGTTAAACCTTCTTCAAAGTGACCCATGACGCGCGATATGAAATAGGTTTCTGTTTTCGTAAACATAACGTGTGATGCTACGTCAAGAAATTCTTAACAGCATTAAACCGCTAAAAATTAACTCCGCATTTCCTGGAAAATATAATGAAGACGTAAAATCGACATTTTGGGCATATTTGGATAATTCGTAAAAAACAGTTAACAACTTCTGTACAGTCACCCATAACGCATGATTTAAAATCGTAAAGTTTTCGTAGGCATAATTTGTATTATTCTTGTACAAACAACTCCTCATTTTGTAATAATTCGGTAATCTTTTCCTGTATCAGAATAGGAATGCATCCAATTTGTGATTTTATGTCAAATAGGGTCATAAGAATAAATTGTTATTATCGTTGCTTAAACAGCTTCTCATTTTTTAATAGTTCAATGAGTTTATCCTCTATAAAAATATGAGAGTTTGTGATTTTATTTGTAAAAGGGTTCATAAGCATAAATGTTTATTATCCAGACGATAATGTTTAAAACGTTTGTTGCTCATATCGCGTTAAGAAGTTAAGAATTGGTATTTAAAAGGCTGCATCTTGCAGCCACCTGTAGTCTTCGTATGGTGGCCATGTATTTCATTCGTGATACTGCAACATGTACCTGATGAACGGCCGATGTAATGGAAATGCCTCACGAACTGTTAAGGAGTATACCCATGCATATATTGCTGTTGATATGTTCAACAAAGTGTTTTTTTTTACACCGGAAGTGACATCATTCTTTGTTTTTAGTGTTTTTCTCTTAAACTATGGATTGTACAGGAACTCTTATTTGGCCAGTTTTCATGTACTCCTAACGAGGAATCCAGCTGTGCAGAGTTTATGCGGTCGTTGTGGGACAACCTGTATATACTTATATACATATTATTTATATATATATATATATATATATATATATATATATATATATGTATATATATATATATATATATATATATATATATATATATATATATATATATATATAATATATACATATATGTCAGGTCTATAAAAGGGGTAGCTGGAAATTATGTAAGTTAAGGACGATTTTAAAAAGGGAACACTTTTATAATAATAAAATAAATGAAAAAGACCCACGCTCGCATAAGCTTTTAGGATAATACGGTCAGGCGAAAGCATTTTTGAGCAATTTGATAAGCTTGCAAACAGATAAGTTGGAATTGGCGCTTGGACATGAGCTGTACACCAGACTCTACGCGTGCGTGTCTTCGACGAAAAAGTGAAAATGGCGCAAGTTTTACTTTAACGTTGGTTTAATAAACTTATTATTATCAAGAAGACTGTTTTCCATTCGCCTTAATTCTGGATCAAGACATGACACACACACACACACACACACACACACACATATATATATATATATATATATATATATATATTAGCTACAAATATATAATAAGTTATTACTTAAAATTGTATTAGATTCTAAATAAAAAATGCATAACACACACATATATATATGCTTGTGTATAATAGATAAATATATATATATATATATATATATATATATATATATATATATATATATATATATATATATTTATACACATATGTATATATATATATATTTATACAAATACACACATACATATATGTCAGGTCTATAAAAGGGGTAGTTGGAAATTATGTAAGTTAAAGACGATTTTAAAAAGGGAACTCTTTTATAATAATAAAATAAATGAAAGAGACCCACGCTCGCGTAAGCTTTCCGGATAATCCGGTCAGGCGGAAATATTTCTGAGCTATTTGATGAGCTTGAAAACAGATAAGTTTGAATCGGACATGGAGCGGTCAACATCTTCACGCAAAGCTTTTCATCGAACAATAAAAATGGCTCATGTTGCTTTCCTTAAGAAGTTAATAAAACTTATTATTATCAAGAAGACTGTTTTCCATTCGCCTTAATTCTGGATCAAGACATGACAAACACACACACACACACACACACATATATAAATATATATATATATATATATATATATATATATATATATATATATATATATATATATATATATATATATATATATATATATTAGCTACAAATATATAATAAGTTATTACTTAAAATTGTATTAGATTCTAAATATAAAATGCATAACACACACATACATATATGCTTGTGTATAATAGATAAATAAATAAATAAATATATATATACAATATATGTGTATGTTTATATATATTTATATACATAAGTATATATATATTTATACACATATGTATATATATATTTATACAAATACACACATACATATATGTCAGATCTAAAAAAAAGAGTAGTTGGAAATTATGTAAGTTAAAGACGATTTTAAAAAGGGAACTCTTTTATAATAATAAAATAAATGAAAGAGACCCACGCTCGCGTAAGCTTTCCGGATAATCCGGTCAGGCGGAAATATTTCTGAGCTATATGATGAGCTTGAAAACAGATAAGTTTGAATCGGATATGGAGCGGTCAACATCTTCACGCATAGCTTTTCCACGAACAATAAAAATGGCTCATGTCGCTTTCCTTAAGAAGTTAATAAAATTTATTATTATCAAGAAGACTGTTTTCCATTCGCCTTAATTCTGGATCAAGACATGAGACACACACACACACACACACACACACACACACACACACACACACATATATATATATATATATATATATATATATATATATATATATATATATATATATATATATTAGCTACAAATATATAATAAGTTATTACTTAAAATTGTATTAGATTCTAAATATAAAATGCATAACACACACATACATATATGATTGTGTATAATAGATATATAAATAAATATATATATATATATATATATACATATATATATATATATATATATATATATATATATATATATATATATATATATATATATATATATATATATTATATATATTTCAGAGAGTTAAATTCCAATTTCATTAATACAAGATAGTTAAATTCCGATTTCATTAATACAAGAGAGTTTTCCGATTTCATTAATAAAAGAGAGTTAAATTCCGATTTCATTAATACAAGAGAGTTAAATTCCGATTTCATTAATACAAGAGAGTTAAATTCCGATTTCATTAATACAAGAGAGTTAAATTCCGATTTCATTAATACAAGAGAGTTAAATTCCGATTTCATTAATACAAGAGAGTTAAATTCCGATTTCATTAATACAAGATAGTTAAATTCCGATTTCATTAATACAAGAGAGTTAAAGTTAAATTTCGATTAATACAAGAGAGTTAAATTCCGATTTCATTAATACAAGAGAGTTAAATTCCGATTTCATTAATACAAGAGAGTTAAATTCCGATTTCATTAATACAAGAGAGTTAAATTCCGATTTCATTAATACAAGAGAGTTAAATTCCGATTTCATTAATACAAGAGAGTTAAATTCCGATTTCATTAATACAAGAGAGTTAAATTCCGAATTTCATTAATACAAGAGAGTTAAATTCCGATTTCATTAATACAAGAGAGTTAAATTCCGATTTCATTAATACAAGAGAGTTAAATTCCGATTTCATTAATACAAGAGAGTTAAATTCCGATTTCATTAATACAAGAGAGTTAAATTCCGATTTCATTAATACAAGAGAGTTAAAGTCCGATTTCATTAATACAAGAGATTAGTTAAAATTCCGATTTCATTAATACAAGAGAGTTTAAATCCCCGATATTTCATTAATACAGAGAGTTAAAAATTCCGATTTCATTAATACAAGAGAGTTAAATTCCGATTCATTATACAAGAGAGTTACCGATTTCATTAATACAAGATATTAAATTCCGATTTCATAATACAAGAGAGTTAAATCCGATTTCATTAATACAAGAGAGTTTCGTTTTCATTAACAAGAGAGTTAAAATTTCATTAATTAGAGAGTTAAATCCGAGAGTTCGATTTCATTAATACAAGAGAGTTAAATAACGTGAGTTTAAATTCCGATTTTCATTCATACAAGAGTTAAATTTATTTAAATCCGATTTTATCATACAATTAATTACAAGAGAGTAAATTCCGATATCATACAATCATTAATTTTAATTTTTTAAAATCCGATTTTTCAAGTGAAATTCCGATACAAATTAAATTGGATTTCATATTTCAAATGAGAGATTTGTTATAGTTATTAGATCGATTTTAATACAAGATTTAACGGATTTCAGTTTTTTAAATATTTTTTTAATAAAAGAGAGTTGACATTAAAGAGAGTAAATTCAAAAAAAGTTTAAATTCCGATTTCATTAATACAAAATTAATTCCGATTTCATTTACAAGAGAGTTAAATTAGATTCAAGAGATTTAAATTTGTTTTCATTAATACAAGAATAATTGATTTCATTAATACAAGAGAGTTTTGTTTTTCATTATTACTAGAGAGCTTTAAATCTCCGATTTTTTTACAAGAGTGTTAAAAATCCGATTTTCATTTAATACAAGAGAGTTAAATTCCGATTTCATTCATACAAGAGAGTTAAATTCCGATTTCATTCATACAAGAGAGTTAAATTCGATTTCATTAATACAAGAGAGTTAAATTCCGATTTCATTAATATAATATAGTTAAAATTGCTTTCATTCATACAAGATTTTATAATTATATTTTATTAATACAAGAATTAAATTCCGATTTCATTAACAAGAGTTTTAAAATTCCGATTTCATTAATACAAGAGAGTTAAATTCCGATTTCATTAATACAAGAGAGTTAAAGTCCGATTTCATTAATACAAGACAGTTAAATTCCGATTTCATTAATACAAGACAGTTAAATTCCGATTTCATTAATACAAGAGAGTTAAATTCCGATTTCATTAATACAAGAGTTAAATATCGATTTCATAATACAAATGTCTAAATTCGATTTCATTAAAAATAGTTATATTCCGATTTCATTTATACAAGAGAGTTTAAATTTCTTTTATTATACAAGAGAGTTAAATTCCGATTTCATTAATACTAAGATAGTTAAAATTCGATTTCATTAATACAAGAGAGTTAAATTCCGATTTTAATACAAGAGAGTTAAATTCCGATTTCATTATACAGATTTTAAAATTCCGATTTCATTAACAAGAATTAAATTCCGATTTCATTTAATACAAGAGAGTTTAAATTCCGATTTCATTAATACAAGAGTGTTATTATATTCTATTCCAAATTATTTATTCATTTATACAATAGTTTAAATTTTTTCATTAATAAATGTTAAACCGATTTCATTAAATACTAGAGATAAATGATTTCATAATGAGTTTAAAATCTATTTCATAATTCAGAGAGTTAAATTCATTTCATTATACAAATAAGTTAAATTTCATTCTAAATTTAATCATATTTCATTAATACAAGTGTATTTTTTAAATTATTTCATTAATAGAGTGTTAAAAATCCGATTTTAATACAAGAGAGTTAAATTCCGATTTCATTAATACAAGAGATAATGATTTAATGGGATACATCTGGAAATTAATTATATGTCTATTAAAAACGACATTTTTTGCCAAAAATCATAAATTTTTTTTATTTCTTAATTGTAAAATTTCAAACTTTTAGGCTTTTAAATCTGTTTTTTTTTGCCTCTACGGCAGTTTAAAGAAAAGTTACAGCTGTTTAAATATCAGTGACAGATGTCAAAAGAAGTAGCGCTTCGGAACCGGAAATTGTGAATTTAAAGCCTTTTAAACAGCATTTTTTGGACAAAACTTTTTAAATTTTCATGAAGATTAGTTTAAACTTTTTTCTAGTATTTTTAATAATTAGCAACTTGGCAATTAGAAAGTTTTGAAGCAAGAAAGTGTGGGGAATTTTAAACAAGTATTTTAATTTTTTAACAGTTAAAGTTGCTTTCATAAACTTCAAATGCGTTTTTCTCAGATTTTAATAAAATGTTGAAACTTGAAATGTGATTTCTCAAAAAGTTCTTAAAATATTTTGTTGAAAATTATTATGAATGCTTTTGATAGTATTTACTAGTAAATGACCTAAAAGCTTTAAATTTGGATAATTTTTAATGATGTTACACTCATAAGTTAGATAAAAAGGTAATGAAAATTCGTTAAAATTCAATGTGTATGATTTTGAAGGACCTAAATTTTTTACAAATTTAAATTAAGCAAAGATTTTAGGTGATTCACTAGTCCAGTGTATAAAAATGTGTTGCATCAAAAAATATTGAAATAATTTAATTTATTAAAAAATTAGACCTTTTGAAAAAAACGATTTTTTTACTAAATTTTCTTTATTTATTATTAAAATTATATAAAAAATTCTCCTGGAATAATTTTTTAAGTGCAATTTTCTATGATAATATAAAAAAACCTAAAAATGTAAAAACATGAACTTGTTTCTACGTTTAAATATAATAAGTTTAATATTCCTTAAATATTATATATATATAATATTAGAGCATATATATGATCATCAGTAAGCAATGGTGTAAACAAATATGTAAACGAATGCATCACGTGATTTTTTACACTCTCGATACCAACCGGTGAGTAACCCTCATTAAATGCGATACGATAATAATATATCTATACGTAGATGGATGACTTAAGGAGAAAAAGGCTACTCGCAAAGCTTGTCATGAAGTTTGTCTTGGATTTCGAAGTGATCAATTAGAAGAAAAAGAGAGAAATGAATTTGGTAACCATATTTTCTCACATACCTATACACCCAGTGGGAGAATACATTTTAACTAAGTCTGCAACGGAAATTGGGTCTCGCAAAAATAGTCTGCAGAATAGTGCAAGACTATAAAAATTTCGTATTTCTGCTTGCGAATTAACTCCCTGGGTACGACTCCGGCTCATACCGGCCTAAAGACGGGCTTGGCCGGAATGGGCCGGAAGGATGAAAAATAGGGGTGATAGGTATGTCTAGCAGGGGTCTTCTTTTCATCTACCCAGCCTTTAACTATATTTTTGATTACTATATAGCAAATGGCCACATTTTGAGGTACTTTCCTATAGCAATGAATTTTTACTTTCTTTTTATTATCAATATAATTCTAAAATATATATGCTGATATATATATTATATATTATATATATATATTATATATATATTATATTTTATATAATATATGTATATATAGTATATATGTATTAAATATAATATATGTATATATTATGATATATATATATATGAATTATATGTATATATATATATATATATATATATGTATATATGTATATAATATTATGTATATAATATATGTGAATATTGTATATATATATATTGTATATATATATAATATTATATATATATTGTATATATGTATATTATATATATTGTAGATATATATGTATATATATATATATATATATATGTATATATATATATGTATATATATATATATTATATATATAATTATATATATATATATATTTAATATATATATATATATATGTTTATATTATAGTATATGTATATATATATATATATATATATATGTATATATATATGTATATATATATATGTATATATATATATAATATATATATATATGTATATTTATTATATATATATATATAATATATATATATATATATATATATATATGTATATTATATATGTATATATATATTTATATATATATTTATATAATATATATGTATATTTATATGTATTTATATAATGTATTTATATAAATATATATATATATATATATTTATATATATACATATATAGAATAATATTATATATTATATATGTAAAAATTTATACTATGTATAAATATACATCTGTATTGTCGTCCTTAAATATAATATTATTATATCATATATGTTTTATAGATATATATACGTATTGTATATATAGAATTTAAACACAAATATATAAATATATATTGTATATATTTTATAAAAATTATTTAAATTTATATATAAATTATTATGTATAAATATATATTTTTATATAAATTAAATTTATGTGTTTGTAAATCCTTCTCTATATAGAATAAGTTTTACATTAAGATAAGACGTAAAATTTTTCCGTTTATATATATAACGTTGAATTATATAATATAGCCCCAGACAAATGTATATAAATTTCTCTATAGAAACAAGTTTTGTATAGATATATACATGTGTGTAAATTAATATATAAAATTAAGAAAATTATTATAAATTTTCTATAGATATATAATTATTCTATATATATAAATTAAATTTTTGTCCTATTTAAAAATAAAATTTAATAAAATATTGAAATATTTCTTTATAGATAATTATTTAAGATAGACGTAAATTTTTCGTCCTGTTAAATACGTTAATTACGACTAAATTTGACATACAAATGTATGAACATAGAGATATTTTCATAAATATTTAAATTTTAATAAAGATTTAAATTTTTTTTGTGTAAATAATTAGACTAAATTTGAAAAAATATATGAATAGAAATTCCTTCTTATGAAGAGTTTTGAGTAACAACACGTAAATTTTTTCTGTGACATAACGTTGATTCCAAATTTGAAAAAAATGTAGTTGCTTGTCCTTCTCTATAGAAGTTGTTTTGCACTGCGTAAACTAAGCAGACGTAAATTTTTTGTCCTTGGTAATCGTTGAATAAGGATAAATTACAGACAAATGTACGATAAGAGCGGGTCCTTCTCTATAGAAGCTCAAGTTTTGACTGCGTAAACTATCGATAAATTTTCCGTCCTTGTGTAAAATTGAATTGCGACGGTAATTTGTCGAAGACAAATGTAGGCTTGACCACCCTAAGAGCGGGTCTTCTCTGTAGAAGCACAAGTTTTGCACTGAGTAAGACTAAGCAGACGTAAATTTTCCCGTCCTGTGTGTAAACGTTGAATTCAGCGACGGTAAATTTGACGCCCCAGACAAATGTAGGGCTTGACCACCCTAGAGAGCGGGTCCTTCTCTATAGAAGCTCAAGTTTTGCACTGCGTAAGACTAAGCCGACGTAAATTTTTCCGTCCTGTGTGTAAACGTTGAATTCAGCGACGGTAAATTTGACGCCCCAGACAAATGTAGGGGTTGATCACCCTAAAGAGCGAGTCCTGCTCTGTAGAAGCACAAGTTTTGCACTGAGTAAGACTAAGCAGACGTAAATTTTCCCGTCCTGTGTGTAAACGTTGAATTCAGCGACGGTAAATTCTCCGCTCGGTAAAAAAAATCCACTGCTTTTGCAACCAGCCTTACTCTACTGCAGAAGTTCCAATAATTACCTATTCTATTATGCACAATTTAAAAAGGAATTTTATCTTTCATTTCCATGTCTGTATTATAAGAAGCATTTAATGTAAAAAAATAATTCTGTTTTATATTTCTCTTGAAATTTGATACAAGCTTCAGTCTTTCTGCATAATTTATTTTTGCCAGGAAATGTTGCCACAATTAGTGGACTGATAAGGGTATATAAAGTTGCATCTATTGCTTATCATACACGCTTATATCGACTATTTTAGTTAACGATTTTAAATCGTAAACGTTATTGATTATCATGAAGACTCTTATCATATTTGCTGCTATACTTGCAGTCGCTATGTGTCAGTATGGTAAGTTTAGATTGCAACTTACATTTGCTATATCATATCTTCTAAAATAGTTTTTGTGTAAACTCAAAACGCGTATGCTTTTATTGATAAGAAGATTTTGAATAAATATAAATAAAACTAGCATATAGCCCGTCATATGACAGGATTAGTAAGATTTTCCAGAATTGTAAAGTACCAGTGAAGCATGTAAAAAAAATGGTTTGTTTTTTGACTGATAATTATCTGGTGCAAGCTCAATAATCTGTTTATTAAAATTTTAATCATGTGATTCAGTTTTAAAATCATTATTTTAAATTGTAAAGATTATAACAGTAAATAAAAGTTTTTTGTTGAGAATTATCATGCAACTCATAATTTGTTTATCTTCATACCAAAGTCGCGATAGTATGGTAAGTTTAGAATCACGTTAATCATTAAGTCAAATTTTATTGTGTAAAACACAAACACACAAAACGGACAAACTTTTTTGTTTAAAGATTTACTTAAACGCTGTATATTAGTCTGTGAATAAAATCAAGATTTTATGAAAAATTTCTTTAATATCGTGATAAATTTTATTAAGAAAATATTATTAATTTAAAATAAATATGTTAATTGTATTTTTGAAAAAAAAAGAAAAATATTTGGATAAATATATTAGGTTTATAAAACTAAAAATATCTTTGATTTAATTATTTAAAATAAGAAATTTTTAAAGATTTGTTAATGAAATGAAGTAAAATTTAAAAAAAAATTATTTTCCCATTTTTGTTGTAAAATGCAATCTGCAAGGGTAATACTAGACTTGAAATAATGGCATTAAAAGCTGAAAATAGATGAATTTCTATTTTAAGACGCTTTTTGATGAAATTTCACTAATAAGTCAATAATCTCTATATTCATAAATATAAACAAGAAACAAAACTTAGGCTATTTTTAAAAAGATACTTCATTTGTGTTTTCATTATAGGAAAACTGTTGAACATATTCAGATTTTAATTAACTATTTCTTTTTATTCTTCGGTTATATTTTCTTAATTCTAATTTAATTTTTTTAATTAAAATTTAAGCACTTATTTTTTTATTTCCGTCGTATAGTTGATCCTACAAATTAAAGCGTATCATTAGGCTAAATGATAAGATAGATCATTAAAAAACTGTTGAAAATTTTCGTTAATGCAGTAGTAGATTGATTTTTTTTAATGGAGACATTGATAGTTTTGAATAATTTCAGTCGTTGTACTTTTATGGTAAATTCATGATTGCAATATTTCTATATATTCATCATTTCATTTATTTATTTTTTCATACAATATTCTATAAATGATTAGAAGATTTTGAATATAAACAGCGATTTGTTTTGAAGAACATGATAAGAGGAAGTTTTTATTAATATATCGTAAATTTTTCTTATCATCTTAGGTTATCTAAATTTCGTAATTTCATTTCTTATTAAAGTTTAAGCACTTTTTTCTATATTTTTAACTAAAATTTGAAGATCATTGTTGTTCATTGTAATGACATAATCCTAATATTGATTTTCTGTCGTCTAAGTTAAACATTTATAATATTTTCTGTAACTCAGTCGTTATTTTTATAATTTTGATTATCTAAATTTACATGTTCCATTTCGTATTTACTCGTTTTTTTCATACACCTTCTTTTTCTCTATATCTTGCAATCCTACGATTAAAGCGCGATCATTTGACTAGAAAAATTTAAAAAAAGGTACAATTTGAAGATCATTAACACTGTTGATCATTTTCGTTAACTATAGTAGATCCTAGATATTGATCTTTTCCGTCATCGTGAAGACACAATGATCATATTCGCTGCAATAATTGCAGTCGTTATGTGTCAGTAAGGTAAGTTTAGATTGCAAAACTTACATGTTTCATTTCGTATCTTCTAAATAGTTTTGGTGTATGATCAAAATGTGTATGCTTTGATTGATCAAAAGGTTTTGAATACATATAAATAAATTAATACTTCGATTTGTGCTTGTTCACTCAACAAGAAAACTGCAGAACATATTCAAAGGCATTTTCTATCAATCAGTCATAAATTTTTGTTATATTCTTTGGTTATCTAAATTTAGTTTCATTTCTTGTTATTAAAATTTAAGCACATTTTCCCTATTTTTCACACATCTTCCTTTTTTCTATATCTTCCGATCCTATGATTAAAGCGCGATCATTAAGCTAGAAAAGTTAATAGAGAGATAAAATTTGAAGATCAATAACACTGTTGATCATTTTCGTTAACTATAGTAGATCCTAGATATTGATCTTTTCCGTCATCGTGAAGACACAATGATCATATTCGCTGCAATAATTGCAGTCGTTATGTGTCAGTAAGGTAAGTTTAGATTGCAAAACTTACATGTTTCATTTCGTATCTTCTAAATAGTTTTGGTGTATGATCAAAATGTGTATGCTTTGATTGATCAAAAGGTTTTGAATACATATAAATAAATTAATACTTCGATTTGTGCTTGTTCACTCAACAAGAAAACTGCAGAACATATTCAAAGGCATTTTCTATCAATCAGTCATAAATTTTTGTTATATTCTTTGGTTATCTAAATTTAGTTTCATTTCTTGTTATTAAAATTTAAGCACATTTTCCCTATTTTTCACACATCTTCCTTTTTTCTATATCTTCCGATCCTATGATTAAAGCGCGATCATTAAGCTAGAAAAGTTAATAAAGAGATAACATTTGAAGATCAATAACACTGTTGATCATTTTCGTTAACGGCAGTAAATCCTAGATATTTATCTTTTTCTTCATCGTGAAGACAGAATGATCATATTCGCTGCTGTTATTAAAGTCGTTACGAGTCAGGTAAATTTAGATTGCAGTACCTACATGTTCCATCTTATCTTCTAAAATAGTTTTTGTGCATGTTCAAAACGTGTATGTTTTGAGTGATTATGAGGTTTTGAATAGCTATAAATAAAATGATAATTTGATTTCAGTTTGTATAACAACATGAAAACTGAAAAATGTATTTAGAGACAGTTTTATCAGTCAATCGTAATTGTTTGTTATCCTCTTTTGTTACCTAAATTTCGTAATTCTAGTTTTATTTTTAGTAATCAAAGTTTAAGCATGTTTTGCCCGCATTTTTAACTCATCTTACTTTTTTCTGTATTTTGCAATCCTACGATTAAAACGCAATCATTAGGCTAGAAAAGTTAATAAAAAGGTAAAACTTGAAACTCATTAACACTGTTGATCATTTTCGTCAACGACAGTAGATCCTAGATATTGATCTTTGTCGTCATCGTGAAGACACAATGATCATACTCTCTGCTATTTTTAAAGTCGTTATGTGTAAGTAAGGTAAGTTTAGATTGCATTACTTGCATGTTCTACCTTATATCTTCTAAAATAATTTTTGTGCATGTTCAAAACGTGTATATTTTGAGTGATCATAAGGTTTTCAATAGATATAAATAAAATGATACTTTGATTTGAGTTTGTTCACTCAACATGAAAACTGCAAAATATATTCAGAGACAGTTTATCAGTCAATCATAATTGTTTGTTATCCTCTTTGGTTATCTAAATTTCATAATTCTAATTTTATTTTTTTGTAATCAAAGTTTAAATATATTTTTCCCGTATTTTTGGCACATCTTCATTTTCTATATATTTTGCGATCCTACGATTAAAACGTGATCATTAGGCTAGTAAAATTAATAAAGAGGTAACATTTCAAGATCATTAAGAGTGCTGATACTTTTCGTTAACGACAGTAGATCCTAGATATTGATCTTTATCTTCATCGTGAAGACACAATGATGATATTCGCTGCAATAATTGAAGTGGTTATGTGTCAGTAAGGTACATTTAGATTGCAATACTTACATGTTCCACCTCGTATCTTCTAAAATAGTTTTGTGTATAGTCAAAATGTGAATGTTTTTTTTATCACAAGGTTTTTAATGCATATAAATAAAATGATACTTCGATTTGTGTTTGTGCACTCATCAACAAAACAGCAGAACATATCCAGAGGCATTTTTTATCAATCAGTCGTAATTTTTTGTTATACTCTTTGGTTAACTTAGTTTCATAATTTTAGTTTTATTTCTTGTAATCAAAGTTGAAGCACTTTTACCGGCATTTTTAACTCATCTACCTTTTCTTTTTATTTTGCGATCCTACGATTAAAGCGCGATCATTAGGCAAGAAAAGTTAAAAAAGAGCTAAAATTTGAAGATGATTAATTCTGTTGATCAGTTTTATTAACGACAGTAGATCCTAGATATTGATCTTTCTCGTCATTGTGAAGACACAATGATCATATTCGCTGCTATTATTAAAGTCGTTACGTGTCAGTAAGGTAAATTTAGATTGCAATACTTACATGTTCCATCTCGTATCTTCTAAAATAGTTTTTGTGCATGTTCAAAACGTGTATGCTTTGATGAATCAAAAGGTTTTGAATAGATATAAATAAAATGACACTTCGATTTGAGTTTGTCCACGAAACACAAAAACTGCAGAACATATTTAGATGTATTTTTTATCAATGAATTGTAATTGTTTATTATATTCATTGGTTATCTAAATTTCGTGATTCTAGTTTTAATTTTTTTTTGTAATTAAAGTTTGAGCACTTTTACCGGCATTTTTAACTCATCTACCTTTTCTTTATATTTTGCAATCCTATGATTAAAGCTGAATCATTAGGCAAGAAAAGTTAAAAAAGAGCTAAAATTTGAAGATGATTAATTCTGTTGATCAGTTTTATTAACGACAGTAGATCCTAGATATTGTTCTTTCTCGTCATTGTGAAGACACAATGATCATATTCGCTGCTATTATTAAAGTCGTTAGGTGTCAATAAGGTAATTTAGATTGCAATACTTAATGTTCCATCTCGTATCTTCTAAAATAGTTTTTGTGCATGTTCAAAACGTGTATGTTTTGATGAATCAAAAGGTTTTGAATAGATATAAATAAAATGACACTTCGATTTGAGTTTGTCCACTTAGCAAGAATTTTGCAGAACAAATTCAGAGGTATTTTTTATCAATCAATCGTAATTGTTTGTTATATTCTTTGGTTATCTAAGTTTCGTAATTCTAGTTTCATTTAATGTAATAAAAGTTTAAGCACTATTACCTTCATTTTTAACTCATCAGCCTTTTTTTTTTATATTTTGCAATCCTACGATTAAAGCGCGATCATTAGGCTAGAAAAGTTAAAAAAGAGCTAAAATTTGAAGATCATTAACTCTCTTGATCATTTTCGTAAACGACAGTAAATCCTAGACATTGATTTTTATCTTCATCGTGAAGACAGAATGATGATATTCACTGCTATAATTGCAGTCGTTATGAGTCAGTAAGGTAAATTTAGATCGCAATACATGTTTCCTCTCGTATTTTCTGAAATAGTTTTTGTGTACGTTTAAAATATGTATGCTTTGATGGATCAAAACGTTTTGAATATATATCAATAAAATGATACTTCTGTTTGTGTTTGACCACTCAACATGAAAACTGCAGAACATATTCATTTCTATCATGGTATGATTTTTAAGAAATTCTTCAAGATATAAATGTTTTTTAAAAAAGATAGCAGCCTAGAGAAATTTCTATTCTGTTACATAGTATATTTTTAAAAGAAATTCTTTAATACTGAATCTTTCTTTACCGCAAGTTTGGATATGATAGCTGTTGAATTTTATGCATTCATAGTCACCGATGGTTCAACTATTGAACTTCTTTGCTATACTCGGTGTAAACTCAATAGGCACTTCAAGGTCACTGATTTTTCCCTGATGACCAACTGTAACTATGGTAACGACAGTTGGGGAATGATTTTACTCTTTTTTTTCCACTATGTTAAGGGGTGTCATGCATCGTGTGGGCTCTCCGTGCATGATGAAAGTATGTTTATTTAGACTACACTTTGAAGAATACTTAATACTTTACACAGAATTTTATGAGTAATTTCAGACCTGTTTCTAAGTTCATAAATTTTAGATATAATCCCATTTCATAAAATTACAAATCAAAAATTGTATGTTATATTCTAATCCATAAGATTTTATCATTAAGATGATTGAATATTTCGCTAATTTTAATGAGTAATTAGTTATAATTTTTTCACTATTTTTCTTTATATTTGAATGATTCTTTTAATTTAAATATCAAAAGTTTTTCTTAATAATTAATTTATTTAAGAGAATGTAGTTCTGAAATTCCTTAAATTTAAGTTGTATGTTGATAAGTATATTATGAAGTTATGTGGACCATAGTAAAGTTTCTATTCCAAAATTGTACTGTATTAATTATTTTATGATTTTACAAGAATTGAAAGAGGTCTTAATGCAATAACAATATTTTGTATAATTTTATTATGTAGTTAAAGATTTATGGTCTGTTGACACATTTTTAGAAAGTGAAAATTTCTTTAGAAGGTAGAGATTCCTAATGTTTTAGTAAGAATTCTAAATTAAAAGGAATTTTTGTATTTTTACAAAAACATATGTGATTTATTATAACCATTTTATACATATTGTTAAACTTTTCTTTATGTAAATAGTTAACGCATTTATGCACAACTGAAAATTTTGACTTATAATAATAAAGCAAGTCGTCTGAACGTATTGGAATCAAATCCTCAACTGAAGTGCTGAAAATAAGTGGGAATGCACAGGCTTCTTGGTCGCTACCACAGTAACCGATGACTGGGGAAACGAGAAAGTGTGACCTTGAAGCGGCAATAGATTTTACATGGACTATAACATGTGTTGATCGTATCATGCTGGGGGATTTCGAAACTGAAAATTCTACGCAAGATGCAGTGCACTACTTCAGAAATGCTTCCCTGTCATCTCGAAGCATGATGGAGATCCGTTAAAAAGAGTGCAGATCATTTTTTTGGCCATATTACACGATATTCATATTGTATATTGGTAAATGACCTATTAAAAGGCCAATTCTGATTTTGTT
>CM063507.1:20513744-20521244 GCA_032207245.1 Pardosa pseudoannulata
AAATGCCGGTGTCCTTGTAACACCAACTCGAGTCTTGAGTCTAATATTACATATACCTTCCGGTTAGGTGCTCAGCCTAACGTGGAACCCAAAGTGTTTAGTTCCCCAGGCATGCTTGATCCTCAGTTTATCTGACCCACAGTATGAATGAATGACAAGCCTGCTAGATAACAGGCTGAGTAAACCTTGCCCAGCCATAGGATCGAACTTCGTATTTGTGTCGTGGAAGCGTGAAGCTCTAATCCATCGCAACTGGAATTGTTTTGATTTGGTTTCGACGCTAAGGTTTTACTGTTTTGCTACACGAGGGATAATGAGACCAGGACCTATTTCTTGAAGCCGATTCCGACTACGAAAATCCATGCTATCAGCGGGATTCGCTGATGGCATGGATGCTCAAAGCATTAATACATACATATATATATATATATATATATATATATATAAATATATATATATATATATATATTTATATATATATATATATATATATATATTATATATATATATATATATATATATTATATATATAAATATATTATATATATATATATATATATATATGTCAGGATTTAAAATATAATATAATTTAAGAGATATTAATAAATTATTTATTAATAGTAATTACTATACATAAATATACATATATATATACATAATAACATATTAATTACTATACATATATATATATATATATATATATATATATTACATATATATATATACATTATATATATACATAATATATTCGTATTAATTTAACATTATATATTATATATTATATAAGTAGATATAATATATAAAAATAATATAAATATATATATATATATATATATATATATATTATAATTAATATATATATATATTTATATAAAATATTAATAAAAATAATATTAGGACTCTAGGGTTTAATCGGACCACGACATAAAATATATATATATATATGATCAAGAAATAATATATATATATTATATAGGCACACATATTGACGCATGTGTTTTAGTTTTATAATATATAGTTATAGTGAAATATTTAAAATAAAGATATGAAAAACTAAATAGTGTGTTTATATATATATATATATATATGTGTGTGTGTGTGTGTGAGCGTGTGTATGTAATCCAATTTTTATAAAACTCCTTCACAAGGAGAAAGCACAACAGCTAGCAATAATAAAAATGCAGTCAGGCTGACATTGAAGAGAATGCAGAAGTCTAATTTAAACTATATTCCAGAACGGCAACAACGCTCATCTAATCTTCTGGACAACAGTAAAAGAAAAGCCACACAGTTCACTCAAAAAAAAAATTAAGCGAATAAAATGCAATATCAGCAAAACGCCAAACCATGTAACGCCAACAGCTATGAAACTGCTGTATAGACAGAAAGTTTACAGTGTTATGGCAGAAAGGAATGTTAAGTGGAAAGTACTCCTTTGATTAAACTATTCAGAAGCTGGGAAAAGATTTAAATGAATTAGAATGGGAGAGAGGAGGTTTTTAAAGAAATATTAGAGTTAATTAATTTTGATATGTTACAGATATATATATATATATATATATATATATATATATATATACATATACATATATATACACGTATATATATACATACATACTACTTATATATGCAAACATATATATATATATATATATATATATATATATATATATATATATATATATATATATATATATATACATAAATACATATGTATAAATATCACACACACATATATATACGTATATATAATGTATTAATATATATATATATTCATAAATACATATTTATATACAATTATATACATATATATATACATTATATATATACATACATACGTACATATTATAATTACATATATAATTTATATATATATTTTACATATATTATATATATATATATATATATATATATATATATATACATTTACATATATATCATACATATACATATGTATATACACATACACAACACACACACACACACATATATAATATATATATAATATATATATATATATATATATATATATATATATATAAATATATATATATTTATATACATATATATTTATAGATATATATAATGTTTTATATATAATTATACATATATATACAAATATACATATACATATATATACATATACATATACAAATATACATATACATATACATATACAAATATACATGTACATACATACATGTAATTTTAAAATTCCTTATTTACATATTTTAATATTAATTTAAACACTTTTGTTCATAAAGTACGTTGGGGGTTTGCACGGTAATTCTGATTTTTCCCTCCGGACAGGCTATAGACTTAATTCAGCCTGTCTGTACAACTTTAGCCAATACTTGGTATTTTTTATCACGTGATCAATTGTGCTCACGGATTATTCGTAGTCTTTCTACCTGAGAAATCCCTACTTGAAAAGTGTGTGTGTGCAGAATCATATTGTCTATGTGCACAAGGTTGTAAAAGTGCTTGCCTGTTGTACGGATTTCATGTATCTCACCAGAAATAAAATGTGTTCTGATTTTGAATGAATCGTACAATACATACATCATATATATATATATTTTATATACATCTATATATAAATTTATATATATATATAAAATATATTAAATATATATATATATATTATATATATATATATAATATAAATATATATATATATATATATATATATATATATGAAAAATATTTATATATGTATACATATATAAAATTATATATATAATATATATTTATATAATATATTATAATTATATTTTATATAAAAAACATTATATATAATTTTTAAATATATATACAAATTATATTAAAATTTTTATTATTTTACCTTAACATATCTTATACAAATATACATATAACAATATGATAATATTTTATATATATATATATATACAAATAATATATACAAATATCAGATACATATTTGTAATTTATATTTATATATATATATATACGTATATATAAATTTATATATGTATTTTACAAATATATTTCAAAAATTCAGATACAATATTAAGTACAAATATATATATATAAAATAAATTACATTTTATTTATATAATTTTATGTTTTGTGTAAAAATTATATATTTTATATATATATTTAATATATATATATATGTATATTTATTAATATATTTTTTAAAAAATTTTATAATATATTTACATATATAAAAATCTTTTTAATATATATGTTAAATATTATATATACACAATTATATATTTATATATATATATATATAATGTTATATATATATTTTATTTTTTATATATATATTATAAATATAAACATATATAATCTATAAAAATATTACATTTTGTATTTTTTTATATATTATTTATATAAAAATATATATACATGTATATTATATATTTATGTGTATAGTTTTTTACAATAATATAAATATATACTTATATTATATATATTTTAATATATAAATATATATTATATATATAATCATATATATATTTATATATATATATATATATTAAATATATATATATATAAATATACTATATATATATATATATATATATATATATATTTTTTATATATTATATATAAATATATATATATATTTATATATATATATTTTTTATATAAAAATATAATATATATATATAAAAATATAAAAATACATATACATATTGTATAAATGTTATATATATATGTAATATATATTTATATATTATATATATATATATATAAATATATATATTTATATAAATTATATATATATAATATATAATAAATATATATTATATATATATATATATATATATATATATAATATATATATATTTATATATATATTTATATATAATAAAAATTATTTTATATATTAAATATATATAATATATATGTTAATAAATGTTTTATATTATATATGTAATATAAATATATTATATAATTATATTAATATATATATTAAACAATAATACATAAATATAAATATATATTTAATAAATTATATATATATATAGAATATATATTTTTTATAAATAAATATATATAATATATATAAAAATATATACATAAATATTTACTTATACATTATATAACATATATATAATATATATATATATATTATATATAAAAAAAAATTATATATATATATTATAGATATATATATATATATATATAATATATATCTATATATATATATATTTATATATATATATATAAATATATGTATATATATTAATATTTATGTATATATATTTTTATATATATATGTATTTTATATATAAATATATATATATATATATATATATAAATATATATATTTAATCATAATGTTATATATATATCTTATATATAAAATTATATATTATATATATATATAAATACTAATATATATATATAACATAAAATAAAATATAATACAAATATATTATATACTTATATATAAATATATAAATATATATCTATATTTTAATATATATATTTTTTATGTATAGTAGAATATATATATATTTATATCCATATATTATAAAAATATAATAATAGTATTCAAATATACAAAAAAAATATATAAATCTATTATAATATTTAATATATACTATATATAAAACACATATACTAATAATATTTAAAATATATATATATTTATATATATAAATATAATAGATATATTATTTAACAATAAATATATATATAAATATTTATATAATATATAAATATATATATAAAATAAAGTATTTATATTTAAAATATATATATATATATCTGAAAAATTTATATATATATATATTTATATTTTTATATAAAAATAAATAAAAATATATAAAATTAAATATAATTATATATATGTTTTTTTTATATGTAAAAAAAATATATAAAAATAGAATATATATAAAAAAATATATATAAATATATTTTATCATATATATTATATATATAAAATATAAATATATTATATAAATATATATAAATATATATTATATATAAAATATATATATATAAAATATATTTATATTTATTATATATATAAATAACATTTTATTATATAAATATATATTATTTATATATAATATTATATATATAAATATAATATATATATTTATATAAAAATATATATAATATATAATAATATTAAATATATATATAAATAAAAATATATAGTTTTATTTTTAAAATATTGTTTTTAATAAAGATATAAAAAATATAACCACTTGTTTTAATATAGAAATTTTAAAAATATATTCAGACTGTATAAGGGAAATCCTCAATTAATTGTTATAAAACAAAATAATAAAACATATTAACACGTGCATAATAAATAAATTTATAATTTTATCCTTCATAATACCTTTTTTCGTTACAACAGATCGTAAAATGCCAAAATATATTGCTTTTAATTTATAAATAAATGAAAATGTAGTGCTGCCATCTAGTGGCTACTTTTAAACTGATAAGCAGAGATAGTTTTTTTGTAAATATTTACACTTTTATTCACCTGAACTTTATATGAAGGTCCTAATTTAAGGCATAAAAATAGTTCAAAATAATTTATCAACAAACTTTTCTCTTCAGTGACATCTGTTGAGGGGACATAAATATTTTCTAGCAGAAAAGATTTTATCAAAAAAGGCTTTGTTTATTCAATACAAATCAAAATGTTCTTCTCTGTTTAGAATAAATTTTTCTTGGGTTATTATTAAGGATATAAGATTATAAAAGTTGTTTAGTTTTGTTATATATGAAGCAATGTATTTTTGAAAAACATAAAATGCATGCATGAATCTAAATAAATTGAAATCCACCTAAATCTACCCCATAAATAGCGTTTAAAACTTGTAAATTAGAAAATATTTTCTACGACAAATTAAACTTTTTGTTCCGTTATCTGGCCTTATATATTTATACAATGATTATATTATATCCTACAACATGATAAAAGCTGATTTTTTTTACCTTTTTAATTTCTTGACAGTGTTAAATATTTTAATTTTAAAATGAAATTATAAAATTAAAATATTTAACACAAATTTTCTAAAGCTTTAATTTTACTTGAATAGAAAGAAAATTGTATTTTTTAAATTTGATAATAAAGTTTAGTTCTTTAAATACCTATTTCAAACTTTATCTTGCGGGTATGTGAATTTATTTTCTTTTCATTCCATGTATATGTTTTTGTGTTATTTTAAAAAATATTCCACTTGAAATAAAAAAAATAAATAATTCATTAAAATTGTTTTTTTTCTGAATAATTTAAACACAGAAACAACCTTTCGTTTTGTTCTCATTTTTAAATTAACATTTATCGTTAGTTTATCTTTTATAAAACATAACATATACATAAATGTGTTTTAATATGCTAGTAAGTGGGCAAAATACTTTTATCTTTAAACGACAAGACAGATGATTTTTTTAATTAAATATTTCAGCAGTGAAATGTAAAATATCATTTATATTATATATAAATATATTATATAGTATATATATATATATAAATATATATATATAATATATAAATATATATTGCATATAATATATGTAAAATATAATATAATAAACATAAATACTCTTATAAAATATAAATATATATTATATATAAAAATAAATATAAAATATCTACAAACATATATATACATAATATAAATACATATACATATATATATATATATACACATATATAAACATATATATACATATTTATATATTTTACATAACATATATATATATAAATAAAATAACATATATATTACATATAAATATTATATATAGATATACAAATATTACATATATATATATACATAAAATATAAATATAGATATATATATAAAATATAAATTATAAATATATAAATATATATATATATATTATATATATATATATATACATAGTATATATACATAATATAATATATATAAAATATCTATATATTTAATATATACACAATATATACATATATATAATATATATACATATATATATATATTATATATAAATGTTATATATATATGTGTAAATATAATATATATATATATAATATAATATAAATAAATAAAAATAAAATATATAATAAATATATAAAAATTTAGAATTATATTAATATAAAAAAAATAAAAATATTCTAAGGAAACATAAAAAATTAAATTTTCATAATAATTAATCAAATATTAAACTTAGATAAAATAAATTATTAAAAATAGATTTTTCTATTATATTGCAATCTTTAAGTGCTTGTGAATGACCGGATAAAAGTTAAAAAAAATGAAATTTTAAGTTAAGTATTACTGTAAAACGAATGTTTTTGGTATTTTTTTCATAAGAAATTTCTAAAAACATAATAATCATTTTAGCATTTGGACAAAATTTAAAATATTTTGAAATTCAAAAAACTGCTGTAAATTTGATAGCATGTGCTCAATAAAATAACACAATTTATATATAATTATATACAAATATATATTTAAATTATAAATATATATATATTTAAATATATTTCTAGTTTGTATATAAAATATTATTTATATA
>CM063507.1:20532096-20549596 GCA_032207245.1 Pardosa pseudoannulata
TATATATATATATATATATATATGTATATATATAGATATAGATATAGATATAGATATATATAGATATAGATATGTATATATATATATATATATATATATATATATATATATATATATATATATATGTGTGTGTGTGTGTGTGTATATATATGTATATATACATATATATACATATATATACATATATATATATATATATACATATATATATATATATATATATACATATATGTATACACATATATATACATACATATATATACACATATATATATACACACATATATATACACACATATACATGTATATGTGTATATATATATATATATATATATATATATATATATATATATATATATATATATATACACTAGCTGATTATACCCGGTGTTACCAGGGAAAGAAGAAAGTTTTAGACTTTTCTATAACATTCAATGCAAGGAAAATTAAACTTCCATAAGTAACTGAAATATCTACAAACTCCCATCCTCCATGTTTTGTTTAATTAAAATCTGCCTGACTGTTAGCTATTAGGAAAGGGTTTCTAACTTTATACTTTAAACCTTTTAAGTATAATAAAGTTTATTTATTTGCCATATAAGAAAACTAGTAGGAAATAAAATGAGATTGTGGATTTTGTCGATGGAGAAATTGATTGTGTTCCAATTTAAAAATTAAGGAGTTCTTAAGAAAAATTAAGTAGTTTTATAAAAATGAAAAAATTAAGGAGTTCTTAAGGACTTTTAAGGACCGTGGGAACCCTGACTCTAGCTCATGTAGGGCCGTAACGAGGGCGTGGTATACAGAGGCTGCTCACACATTTTGTAGACGATGTATATTGTAGTCGCAACACTAAATTACATAAAATTGTATTTGAAATGTTCTATTTGATAGCCCTTATTCTGAACTATCTTCTGACATCGTAATTTCCAGTAAAATAATGCCTTTTGAAGTGTCAGAAGAGGTATTCTATCCCATTTCTCCTGAACAGCTTTCCAGAGTCCTGTAAGTGTTATGGAACGACGTTTGGATAACGCAGATTTTAAAAGTCCGAAAGCTCAAAAATCCATAGGTTATACGTCGGGAGATTTAGTAGGGATGTCAGTGAAGGGTATGGCCTTGATACCGGTTTTTTGTTCCATTGCTTTTAGGAAATTTACAGTGGATTTCGATGTGTGATTGCTAGCTTTCTCTTGGTGAAGTTTCACAGATAGATGGCACTGCGGGTAAAGCAATGGTATTTCATTCAGAAAAATATGTTCCTCATAGTGTTTGAAGTTAATCTCGACATTTTTTTACAACTCTCTTTACTTTTAACTTGCCATTATATGAAAAAATAAATCTATTATAATGATATATATACATCTATATACACACAATCTGATTTTATCTCCATAAAACTTTATCAACACTTTCAAATTAGGTGCCACACTAATTTAGGTCTGACAATAAAGTTCCATCAATTAGGTAAATATATATATCTAAGAGAAAGGACCTAATCTCAATTTCATATATGTAAAAATGAGTACCTTTGTGGGTAAGTATGGTGTGCCAGGAACACTGCTGGTTGAGAGCTAATCAGGATTGTGTATGTGTCGTAGAAAATTTCAATCTTCCGTCTGTCTGGTCAGGGGTTTTCTTCTGAGTATTTGAGGTGCGGCCGTAATATTTGACACAGGAACACTGCTGTTAGCCGCGAGATGTTCCAAACGTTTCCGGAGTCTCTGTCGAACTCAAGACTATTCTCCTTGGACTCCCGAAGTCTCACTGTCACTCCGACTTCTGACTTCTCTGGTCTTCTTGATTCGACTCCACTCTCGAACACCCCCTCTCTTTCTAGACTTTTCTTATTTTTATATTAATTTCATCTTTGTCCCCTCTTACTTCTTTTTCGTCCAATCGGGAGTGTTGTAAAATCAAATCGGTCTCCTTAACCCCGCCTTGATTGGTTTGGTTTGGTTTGAAGTGCTACGGTCTACTTTTTTGCAACACAAGGGCTAATGAGACCGGGACCTACAGCTTAAAGCCGATTCCGAACGGCTACGAACATCCATGCCACTGTGGGATTCGAACCCACGAACTCTAGTACCGAAGGCCAGCACCCTAACTAATCGGCCGTCGTTCGGCAACCCCGCCTTGAAACCGCCAAAGTGGAAAAACCTTATCCCTTCAAATTGGGCACTGTCCCTTAGGGACTCATAAATAACTCCACAAAGGTACATTCTTATTTAGTGTCATGTACGGAGACGCAATTCTAATCTGGGACTAGGATCAGAACCCCGCCCGAGAATCTTGCACAAGACGAAAGACTGATGAAATAATTTTTATTGTCCTCTCCCAGTTACAAAAGATGTGATGAGGTCAGATTTAGATCCCCAGCATTTTACTTCTCGTATTAATTAATCAATTATATTCCGGATCTAAATCGCTTCATCACAATGTTCTCGGCGAATTAAGCAGTGGATCGGTATGAATTGTAGAATTTGAGAATCATCTCTTAAAAGCCTAATAAGACCGATTTTTTTACCCAGCATTGCCTCCCTCAGTTGTAATAATTTTTTAAAATATAGTAACACAAAAATGAAAAGGGAACTCGGGTACATTTATCGAGAGCCACAAATAATCCTTCAAAGAGCTGCATGTGGATCGCGAGCCGCAGGTTGGCCACTCCTGCTATATATGGTGGTAAAGCGCAGACCAGTATTTTGCCACGGGCCCTAAAGGACCTAGTCACGGGCCGAAGCTCATGGATGATGAACCTTTTTCAATTAGTGTGCCAGTCAAATTACGATTTGGCATTTTCAGGTGTTCAGTGTGCCAGCGTGCCACCTGTTTATCTTCATACTCCTCTAAAGTCTCCCGACACTGTGAATGCAGTTTAAAATCACGTTGAATCCATTTAGTCAAACAGTGTGATTATGTGTAAAAAAACAAACACACAAATGAATAAACTTCTTAGTTTTCAAAGATCTATAACTTAAATGCTAAATATTTATTAGTTTATGAAATAGACTCCTAGTCTTTTATGAAAAGAATTTGTTGTTAATACCCGTGATAAAATGTTCATTGCAACAAAAAACAATCCATGATTAAATTTAAAATTATCACATATGTACCTAATCTATTATTTAAGCCAAATATAAAAGAAAATTATTTACGTAATATCTAAGTTTAGAGATAAAACTTATGAAAATAGTGCAGAGGATATTTAAATAATTTAAAATAAGAAATGATTAAATAAGATGGTTAAAGAAATGACGTCATAATGCTAGAAAAAATGTTATTTTTACCTATTTATTATGTGATAAACTTAATAGCTTTCTCTTAACCTGGGAAAATAGGGCTTGAAATAATGGCATTAAACGCTCGAAAAAGGAAGGAGGGCGATTTCGAACGTTTTAAAACCTTTCTTTGTATTTTGCTTCCCTTAACTCATCAAGAATCCAATATGGATGCCTCTATTCATTCTAGTTCCAACCGCTTCATATATTCGAGGACTGGCGGACAGATAACTCAATCTATTACTGTACAGGGTATTCATACTATTTCATGCTGGTATCATTTTCCTACATGCAGAGTTTTACGAAAACTGTAAACTTATAAAACGGCGACCCGCAATTTTGAATAAGCTTTTAAATGTGGTCCTAGAGCCCTTGAAAACTGCAAATACTTAGGATAGAATAATTCCGTAAACTTTATATACAATGAAATAAACAGAAAAACGAATCATCATAGTAATAGAGATTGCAATTTTGTCGCCGATATTCAAAAATTGTAATAGAAGATATATCTAATAAAGTATCGTCAGAGTAATAGGGATTACAACTTTAAAAGCGATATTCAAAAATTGTAATGAAAGATATGTCTAAAACAGTATCATCAGAATAATAGGGATTACAACTTTGACACTGATATTCAAAATTTGTAATGAAAGAAATATGTAAAAACATACCATCTGAGTAATAGGGATTACAACTTTAACAGCGATATTCAAAGTTGTAATGGAAGATATATCTAAAACAGTATCATCAGAATAATAGGAGTTACAACTTTGACACTGATAATTACAATTTGTGATGGAAGATATATGTAAAAACATATCATCAGAGTAAAAGGGATTATAACTTTAACAGCGATATTCAAAAATTGAAATGGAAGATATATATAAAACAGTATCATCAGAATAATTGGGATTACAACTTTAACATAAATATTAAAAATTTTTAATGGAAGATATGTTTAAAAAGGTATCATCAGAATAATTGGGATTACAACGTTGACACTGATAGTCAAAATTTGTAGTGAAAGATATATGCAAAAAAATATCATCAGAGTAATAGTAATTGCAAATTTAACAGCGATATTCAAAAATTGTAATGGAAGATATACTTAAGAAAGTATCATCAGAGTAATAGGGATTACAACTTTAACATAAATATTAAAAATTTTTAATGGAAGATATGTTTAAAAAGGTATCATTAGAGTAACAGGGATTACAACTTTGACACCGATCTTCAAAAATTGTAGTGGAAGATATATCTAAGAAAGTATCACCAGAGTAATAGGGATTACAACTTGGACACCAATATTCAAAAATTGTAATGGAAGATATATCTAAAAAAGTATTCTCAGAGTAATAGGGATTACAACTTTAAAAGAGATATTCAAAAATTGTAATGGAAGATATACCTAAGTATCATCAGGGTAATACCTATGTATCATCAGAGCCATAGGGATTACAACTTTAACAGCGATATTCAAAGTTGTAATGGAAGATATATCTAAAACAGTATCATCAGAATAATAGGAGTTACAACTTTGACACTGATAATTACAATTTGTGATGGAAGATATATGTAAAAACATATCATCAGAGTAAAAGGGATTATAACTTTAACAGCGATATTCAAAAATTGAAATGGAAGATACCTCAGAGAGTATCATCAGAGTAATAGGGATTACAAAATTAACAGTGATATTCAAAAATTGTAATAGAAGATATATCTAATAAAGTATCATCAGAATAATAGGGATTACAACTTTGACACTGATATTCAAAATTTGTAATGAAAGAAATATGTAAAAACATACCATCTGAGTAATAGGGATTACAACTTTAACAGCGATATTCAAAGTTGTAATGGAAGATATATCTAAAACAGTATCATCAGAATAATAGGAGTTACAACTTTGACACTGATAATTACAATTTGTGATGGAAGATATATGTAAAAACATATCATCAGAGTAAAAGGGATTATAACTTTAACAGCGATATTCAAAAATTGAAATGGAAGATATATATAAAACAGTATCATCAGAATAATTGGGATTACAACGTTGACACTGATAGTCAAAATTTGTAGTGAAAGATATATGCAAAAAAATATCATCAGAGTAATAGTAATTGCAAATTTAACAGCGATATTCAAAAATTGTAATGGAAGATATACTTAAGAAAGTATCATCAGAGTAATAGGGATTACAACTTTAACATCAATATTAAAATATTTTAATGGAAAATATGACTAAATAGGTATCATTAGAGTAATAGGGATTACAACTTTGACACCGATCTTCAAAAACTGTAGCGGAAGATATATCTAAGAAAGTATCACCAGAGTAATAGGGATTACAACTTGGACACCAATATTCAAAAATTGTAATGGAAGATATATTTAAAAAAGTATTCTCAGAATAATAGGGATTACAACTTTAAAAGAGATATTTAAAACTTGTAATGGCAGAAATATCTAAAAAGGTATCATCAGAGTAATAGGGGTTACAACTTTAACAGCGATATTCAAAAATTGTAATGGAAGATAAATCTAAAACAGTATCATCAGAATTATAGGGATTATAACTTTGACACTGATATTCAAAATTTTTAATGGAAGATATATGTAAAAACATATCATCAGAGTAATAGAGATTATAACTTTAACAGCGATATTAAAAATTCTTAATGGTAGATATATCTAAAAAAGTATCATTAGAGTAATAGGGATTACAACTTTGACATCGATATTTAAAACTTGTAATGGAAGAAATATCTAAAAAAGCTTCATCCGAGTAATAAGGATTGCAACTTTTACAGCGATATTCAAAACTTGTAATGGAAGATATATCTAAAAAAATATCATCAGAGTAATAGGGATTACAACTTTAATAGCGATATTTAAAAATTGTAATGGAAAATATATCTTCCGTTTTATCTAACCCCTCATTTTTCTTTAATTTCCTATTTTGATGTCCTACTTTCTCAAGTTTATTTTTCATTTTAAATGCTGCACAACGGAAATGACTAATCTTTTGTTTTTAATTAAATTAATCATATTTCATAATGATATATTTATCCTACGTGCAGCGTTTTACAAAAACTGTCCAAAATATAAAAATGCAGTCCGGAATCATACATAAGTTTCTCAATTTGGCCCTTTAGTCCTTACAAACTGAAAATAACTGAAATAGAAAATTCCTCCGTGTAAAATTCACCTACTAGAAAATAACAATAAAAAAAGTATCAACGGGGTAATTGGAATTTCAGATTTGACAATAAATGTAAAGGAAGACATGTCTGGAAAACACGTCTTCCTTTCCATACATCTCTTATTTTCCGGAAGTTCCTATCACATCTTCCGGACAGAGAGGATGGGATAGAAATAATCTCACAACTACGGAGTTAGAGAAACAAATTCCAGACTGGAAGACCAGAAGTAGAATTATTTCTTCCTTACTCTGTTACGTCGTTTTAATCTTTTAGTAGCCATGAAAACTTTATTTCTCCTCTTTACAACGGCCGTTTTGGTGACTGTCTGTTCAGCAAGAGGTAATATTTTTTCTTCATCCTCAAACAGTAGACCTTAATTTATAGCTGAACAGTGAATCTGTTCTTCATATTCGGTTAGAAGTAATCGGTAATTATTTCCAGCCGAAAATGATACTAGATTAGATCCGATTATATATAACTACTGTAAGTTTGGGAAAACAGATTAGCTGAACAGTAAATCAGTTCTTCATATTCGGTTAGAAGTAATCGGTAATTATTTCCAGCCGAAAATGATACTAGATTAGATCCGATTATATATAACTACTGTAAGTTTGGGAAAACAGTAAATTAGTAACTTTGGATAAATAGTTTAGTGAACAGTAAATATATTCTTTATATTCGGTTAGAGGTAATCGGCAATTATTTCCATGCGATTAGATGATACTAGATTAGATCCGACCGATTATATATAACCACGGTAAGTTTGGGAAAACAGGTTAGCTGAACAGTAAATCAGTTTTTCATATTTGGTTAGAGGTAATCGGTAATTATTTCTTTCCGATTAGATGATACTGGATTAGAACCGATTAAATGTAACTGCGGTAAGTTAGGGAGAACAGTAAATCAGTAAGTTTGGGAAAACAGGTTAGCTGAACAGTAAATCAGTTTTTCATAAGAGCAATTTGTCGCAACGTCACGAAATACTATAATGCCCTTCTCATTCATTTTCATGTTTACAACAGCCAATAGACAAACAATAAACTGCCCTTTCGCTTAAACTGAAAGTCAGAATTGTCATAAGTTGAGATGTACCTTGCTGCGTGAAATCGCCTTATTCGGTTAGAAGTAATCGGTAATTATTTCCATCCGATTAGATTATACTAGATTAGATCCAATTAGATATAACTACGGTAAGTTTGGGAAAACAGGTTAGCTGAACAGTAAATCAGTTTTTCATATTTGGTTAGAGGTAATCGATAATTATTTCCATCCGATGAGATAATATTATATTAGATCCGTTTAGCTATAACTACGGTAAGTTTGGGAGAAAAGTAAATCAGTAAGTTTGGAAAAACAGGTTAGCTGAACAGTAAATCAATTTTTCATATTTGGTTAGAGGTAATCGATAATTATTTCCATCCGATGAGATAATATTATATTAGATCCGTTTAGCTATAACTACGGTAAGTTTGGGAGAAAAGTAAATCAGTAAGTTTTCGAAAACAGATTAGCTGAACAGTAAATCAGTTTTTCAAATTCGGTTAGAAGTAATCGGCAATTATTTCCATACATTAGATGATACTAAATTAGATCCGATAAAATGTAACTGCGGTAAGTTAGGGAGAACAGTAAATCAGTAAGTTTGGGAAAACAGGTTAGCTGAACAGTAAATCAGTTTTTCATATTTGGTTAGAGGTAATCGGTAATTATTTCTTTCCGATTAGATGATACTGGATTAGAACCGATTAAATGTAACTGCGGTAAGTTAGGGAGAACAGTAAATCAGTAAGTTTGGGAAAACAGGTTAGCTGAACAGTAAATCAGTTTTTCATATTTGGTTAGAGGTAATCGATAATTATTTCCATCCGATGAGATAATATTATATTAGATCCGTTTAGCTATAACTACGGTAAGTTTGGGAGAAAAGTAAATCAGTAAGTTTTCGAAAACAGATTAGCTGAACAGTAAATCAGTTTTTCAAATTCGGTTAGAAGTAATCGGTAATTATTTCTTTCCGATTAGATGATACTGGATTAGATCCGATAAAATGTAACTGCGGTAAGTTAGGGAGAACAGTAAATCAGTAAGTTTGGGAAAACAGGTTAGCTGAACAGTAAATCAGTTTTTCATATTTGGTTAGAGGTAATCGGCAATTATTTCCATCGATTAGATTATACTAAATAGATCTGATTGAATGTAACTGTGGTAAGTTTAGAAGAACAGTAAATCAGTAAGTTTGGGAAAGCAAGTTAGCTGAACAGTAAATCAGTTTTTCATATTCGGTTACAAGTAATCACTAATTATTTCCATACGATTCGATAATATTATATTAGATCCGTTTAGATATAACTGCCATAAGTTTGGGAGAAAAATAAATCAATAAGTTTTTGAAAACAGGTTAACTGAACAGTAAATCAGTTTTTCAAATTCGGTTAGAAGTAATCGGTAATTATTTCCATCCGATTACATCATACTATATTAGATCCAATTAAATGTAACTGCGGTAAGTTAGGGAGAACAGTAAATCAGTAAGTTTGGGAAAATAGGTTAGCTGAACAGTAAATCAATTTTTCATATTTGGTTAGAGGTAATCGGTAATTATTTCCATCCGATTAGATAATATTATATTAGATCCGTTTAGATATAACTACGGTAAGTTTGGGACAAAAGTAAATCAGTAAGCTTTCGAAAACAGATTAGCTGAACAGTAAATCAGTTTTTCAAATTCGGTTAGAAGTAATCGGCAATTATTTCCATACATAGATATACTAGATTAGATCCGATTAGATATAACTAAGTAAGTTTGGAAAACAATTTAGCTGAACAGTAAATATATTCTTTATATTCGGTTAGAGGTTATCAATTATTTATCAGATTTTGCTAGACTAAATCTAATTAGATCTAACTACAGTAAATTCGGGAAAAAATTTTTCGTATTCGGTTACAAGTAATCACTAATTATTTCCATCCGATTAGATAATATTATATTAGATCCGTTTAGATATAACTACGGTAAGTTTGGGACAAAAGTAAATCAGTAAGCTTTCGAAAACAGATTAGCTGAACAGTAAATCAGTTTTTCAAATTCGGTTAGAAGTAATCGGCAATTATTTACATACATTAGATGATACTAGATTAGATCCGATTAGGTATAACTATGGTAAGTTTGGGAAAACAGTTTAGCTGAAGAGTACATCTATTCTTTATATCCTATTAAAGGTTATTGGTAATTATTTCTATCAGATTAGATTATACTAGATTAAATCCAATTAGATATAACTACGGTAAATACGGGATAAAAAATGACAGAAACGTCGAAGGTTATGGAGTCACACACACCTATATATATGTGTGTATGTATATGTTTGTGTGTGTACATGTATGCATATAAACAGGGCCTAATAGGGGTATAGAGCATGCCCGCACGTATGCTACGAAATAATTAGGGTGGCCGATCAAATATATGATATTAAAACATGCTGACTAAAGATATTTCTTTAAAATATAAGATTTTATTGAAATTATTTACGCAGAAAATCTATTTTTCTCTTACTTTTCATGTATGAGAATAAATGTTGTCCTAAACTTTGGTTAATATCATAAATTTTGGCTTAGGAAATTAATGACTACTTCACTAATTCTGTTATTTAAAAATGTATTGATTTGCAATACATCAAGTCATTTTAAAAGTATATTAAGTAAAAGTGTATTTTCTAGTATTGATTACATATCAAATTATTTTCACTTAAAAAAATTTCTGACACGTTAAATAAAAAAAAATCCAAAAATTTGTTATAAACAGGTAAAATGTAAGTTGTAAAGCATAATTTTGTGATCAAATTGTAATTTCTTCTTATAAATACAGATAGGATTATTAATGATTACAATTAAATTATATAAACATTTAAAATTATTCGACATTGTTTGTGAACTGGCAAACAAGAAAGCTAGAAAATTGAACTTTATGTTTGAATTTTGTTACTTTTTTTTATACATTTATATGGGTTATACATCCCCTATATAATAATAGCCTAAGTTATCTGTATGTCTGTCCTCGATTTTATGAAGCGGTTGGACCTGGAATGGATAGAGGCATCCTTAGTTAGCAAAATTCAAAGTTTATCTTCTAAACTATAGATCCGATTCTAAAATAAATTGGTATAAATATGTTTCATATTATAGCGAAAAATACGGCCTTCTTTAAAACGTTCGAAATCCACCCCTTCCCCTCTTTTCGAGCTTTTAAGGCCATTATTTCAACTCCTATTTTCTCCAGTTAAGAGCAGACGATTAAATTTATCAATTTATCCCATAATAAATAGGTAAAAATAACATTTTTCTAGCATTATGACGTCATTCCTTTAACCATCTCATCGAATCATTTCTTATTTTAAATTATTTAAATTCTGCCTTATTTTCATACGTTTTATCATTGAACTTAGATATTACGTAAATAATTTTCTTTTATATTTGGCTTAAATAATAGATTAGGTACATATGAGATAATTTTAAATTGAATCATCGATTATTTTTTGTTGCAAGATAATTCTCAGCCAAACACCAAACCATTTTTTTACCTGCCTCATAAGGTACTTTAGAATTTTGGAAAATTAAAAATTTTACTGATCCCGTCATATGACGGGCTATATGCTAGTTTAACAGAATATTATACGTACCTATTTTACGTGAACTTTTAAAAGTATAATGTTAGATAAAATAGATGTTATCAATAATCAATATAGTCATTTTTCATATTATTTTGATAATTATGTATGCTTGGTTTGGTTTGGAACATTATGGTCTACATTTTGTAACACGATGGCTAATGAGACAGGGACCTATAGCTTAAAACCGATTCCTAAAATCTACTAGCATCCATGCCACAGTAGGGCTCGAACCCATGAACTTCGATACCAAAAATCAATGCCCTAACCATTTCGCTATCATTCGTCTAAAATATATCATGTATGTATTTCAACTTTAAAATTATGTTCAATCCCACTCTTGTGTAAGAGCGGGATGTGACATTTTTACAGCTATTATAATTGTTTTTTAAATTTTCATTTTTATTGTTATCATCAAGTCTATATTTTATAAACTTATTCAAATGTTTTAGTTTGCTAATCTGAAACTTGCAATGCTGTACTTGTCGAAAACCGTTCGTGAGAAATGCTTTTGTAATAACTGTCCCATCTATACCCACTCTCCCCTACATATATTTTTATTTTTTTATTCCTAATCAATTATATGGAATACTCATTAACCTAATAATAAGAAATAATTACAATTTTCAATTTGTTTGTAAAGTAGAATACGTTTTTAGGGATTAAAAAATCTACTTATATTGTATCGATGACATTAGATCTAATGATGACTAATATTCTTATCGCAATTTACCTTCACGGTTATTCAACCATGTTGACCATTTGGCCAGAGCCCGCCAATAAAACAGCCAAGCAGATCTTTTCCTTCCGATTTGTGATTAATAAGGGTGCTACCATAATGCGGTCGAGATATGTTTAGCCAACTTCGAGGCATAATGACGTCAGAAGTCACCAGCGTTGGGAATTTAGGGTGCTACTATATTGCAGTCCAGATGTGCCACAGGCGACTTTCGAGTCATAATGACGTCAGAAGTCACCAGCGTTGGGAATTTAGGGTGCTACTATATTGCAGTCCAGATGTGCCACAGGCGACTTTCGAGTCATAATGTCGTCAGAAGTCGCCAGTGATGTGAATTTAGGGGTCTACCATATTGCAATCGAGATAAGTCACATGCAACATCTGCGTCTAATAACGTCAGAAGTTGTCATTATGACGCAGCCAGCATAGAAGAGAATTTATGGTACCGAATTCCCATCACTGCTACTTCTGACGTCATTATGAGGCGGAAGTCGCCAGTAACATATCTCGACTGCAATATGGTAGTGCACTTAGTATCATAAATTCCCATTTCTGCCGACATCTGACGTCATTATGACTATTTCTCATATGAATATAATGCTTAAGTCGCTTGTGATATATCTCGATCACAATATAGTAGCACCCTAAATGTTGAGATTTCGAACTGTAAACATATTCTTTTAAAAAATATATAACAAGGATAGTGTAACAAGTCTTTTTCAAAATATGCTTACATGTACTTACCCAAATAAATCTTGAAAAGGCTTTAAAAATATAAAAACGTAACTTCTTACATAAATATAACGTCAAATCGGAACATAAATCTTGTTATATCGTTATGTAAGGTTTTAAACATCACCCATTACTACATATATATATGTGTGTGTGGTAATAGAGAGTTTGCTCGAAACGTCACAGGTGACATGGTACGCCAGTATCGTCTGCTATAAGGCGATTTCACGCAGTAGGGCAAATTCTCAAATTATGACAATTCTGGCTTTAGTTTCAAACGGAAGGGCAGTTTATTGTTTGTCTATTGGCTGTTGTAAACATGAAAATGAATGGGAAGGGCATTATAGTAGTTCGTGACGTTGCGACAAATTGCCTTATAGATCCATGATATAGTAAAATTCGCCTGGTTTTACTTGGATCATAAGTTTTGAAATATACCTAAGTTTAGATTCAAAATCTAAACTTACGGAATACATTGATAACTTTTTAGCTACTAATCTGTAGATTCAGTCATTTACAGCCATGTTAAAGTAACTAATGTTTTGACATACCGTACGAAGCAAGAACGGAATTGAGCAAGATTTGAGTTGTGACTTGCTGAGTGAAAATCCCCTTCTTTTATTCTTAATTTATTTTATTTAATTTTTATTAACATGTACCGCGTGGCAACAAAGTCAATTGTTGACATTTTCTTTTTCCTACAATAGCAGTGAAAGAGTGCAACACTGAAAAAGGAGAGGAATTCTTAAGCTGCGGAATAGCCTGTCCAGACACTTGCGAAAACTACAGAAAAGTCCGCTTCTGCACCATGCAGTGCATCATTGGTTGCGGATGTCCAACGGGAACTGTGAGGAGAAATGACGGTTATTGCGTCAAGCCACAAGACTGCTAGACATTCTGAAATCTTCACATTTCAGTGTACAGTAGATGTTCAGATTGAGGAAATTTGAATGAAAATTTGATATTTCTATGTCATTAAATTGTGAAATATGTAGAATTAGCAACAAACATTTTTTTATTTAAGTATTAGTGTATAACTTATTAGTACGTATAGTTAACTATACATTCATCAATATTATATATATATATAGATGAGTCTGACATCAGAACAGGGTGCTTCCCGCCAACTTGGCGATAAGACTCTAAGTACGGTAATCTAACACTTTCTCCTTATATCGTCATGTCCAAACAATTTTGTATCAATATTTTAATTTATATTATATTGGTTTTATTGATTTATTTATATTTAGGTTTGACACAAGGGAACAGATGCATTATAGAAGCTGGTTCCATCCGCCATGTTATTTTGGCGACCCACAGAAAAAAACGCGTGTTTTGAAAAATCGCCAAGTAAAAAAAAACAAAATAACTAAACGCACCCTAACTAAATTTTTAAATCCCCAGAAAATGATAAAAACAAAAAAAAAAATATAACCTGGCTTAGAGTATCCTGATATTTCTCGAATAGTGTCGGGTACTGACGTCCGAAATAACCACTAAAAAACGCCAAATTTGGCGGTAAAAAAAAAACATGGCGTATATAATGCATCTGTACCGGCACAAGAAAAGGTACCCCAATCAACTTGGCGATAAAGCTCTGAGCATAGTGCCTAACAATTTCTCCTGATCTTGCCGTGTCCAAACAATCTGTATCTATATTGTAATTTATATTATACTAGCTGCTTCGCACCCAGCCTTCAGTCTGAGTTTTAAAATATTTCGATGAAAGGTTTAGAACCACTATTAAAGATAATAAGACGTATTAATAGAAATGCTGAACAAATCTCGTATATTTCAGATTGTTGACGATTATAACAGTTTATTTTAATAGCTGAATGTCCAGTAAGTGCACTGTGTAGCCCGTGAGCCGCTGCATAATAATTCCCAATTCCACGACTTTTTTTTAATGTAGGAGTCAAATTTCAAAATACTGTGGAAAGTAATATATATGTACTGTTCTGAATGGGATAATTCATTTTCGAGATTGGATGTCTTTTAGTACTAATATTTTACATACATAAAAAATTAAATTTTAAACAACAAAACCTATGACGATAACTTTTTCTTTAAAAAATGGCAATTGTGAAATAAAAACAAATTTGATAGAACATGGCAAGTTTGTAATTAATGAAAATAAAATTCACGCCAACATATAACAGAAAAAATACTAACTTCTTAAAATTTTGAGAAAGTAAAATAAAGATTTACATATTTTGATGAAGAAAAAAAGTTTAACTATTAAAAATAAAACGATTTTGATACTGGGATATTTCAAAGAGAAAAAGTTATTGCGTATGACAAATAGTTGTAACTATAGGTAATAAATGGCACCACTCAGTACATATATTAATTAATATACTTTTAATTGATTGTAATTACGGTATTTTAATGGTGGAAAGAGTTTAAGCATTCAGCAGATTGGGCGAAGTAATGCATTCAAATGTATTTATGTTTATAAATGCATTTATTTACACTCGAATTTTAATGGTAAGGTCTTGAAAAATTCTTCAAGAATATAATAAATCACTAACAAAAATACTAAAATGTGCCGCAGTTCAAATTTTACCAACAAACAACGGTTTGGCAGGATAGGCGATAGTTGTTTTGCATTAATGTCAATTCTATTACCAAATATCTGGCGAAAACGACGACAACAATGAAAATATGGTCATTGTTTTTCACGCCAACTCAACAGTTAAAATGACTGTACTACAAAATTGGATAAATAAAAATGACGCAATTGAATTGACAGTGAAAGAAAAATACCAAATATTGATAAAATGAACTAAGCACATAAGTCAAAAGCCGAGAACAATTATATTACCTGAAAGCGTTATCATAAGAATGAAGTTACTTAAAGAATTTCAATATTTATAAAACGTAATTAAAAGAAATATATGCCGAAAGCTGCCAAGCTTATTTAGAAATAGGTGAAGTACAGAGTGAAGTCTTAAAATTGGATAAATAAAAATGGCGCAATTGAATTCAAAATAAAAGAAATATACCAAATTAATATTGATAAAACGAAATAAGTATATAAGGCTAAAATACCGAGAACAATTATATTATTTGAAATCACATTTTAAACTTTAATCAAAAGTGGTTACAATATTTCAACATTTCATAGTTGCCATTTCTAAAATGAAAACTTATTTGTTCCCTGTATATCACTTGCCAATTTTTTTTCTCTAGTGTAGTTGAGTTTTAGATAACAAAACCTATAACCATATGTTAGTTTTTATTTAATAAATGGCAACTGCGAAATAAAAACAAATTTGATAGAATATGGCAATTTTTAATTACTGAAAATATAAATCTCGCCAAGAAAATAAAATAGAAAAAAAAGAAGATTTCCTAAACAAAAATGAGTTTTCTTTTATCATATAAGAAAATAGTCTTATATACATATATGCCATCATATATTTATATACTTACACTGGAATTTAAATAGCGTAGATACGTTTATGTGTTTCCCGAATACCAAATATCTGGCGATAATAAAGCCAACAATGAATAACACTGCCATATTTAGATGCCAACTCGACAATGGAAAGCTCGTGTCGCAAAATTAAACTGGCATTTTGTTCGGTTTTTCGTTAATATCTTTCGAACTAATTGGAATATCGGAAAGTGAATGGCCGAAATGACATCCTTGGATCGTTTCACGTCTTTTGGTACCTTTGGCGCCCGTCTGCGTCCAGCGATTCGCAAGAAGATAGACGCACATACAAACATACATACATACATAGTCACAGTCAGATTTTAATCTCGGAATTCAAGATGTATTAATATGGAATATGTTCATTTGGCGGTATCAAGGATTTCTGTCCAAAGTTAGTTACTCTATGACTTATCGGGTAGATTTGTATAAAAAAAACATAAAAATGAAAACTGTTCTTAATATCAATAAATAAAAATAACAAAATATATGTTTACATGCTAACGATTAAATCTGCATCAAATTTGTGTCTTATATTAAATTTGCTCAAACTTTTTTTATGGTAAAATATAAGTTTAACCCTAAATTACATTACTGTATTACTACTGTACGTTGATTAGCAACGTTAATATACCTTGCCATATTACGTGGTAGAATAGGAAGCAGAGGTTTTGACAGCAACAGTGCTAATTTTGTTGGTAGTAATAAATGTTTTCCAAAATTAAGGAAATTTATGACAAACCACATAGTTTTGTATGAAACAGAAACACACATTCATATTGACAACCATATGAATATGAAGATAACTATATAAAATGATAGGTTTTTATTTGCCCATGAGAGTCACTGAAATTTGTACTTTTTGTTGTTAGAATATTGTTGATAAACATTTCATTGTAACGTAAAAATTAACTAAGAATTAAATTTAAAATAAGTTCTCATATAAAAATGCTATAATTTGCGTCACATAGAAATGAAAGTTAATCACTTTATATCTCAATTTCCAGGTCAAATCGAATTGATACTACGCAGACGATGTTTAAGTAATATAAAATAAAATAATAAAATGAATCGTTTATAATGTGTGATATAAAAAAATATAGACGAGTTTAAATAATATAAAATAAAAAATGAATAAATCAGATATTTAAAGTCATGACGTCATAATGATAGAAAAATATCATTTTCACCTATGTATTATGCGATAAATTGAAAATTTTAATCTCCTTTTAACCGAGGAAAACTGCTTTTAAAACAATTACTTGGGATGACGTCACATTGCTAGAAATATTGCTTCTTTCACTTAGTTATGATGCGATAAATTAAAAAATTAATCGTTTGCGTTTAACCGGGGAAAATAATGCTTGGAATAATGACATGAAATGCTCGAAAAAGGGGGAAGGAATGGATTTCGAATGTTAAAAATTTACAAAAAC
>CM063507.1:20562128-20577128 GCA_032207245.1 Pardosa pseudoannulata
CATGTTTTGTATAAAATTCAATTCATAGTACAGAATATATCTCTTCAATGCAATATATATATATCTCATTTATATTTGATTTATATATATATTACGATGTCTATTAAGTTTGTTAAATTTATTTTTTTGCATACCATAAATGATACAAAATTTCTATATTTAAGACTGTCATATGCTGGTGCGTTAAGACTGTCATGCTATGTGTGAATGTCCGTTATATTACTGTCTATGTTGTATTTTTCACAGTACAAAGAACATTTTTTTTGACACAGTCGGCTGCACAAAAATTAAGCACCGCACCCTTGAAAAATTTTTTAAAATCTTATTTTGCTAATTAATATCCATGTTTCATAAAATTTCAATTCAAGAACGAATATTCCAATTTCAAATTTATAATATATATTATTAAATTGTCTACGAAGTTTGTTAAATTTATTTTGTGCAACCGAAATGATACAACTGTCATGCTTGGTGCGTTAAGACTGTCATGCTTGGTTTGGTTTGGACGGTCTACTGTTTTGCACACGAGGGAGACCTACAGCTTAAAGCCGATTCCGAGCGGCTACAAACATCCATAGCGGGTTCCGAAGAGCAGCGCTCTACCATTCGGCCATCATTCGGCCATACTTGGTGTGAATCCGTTAAGACTGTCATACTTGGTGTGAATCCGTTAAGACTGTCATACTTGGTGTGAATCCGTTAAGACTGTCATACTTGGTGTGAATCCGTTAAGACTGTCATACTTGGTGTGAATCCGTTAAGACTGTCATACTTGGTGTGAATCCGTTAAGACTGTCATACTTGGTATGAATCCGTTAATACTGTCATACTAGGTGATGAATTCTTCTGGAAACGAATGGGGCAATCGCTTTTTTATTTCAAATTTTTTTTATAGTTATTAAAGATATTCCAAGAACGAATATTTCCAATTTTTATTTCAAATTTTTTTATAGTTATTAAAGATATTCCAAGAACGAATATTCCAATTTTTATTTCAATTTTTTTTATAGTTATTAAAGATATTTCAAGAACGAATATTCCAATTTTTATTTCAAATTTTTTTATAGTTATTAAAGATATTCCAAGAACGAATATTCCAATTTTTATTTCAAATTTTTTTATAGTTATTAAAGATATTCCAAGAACGAATATTCCAATTTTTATTTCAAATTTTTTTATAGTTATTAAAGATATTCCAAGAACGAATATTCCAATTTTTATTTCAAATTTTTTTATAGTTATTAAAGATATTCCAAGAACGAATATTCCAATTTTTATTTCAAATTTTTTTATAGTTATTAAAGATATTCCCAAGAACGAATATTCCAATTTTTATTTCAAATTTTTTTATAGTTATTAAAGATATTCCAAGATGAAAATAATTCGTCATAATTAAGTTAAATGATAAAATGTATGAAAATAAATAATGCAAGATTGAATAATTTTAAAATAAGAAATTAAAAGAGAAAAAATATTACTGATGAATTTAAATAAACTGTATCCAAGAGATAACTTATGCTATTATTATATAGAAAGGATAATTCTATACAGTAAAGTTGTTATAGATTCGCTACCCGATCGATATTAATACATCAACGCCCAGTTATTTATCTTTTTAAATTGTTAAACGTAGTGCAGGAAAATTAGCTTTTGGTGCTCCCCCAAATCTAATTTCCTGTAAAGTGTGGGCGTCAACTTCCTAAAGGATGTTTAGGGCGCCAACTGACTAAAGGATGTTTAGGGCGCCAACTGACTAAAGGATATTTAAGCGTCAACTGATGATATTAAAGCACGCTTCCATTAGCAAGTATTCACCACTTATACAACCAAAACACAGTGGCTGACCAAGTAAGTCTGAATGTTTTTGTAATATTTTATGTATAAAAGATTTGTTAAAATTTAAAAAATTAACCCCATATTGGAGACTATTTAAGTTATTAGCGTCTAATAGGTTGTTGATAGAAATTTTTAGAACAATTACTATATATTAAAGTAGTAATAAAAATATTAAAAACAGACCGACGAATATAAGTTTATTAACAATAAATAGTGTTGTAACCTTATTCAATGAATTCCCGACATGACGGCAATTCTTATGGAATTCCGATAATATATACAAATTAAAAGAGAAAATCCAACAATTTTTTTTAACTTATTCCTCTTTAATAGTACTTAATTAAATTTTTATTGAAATAAGTATTATTAAATTATTAATAATTGGCCCATTTTCTTTCCAAGTTAATATGGTGAGTGTATTTTATGAAATTATATCTTTGCAAATTGATATCGTTAAAAATTTTCTGAATGTCTAAGATGGCGATATTCTGAATAATTTAACTGTTTGATCCAGATTTCCTCTTATCATAAATTGTGTATAATTTAAAAGGTTTTTATTCAAAAACATTGACTTCTTGAAATTGATTCTAAAAAAAAAAAATGATCTTACAAAAGAACTTTCCAGATATTAAAATACACATTAAAATTTTGTTGCCTAAACATGTTTATTCAAATGTATACTTTGAAATTTTGTTATGTATAATTGGATTAAATTTATAATATATTTTGAAATTGTCTACGAAGTTTGTTAAATATATTTTGTGCAACCAAAATGATACAAAATTCTATGTTTGCTACATTTAAAAAAATTATATTACTAACTTATGCTATTATTATATAGGGGAAAACTATTCTCTCTCTCGTCACCGATTAAAAAATCGGATAAGTCTGAATGTTTTTTAATATTTTATGTATGAAACATTTATTAAAAATTTAAAAAAAAAAATACATAAATGTATGGCTACTAACCCAATTTTATTACCTAAAGATGTTTATTCAAATGTATACTTCGAAATTTTGTTATGTATAATTGGATTAAATTTGAAAATTTATAATATATTTTTAAATTGTCTACGAAGTTTGTTAAATATATTTTGTGCAACCAAAATGATACAAAATTTTACCCCATTTAAAAAAATTATATTACTAACTTATGCGCAAAAATATACTTACTAAAATAGAGATAAAACGTTAATTTCTGTGGAATTAATAAATTTTACAAAAATTTGGCAAAAATAATTTTTTGGATATTGACTGAAATTCCATGGACGGATCTAACATAAAAGATATAATAAAAAAATATTTTTCTGAAAAAAAAAAATAATACAGTTAGTTAGTCTTTCAATTATTCATATTGTTATTTACTTCATTAATGTTTGGAATAATCCACAATATTTGGTGATATTTTTTTTGCTAAACCTATGGAAAACTTGTAAGCATAGAAGACTAATATTTTCTACACAATCTGTATCTATATTTTGATTTGTATTATATTTGTATTAAACTCTCCTATCTTTTTTCTTATATATATTTAAGGTTATTTGAAAAATGAGATAAACTGTTCTTTACAGCTAATTTTTTTTAATAATTTAGCTTTATAAATTGTTGAATAAATAATATCCGATATAAAGTTTGGATTAATTTAGTAAGAATATATATAATTCTATGACGATGTCAAAAAAAAAAAAGCTAGGAATAGAATATTCGGCCTTTGAATTTCAGTTGCTAATAAATTTCCCCCACCAAGGAGTATCCTATTCTTAAATTATGAGGACTCGCTTTGTTTGTTTTGATTTGGGCCTAGGGAGAAATGTCAGCTGCCTATATAGAGCTCTCATAATAAAAATGGTCAACAAATTCCGCTGCGTTGTATGGGCGAATGACTAACAGATAAGTGTCTCCATGTTTTTTTAAAATTTTTAATCTTGAACATAATGTGTTACTGCCAATTTGACGAAGCATCATACAAATGAAAAAAAGAGATTTATTATGTTAACAGACGTACAAGAAAGTCAGGCGCTGTCCCACATCAGATTTTTTACAAAGGGTTTCTAGAAGTTAAAAAAAATTATTTGATAGTTAGAAAAATAATTGCTTGGGGGGGGGGGGGGGGGGGGGGGGGGGGGGGGGGGGGGGGGGGGGGGGGGGGGGGGGGGGGGGGGGGGGGGGCCGGGGGGGGGGGGGGGGGGGGGGGGGGGGGGGGGGGGGGGGGGGGGGGGGGGGGGGGGAATTCATAGACTATTTTTGAAATTTTACTATATGTTCTATAGTACTGCAAATTCAATTTTTATTAAAAAAATTCGGAAGCTTTTTGTTTCCAACTCGTATGGATTTAAAATATTTGGTAATAATACATTTATTTGGTTAAAATTAGAAACATATATAATCATCATCCTATTACACAACTCAGAAGTTAAGTATCTACATGATTTGACGTGGGTAAGGAATTGTTAATAAACGAAAAATATTTGTATAAGAATAGAAATAGAGCATATTTAAAATCAAACATTTTCCTTTTTTCAGATATTCTTGTGCTACATTACTAAATTTTAAAGAAGTAAAATAGTATCTACTATATAAAATAGGATTGATTTAAAATCAAAAAGAATAAAGCCAACATCATCCCACTATAGGTAAGTTCGCTATCCAAATAATATTTTTGTATAGCAAAGAATTTATGTGTATAATTGAGGTTATTAATGCATTAAATGTTTTGTAATAGAAAGGAAACGATTAACTATTTTAGAGAATAGATAGGAAATATGCTTTGCCAATTTTTGTTTTATATTTATACATAAAGTAAATTAATTTATTTTTGCTGCTTTTTTTTTGTCATATAGCAGTTTTTCGCTGTATTCTTAATCCTATTTGTCCAAAACGTCTTAACAAGATATTAATATTTGTGTACTTATTTAGGTTTAGAACTTGAATTCAGGCATAATAAATGTTTTGTACGACTATCTAAAAGTTTATAAATTGGGTCTTAGACTGATCACTTAACTATGATTAATACTTATACTCTTTAATAGTGAGAATCGGGTTTTCTAATCATAAACAAAAAATTCTTATGTACTTATAAAACTTTCTGTGATTTCTTTTATATAAAAATATTTACTCAAATGTTTTTTATGTTATGCTTGATTTTAATGTCTTTACTGTAAAAAAATATATTTTTATTCCTTAAACTTCGTTTCTTATAAATTTTTTTCATGGCAAAAAAAAACAAATACAACCAGCCATATAAAATATATATAATTATTGCTAATTTTGGAATTATAAACCTTCTTGTGTTGCCACTTTGGTGACGTTTATTTTTTTCCCTCCCGTTAATGATTGTTTTGTATTGATGTACAAAAATAAGTGAAGTTTTAAATATCCATATTTATTAAAATGAGGACGAAAATCCGTAAGGGGGGTTAGAAACCAGGGCGCAAAGTTTACTACCGACTAGTTTTGGGACTCCGCGACAGAAAAGCGGTCTTTTTTTTTTGGCCGTAAAAAAGCTAAAAATGAACATTTCGCTCTATGTGATATATCGTCGAAATGGATTTTGCTTGATCTATCCGAAAATGCAAGTTTCGTAAAAATTGGACAATAATTTCGAAAAACGAATTTTTTTTTGAAATTTGAATTTTTTTGAAAAAAATGGCAAAATTTCGACTAATATGTCGTTGGAAAGAGCGTTAAAAGGGCTTTCGAACGGATGTCTTAAAAACTATTTTAATTTATTTTAAAAGCAAAAAAAACAAGAAAAACACCCGAAAAAGGGGGAAGGGAGGGGGGCAGGGGGGCAAAAATTCTCCTGCAGGTGGGTAATGTCGGGACCTATGGTCCACCCAAATTGCAAGTCGAACGGAATTTTTTTTCTAGGGAATTATCGCGACCGAAGTTTCGTCGATGGGTAGGGCGCTGGTCTTCGGTACCTCGAGCAGTCGGTTTTTTACCCGCTACTCGCGGGGACCTAAATAACCGTTAGAAAGGCGGTAAGTCCCGAAATTTGCGGAGCAAAATAACGAAATAGTAACCTGTAACGGCCGAAACTGAGTTTAATCGTTATAAGTACGTTTTTTTTAACTACGTATATCCTCCAAATTGGAATTTGATTGTTATATATGAAATTATACATGAATATATATCGATGTTTTAAATATCCATATTTATTAAAATGAGGACGAAAATCCGTAAGGGGGGTTAGAAACCAGGGCGCAAAGTTTACTACCGACTAGTTTTGGGACTCCGCGACAGAAAAGCGGTCTTTTTTTTTGGCCGTAAAAAAGCTAAAAATGAACATTTCGCTCTATGTGATATATCGTCGAAATGGATTTTGCTTGATCTATCCGAAAATGCAAGTTTCGTAAAAATTGGACAATAATTTCGAAAAACGAATTTTTTTTTGAAATTTGAATTTTTTTGAAAAAAATGGCAAAATTTCGACTAATATGTCGTTGGAAAGAGCGTTAAAAGGGCTTTCGAACGGATGTCTTAAAAACTATTTTAATTTATTTTAAAAGCAAAAAAAACAAGAAAAACACCCGAAAAAGGGGGAAGGGAGGGGGGCAGGGGGGCAAAAATTCTCCTGCAGGTGGGTAATGTCGGGACCTATGGTCCACCCAAATTGCAAGTCGAACGGAATTTTTTTTCTAGGGAATTATCGCGACCGAAGTTTCGTCGATGGGTAGGGCGCTGGTCTTCGGTACCTCGAGCAGTCGGTTTTTTACCCGCTACTCGCGGGGACCTAAATAACCGTTAGAAAGGCGGTAAGTCCCGAAATTTGCGGAGCAAAATAACGAAATAGTAACCTGTAACGGCCGAAACTGAGTTTAATCGTTATAAGTACGTTTTTTTTTAACTACGTATATCCTCCAAATTGGAATTTGATTGTTATATATGAAATTATACATGGAATATATATCGATTATACCGATAACTTTTTTCTTTAAAAAATGATAATTGTGAAATGAAAAACAAATTTCGTAGAACATGGGGAAAATGAATTTTTGAATTAAAAATCACAGAAAAAAATACTGAAAAAAATTTGGAGAATAAAGATTAACATATTTTGGTGAAGTAAAAAATTTAGCTATTAAAAAAAAAAATAATATAATACTGGGATATTTTTGTAATAGTTGTATTTATAATATTTATTTTAGACCATTAGTTTAGGAGGAAAACATACCCATACAATGACTTTTATTTATAAGACTCATGCCCCAATTTTCCGATGTTCCTTTTTTTGATGGAATCATTAATAAAGACTTCATTTTTTTTTGTCTCTATTATATAAGTTTAACACGCATAAGATATTCGATAATTTTGTTATACAACAGTTCAATTACTTAAGTGAAATTCTTTCCAAAAAAAAATGTTTTATTAATAGAATATACAAAGTTACTGAAGTACATTGGCTAGTAATATAATAATGAAAAAAAAAAAAAATAGCGTAAAAAATTATATATCCTAAAGTTATACATAAATTTACAGAAAAAAAATGTTACCTCTTATATTTTTAATTTATATTATATTAGTAATAAACCCTCCTTTCTTATATTATATTAAATGTATTTTATGCTTAAAAATGAGGTATAGTGAACTGTACATTTAATTTTTAATAATTTATAGCACTCATCCCATTTTCTAAGATATTGGTTTGTTTTTTAGAGGTTTAAAAGAAGCCAGAGCTTACATAATGCCAAACGGTACGTCACTTTTTTATAAAAGTGTAAATATTAACATATTCATTTTAATATACTTATTTAGTTATTAAATTAAAGTAAGGACTTTCTTTCTTGAAATGGTAAGTATACTCCATTTTTTTCTTTACTTTTTTTTTCAGATTCATGTTGAAGAGGTACATTTCATCACAAGGTAATGTTTTTTTAACTATTTATTTTCAGGATTTATTGTAACAAGGTAAGTTTTATTTTATATCATTTTATAAGGAATTTTTTTTACTGGCAGTTCCGGTAAGGTTTTTTTTATTACAAAAAGTTAAAATGACACTTTTATCATAAATATTTATTTTAATTTTTGTTTTCTAGAGCATAAAACTGAGGAAAACGGGATTTTTAAAAACAGTAACATACTCTATATAATAAAACTCACACTTAGACACTTTCATTACACGACACACACTTTAGAAACACATATAAAAAACAAACATCCAATCATATTACAATATTTACTAGATTTAAAAAAAGAATTAGGTAATGTAAATTTAAAAAAAAGTAGTAACAAACTTTTCTTAAGAAAAGTTTGTTATAATCTAATTTATGGACAGAAAATTTGCCAACCAAGCGCTATACTAAGCAACTTGACAATATGAACTATATTATGGAGAACATAAAGAATTTTACAATTAGCATAAGTTTGGGGTATTTGACAATATGAACAATATTATGAACAAAGAATTACATTATAGGCATAAGTATAGGTTTTGGACAATAGAACTATTTTATGAACAAAGAATTTACCTTAGCATAATTTTTGGGGTTTGAACAATATGAAGCTATTTTATGAACAAAGAATTTACATTAGCATAAGTTTTTTGGGTTTGACAATATGAACTATTTTATGAACAAAGAATTTACATTTTGGACCTTCGATGAAAAAAAAATGTCTTACCCGCTTAGCGAATCACTTACAAGACAGCGAATCAAGCAGGACAGCGAAGTGATTCGCTGACCTGCTTGATATTCGCTGTCTTAGTGATTCGCATAAGTGATTTCGCTTAGCGGGTAAGACATTTTTTTTCACGAAGCGTCCAAAATGTAAATTCTTTGTTCATAAAATAGTTCATAATTGTCAGAAAAAAACCCCAAAAACTTAGCTAATGTAAATTTCTTTGTTCATAAATATTTTTACTATTGTCAAGTTGCTATTTGAGCGCTAGGTTGGCAAATTTTTTCTCACCGCCATAAAAAAAGAGTTCAGGATGGCTGAAAAAAAATGTGTAATGTGAATCTTTTTTTTTAATCATTTTGTGAATTTTATCCTTTTTAACAAAATAAATTTTGTTTTTTAACAAAAATAAAATAAAATTCACAAAATTAGGTTTTTTTTTATTTTTTATAATTTTTTTTAAATAAAGATTTTGTACACTAAGGTGAATAATGACTCCGTTTAATTTTATAAATATTTATTTTTTTGTGTTACAAAATGTTATGTATTCATTAGCTATTACACACAACCACAGTATCGACTTTAGTAACAAAGATTAAAATTATTTACATGCAGTATAGAAACGAAATATTATGTATACATTAGCTATTACACACAACCACAGTATCGACTTTAGTAACAAAGATTAAAATTATTTACATGCAGCAAAGTTCCACGAAAGTTTAAGTTCATAGCGGGCCATCGCACCTTGGTCAGGTAGACCACACCAGAGCTGTTATCCTTGTTGAAAGTTATAAGTTTTTCCACGATTTGATGACAACTTGAGTCGAAACTGAGGAAAAGGATTTTCAATTTTATATGTCGTGCTATAACTTGTGTGTGAGTGTGTGTGGAAAGGATTCAATTTTTATGTAGTGTGGTCATAGTCAGGATGTTGCCTGGATGTACCAGGGCGTGGAAAATGAGGTGGACTTAAGCGTGGGGGCCTACTCCATGCTGGGGAAGCTTGGGGTAGGGGTAGGGCTGGGGATATCGAGGGCTGGGGGGACTATCCCGTGGGGGATGTTCATCAAATGAATCATATTGATCGTAAAAAGATGAACTTGTACTACTGTCGGAGCTTGATGCTCCATAATTTTTTGAAAATTTTAAATTATAACAAACTTTTCTTAAGAAAAGTTTGTTACTACTTTTTTTTAAATTTACATTACCTAATTCTTTTTTTAAATCTAGTAAATATTGTAATATGATTGGATGTTTGTTTTTTATATGTGTTTCTAAAGTGTGTGTCGTGTAATGAAAGTGTCTAAGTGTGAGTTTTATCTATATAGAGTATGTTACTGTTTTTTAAATCCCGTTTTCCTCAGTTTATGCTCTCACATGAAAACAAAAATTAAAATAAATATTTATGATAAAAGTGTCATTTTAACTTTTTGTAATAAAAAAAAAACCTTACCGGAACTGCCCAGTAAAAAAAAAGATTCCTTATAAAATGATATAAAATGATATAAAAATAAAACTTACCTTGTTACAATAAATCCTGAAAATAAATAGTTAAAAAAACATTACCTTGTGATGAAATGTACCTCTTCAACATGAATCTGAAAAAAAAGTAAAGAAAAAAATGGAGTATACTTACCATTTCAAGAAAGAAAGTCCTTACTTTAATTTAATAACTAAATAAGTATATTAAAATGAATATGTTAATATTTACACTTTTATAAAAAAGTGACGTACCGTTTGGCATTATGTAAGCTCTGGCTTCTTTTAAACCTCTAAAAAACAAACCAATATCTTAGAAAATGGGATGAGTGCTATAAATTATTAAAAATTAAATGTACAGTTCACTATACCTCATTTTTAAGCATAAAATACATTTAATATAATATAAGAAAGGAGGGTTTATTACTAATATAATATAAATTAAAAATATAAGAGGTAACATTTTTTTTCTGTAAATTTATGTATAACTTTAGGATATATAATTTTTACGCTATTTTCATTATTATATTACTAGCCAATGTACTTCAGTAACTTTGTATATTCTATTAATAAAACATTTTTTTTGGAAAGAATTTCACTTAAGTAATTGAACTGTTGTATAACAAAATTATCGAATATCTTATGCGTGTTAAACTTATATAATAGAGACAAAAAAATGAAGTCTTTATTAATGATTCCATCAAAAAAAGGAACATCGGAAAATTGGGGCATGAGTCTTATAAATAAAAGTCATTGTATGGGTATGTTTTCCTCCTAAACTAATGGTCTAAAATAAATATTATAAATACAACTATTACAAAAATATCCCAGTATTATATTATTTTTAATAGCTAAATTTTTTACTTCACCAAAATATGTTAATCTTTATTCTCCAATTTTTTTCAGTATTTTTTTCTGTGATTTTTAATTCAAATTCATTTTCCCCATGTTCTACGAAATTTGTTTTCATTTCACAATTATCATTTTTTAAAGAAAAAGTTATCGGTATATCGATATATATTCATGTATAATTTCATATATAACAATCAAATTCCAATTTGGAGGATATACGTAGTTAAAAAAAAACGTACTTATAACGATTAAACTCAGTTTCGGCCGTTACAGGTTACTATTTCGTTATTTTGCTCCGCAAATTTCGGGACTTACCGCCTTTCTAACGGTTATTTAGGTCCCCGCGAGTAGCGGGTAAAAAACCGACTGCTCGAGGTACCGAAGACCAGCGCCCTACCCATCGACGAAACTTCGGTCGCGATAATTCCCTAGAAAAAAAATTCCGTTCGACTTGCAATTTGGGTGGACCATAGGTCCCGACATTACCCACCTGCAGGAGAATTTTTGCCCCCCTGCCCCCCTCCCTTCCCCCTTTTTCGGGTGTTTTTCTTGTTTTTTTTGCTTTCAAAATAAATAAATTAAAAATAGTTTTTAAGACATCCGTTCGAAAGCCCTTTTAACGCTCTTTCCAACGACATATTAGTCGAAATTTTGCCATTTTTTTCAAAAAAATTCAAATTTCAAAAAAAAATTCGTTTTTCGAAATTATTGTCCAATTTTTACGAAACTTGCATTTTCGGATAGATCAAGCAAAATCCATTTCGACGATATATCACATAGAGCGAAATGTTCATTTTTAGCTTTTTTACGGCCAAAAAAAAAGACCGCTTTTCTGTCGCGGAGTCCCAAAACTAGTCGGTAGTAAACTTTGCGCCCTGGTTTCTAACCCCCCTTACGGATTTTCGTCCTCATTTTAATAAATATGGATAGGGGGTTTTAAAACATCGATATATATTCATGTATAATTTCATATATAACAATCAAATTCCAATTTGGAGGATATACGTAGTTAAAAAAAACGTACTTATAACGATTAAACTCAGTTTCGGCCGTTACAGGTTACTATTTCGTTATTTTGCTCCGCAAATTTCGGGACTTACCGCCTTTCTAACGGTTATTTAGGTCCCCGCGAGTAGCGGGTAAAAAACCGACTGCTCGAGGTACCGAAGACCAGCGCCCTACCCATCGACGAAACTTCGGTCGCGATAATTCCCTAGAAAAAAATTCCGTTCGACTTGCAATTTGGGTGGACCATAGGTCCCGACATTACCCACCTGCAGGAGAATTTTTGCCCCCCTGCCCCCCTCCCTTCCCCCTTTTTCGGGTGTTTTTCTTGTTTTTTTTGCTTTTAAAATAAATTAAAATAGTTTTTAAGACATCCGTTCGAAAGCCCTTTTAACGCTCTTTCCAACGACATATTAGTCGAAATTTTGCCATTTTTTTCAAAAAAATTCAAATTTCAAAAAAAAATTCGTTTTTCGAAATTATTGTCCAATTTTTACGAAACTTGCATTTTCGGATAGATCAAGCAAAATCCATTTCGACGATATATCACATAGAGCGAAATGTTCATTTTTAGCTTTTTTACGGCCAAAAAAAAAGACCGCTTTTCTGTCGCGGAGTCCCAAAACTAGTCGGTAGTAAACTTTGCGCCCTGGTTTCTAACCCCCCTTACGGATTTTCGTCCTCATTTTAATAAATATGGATATTTAAAACTTCACTTATTTTTGTACATCAATACAAAACAATCATTAACGGGAGGGAAAAAAATAAACGTCACCAAAGTGGCAACACAAGAAGGTTTATAATTCCAAAATTAGCAATAATTATATATATTTTCATTTGCCATGAAAAAAATTTATAAGAAACGAAGTTTAAGGAATAAAAATATATTTTTTTACAGTAAAGACATTAAAATCAAGCATAACATAAAAAACATTTGAGTAAATATTTTTATATAAAAGAAATCACAGAAAGTTTTATAAGTACATAAGAATTTTTTGTTTATGATTAGAAAACCCGATTCTCACTATTAAAGAGTATAAGTATTAATCATAGTTAAGTGATCAGTCTAAGACCCAATTTATAAACTTTTAGATAGTCGTACAAAACATTTATTATGCCTGAATTCAAGTTCTAAACCTAAATAAGTACACAAATATTAATATCTTGTTAAGACGTTTTGGACAAATAGGATTAAGAATACAGCGAAAAACTGCTATATGACAAAAAAAAAGCAGCAAAAATAAATTAATTTACTTTATGTATAAATATAAAACAAAAATTGGCAAAGCATATTTCCTATCTATTCTCTAAAATAGTTAATCGTTTCCTTTCTATTACAAAACATTTAATGCATTAATAACCTCAATTATACACATAAATTCTTTGCTATACAAAAATATTATTTGGATAGCGAACTTACCTATAGTGGGATGTTGGCTTTATTCTTTTTGATTTAAATCAATCCTATTTTATATAGTAGATACTATTTTACTTCTTTAAAATTTAGTAATGTAGCACAAGAATATCTGAAAAAAGGAAAATGTTTGATTTTAAATATGCTCTATTTCTATTCTTATACAAATATTTTTCGTTTATTAACAATTCCTTACCCACGTCAAATCATTTAGATACTTAACTTCTGAGTTGTGTAATAGGATGATGGTTATATATATTTCTAATTTTAACCAAATAAATGTATAATTACCAAATATTTAAATCCATACGAGTTGGAAACAAAAAGCTTCCGAATTTTTTTAATAAAAATTGATTTGCAGTACTTAGAACATATAGTAAATTTCAAAATAGTCTATGAATTCAAGCAATTATTCTAACTATCAAATAATTTTTTTTAACTTCTAGAAACCCTTTGTAAAAAATCTGATGTGGACAGCGCCTGACTTTCTTGTACGTCTGTTACATAATAAATCTCTTTTTTTCATTTTGTATGATGCTTCGTCAAATTGGCATTAACACATTATTTTCAAGATTAAAAATTTTAAAAAAACATGGAGACACTTATCTGTTAGTCATTCGCCCATACAACGCAGCGGAATTTGTTGACCATTTTATTATGAGAGCTCTATATAGGCAGCTGACATTTCTCCCTAGGCCAAATCAAACAAACAAAGCGAGTCCTCATAATTTAGAATAGGATACTCCTTGGTGGGGAAATTATTAGCAACTGAAATTCAAAGGCCGAATATTCTATTCCTAGCTTTTTTTTTGACATCGTCATAGAATTATATATATTCTTACTAAATTAATCCAAACTTTATCGGATATTATTTATTCAACAATTTATAAAGCTAAATTATAAAAAAAATTAGCTGTAAAGAACAGTTATCTCATTTTCAAATAACCTTAAATATATATAAGAAAAAAGATAGGAGAGTTTAATACAAATATAATACAAATCAAAATATAGATACAGATTGTGTAGAAAATATTAGTCTTCTATGCTTACAAGTTTTCCATAGGTTTAGCAAAAAAATATCACCAAATATTGTGGATTATTCCAAACATTAATGAAGTAATAACAATATGAATAATTGAAAGACTACTAACTGTATTATTTTTTTTTTCAGAAAAATATTTTTTATTATATCTTTTATGTTAGATCCGTCATGGAATTTCAGTCAATATCCAAAAAAATATTTTTGCCAAATTTTTGTAAAATTTATTATTCCACAGAAATTAACGTTTTATCTCTATTTTAGTAAGTATATTGCGCATAAGTTAGTAATATAATTTTTTTAAATGGGGTAAAATTTTGTATCATTTTGGTTGCACAAAATATATTTAACAAACTTCGTAGACAATTTAAAAATATATTATAAATTTTCAAATTTAATCCAATTATACATAACAAAATTTCGAAGTATACATTTGAATAAACATCTTTAGGTAATAAAATTGGGTTAGTAGCCATACATTTATGTATTTTTTTTTTAAATTTTTAATAAATGTTTCATACATAAAATATTAAAAAACATTCAGACTTATCCGATTTTTTAATCGGTGACGAGAGAGAGAATAGTTTTCCCCTATATAATAATAGCATAAGTTAGTAATATAATTTTTTTAAATGTAGCAAACATAGAATTTTGTATCATTTTGGTTGCACAAAATATATTTAACAAACTTCGTAGACAATTTCAAAATATATTATAAATTTAATCCAATTATACATAACAAAATTTCAAAGTA
>CM063507.1:20599628-20634628 GCA_032207245.1 Pardosa pseudoannulata
CGAGTAGGTATTCGGGAGTCCAATCGAGGAGATGTGTCCGACGGGAAGTGTTCGGGAGTCCAGTCGAGGAGAGAAGTCCGACGGAAACGTGTTGGGGAGTCCAAGGAGAATAGCCTGAGTTCGATCAGAGACTCCGGAAACGTTGAGAAACATCTATCGACTACCATCAGTGTTCCTGTATCAAGTATTACGGCCGCACCCCCAAAAACACTCAGAAGGAAGCCCCTGACCAGACCGACGGAAGATCCATACATTACCCAATCCTGATCAGCCCTCAACCAGCAGTGTTCCGGGCACAGCATATTAACTCACAAAGGTACCCCCTTTTACATATATTTGAAATTGAGATTAGGTCCTCTCTCTTTTATATTTACATATTTACTTAAGTGGTGAAATATTATTGTCAGAACTAAATTAGAATGGCACCTAATTTGAAGGTGTTGATAAAGCAAATTCTATGAAGATAGAATCAGATTGTGTGTACATAGATGTATATATATCATTACCATAAATTTACTTTTTTTTAAATTTTACGCTGGTTTCAGATGCTTTTAATTTAGCTTTTAGTTTATTTTCATATTTTATGTCTGTAGTTTCTAAGAACCTGTGGTTGAATTTAGTACTAAAATATTTTTACACAACGCAACCAAAATAAGGACCACTATACATTTGATCACAGGTTAAAACCCAAATATAAACGAGAACTACACGACAATTAGCAAAGCTGTACATGGATCTTCCTTTCCCCGCCTTTAAACCCCAAACATGGGGAAAACCTTTCCCCTTCAAATTGGGCACAGCCGACTGTCCCACAAACTTTTAACTTTTGTTCCTTAAGGACTCATACTTCGCTGTACCATCTTGTACTTTGAAATCTGATTTGTATTTGTTTTCTAACATTTGATGTTCAATTTATAATATTTAATTTTTAATCTTTTATTTCTTGATTTTAATTTTAATATTTTAATATATTTGAATTCTTAAATTCTTAATTTTCTTTTTTGTGCTGTACGTTTTTCAGTTTTTTAGTTTCTCTTTTACATTTTAAACTTTAATTTTTAATCTTTAACTTTTTTGCTGATTATCGTGTTAATTTTGTGTCTTTCTAAATTTTCTAACTATTTATTTGGTTTTAAATGTTTTTTTCTATTAGATCCAGGCATCTTTATTTTTTAACGTTTCTTTTTTAACGTCAGCTGTTAAATGACTTCTGTAAGACCGGTCCTAAATTACAAACTGCATGAAAACTTGCCTTTTCTGATTAAGGGTTGGTCTCACCAAAGTCGTTTAGCGGCAAACCGCGATTAATCTCTGTTTAAACGGAGAATTTCCATTCCCACGTTGGGTGATGCCATGGGTTAAATCGCGGTTAGCTGTAAATGACTTCGGTAAGACCAGCCCTAAATTACAAACTGCATCAAAACTTGCCTTTGTTGATTAAGGGTTGGTCTCACCAAAGTCTTTTAGCGTCAAACCGCGATTAATCTCTGTTTAAACGGAGAATTTCATACCCCCATTGGGGGATGGCATGAGTTAATCGCGGGTAGCTGTTAAATGACTTCGGTAAGACGGCCTAAATTTACAAATGCACCTAAAACTTGTCTTTGATGCATTAAGGGCCAGCCTCACAAAGTCGTTAGCGGCCAACCGCGATTATCTTTGTTTTGCCGGAGAATTCTCATCCACATCGGGTGATGCTTGGGTTAATCGCGGTAGCTGTTAAATGACTTCGTAAGACCGGCCCTAAATTACAAACTGCATGAAATACTTGCCTTTGTCTGATTAAGGGCTGGTCTCCTCACCAAAGTCTTTTAGCGTCAAACCGCGATTAATCTCTGTTTAAACGGAGAATTTCATACCCCCATTGGGGGATGGCATGAGTTAATCGCGGGTAGCTGTTAAATGACTTCGGTAAGACCAGCCCTAAATTACAAACTGCACCAAAACTTGCCTTTGTTGATTAAGGGCCAGCCTCACCAAAGTCGTTTAGCGGCAAACCGCGATTAATCTTTGTTTAGACGGAGAATTTCATCCCACCATTGGGGGATGCCATGAGTTAATCGCGGTTTAGCTGTTAAATGACTTCTGTAAGACCGGTCCTAAATTACAAACTGCATGAAAACTTGCCTTTTCTGATTAAGGGTTGGTCTCACCAAAGTCGTTTAGCGGCAAACCGCGATTAATCTCTGTTTAAACGGAGAATTTCATAACCCCATTGGGTGATGCCATGGGTTAATCACGGTTAGCTGTTAAATGACTTCGGTAAGACCGGCCCTAAATTACAAACTGCATCAAAACTTGCCTTTGTTGATTAAGGGTTGGTCTCACCAAAGTCGTTTAGCGGCAAACTGCGATTAAATCTTCTGTTTAGACGGGAGAATTCCATCCCACCATTGGGTGATGCCACGGGTTAATCCGCGGTTAGCTGTTAAATGACTTCTGTAAGACCGGTCCTAAATTACAAACTGCATGAAAACTTGCCTTTTCTGATTAAGGGTTGGTCTCACCAAAGTCGTTTAGCGGCAAACCGCGATTAATCTCTGTTTAAACGGAGAATTTCATACCCCCATTGGGTGATGCCACGAGTTAATCGCGGTTAGCTGTTAAATGACTTCGGTAAGACCGGCCCTAAATTACAAACTGCATCAAAACTTGCCTTTGTTGATTAAGGGTTGGTCTCACCAAAGTCGTTTAGCGGCAAACCGCGATTAATCTCTGTTTAAACGGAGAATTTCATCCCACCATTGGTTGGCGCCATGGGTTAATCACGGTTAGCTGTTAAATGACTTCGGTAAAGACCGGCCATAAATTTACAAACTGCATTGAAAACTTGTCCTTTTCTGATTAAGGGCTGGTCTCACCAAAGGTCGTTTTAGCGGCAAACTGCGATTAATCTCTTTGTTTAGACGGAGAGAATTCCATCCCACCATTGCTTGATGCCATGGGTTAATCACGGTTAGCTGTTAAATGACTTCGGTAAGACCGGCCCTAAATTACAAACTGCATCAAAACTTGCCTTTGTTGATTAAGGGTTGGTCTCACCAAAGTCGTTTAGCGGCAAACCGCGATTAATCTCTGTTTAAACGGAGAATTTCATACCCCCATTGGGGGATGCCATGAGTTAATCGCGGTTAGCTGTTAAATGACTTCGGTAAGACCAGCCCTAAATTACAAACTGCATCAAAACTTGCCTTTGTTGATTAAGGGTTGGTCTCACCAAAGTCGTTTAGCGGCAAACCGCGATTAATCTCTGTTTAAACGGAGAATTTCATACCCCCATTGGGGGATGCCATGGGTTAATCGCGGTTAGCTGTTAAATGACTTCGGTAAGACCGGCCCTAAATTACAAACTGCACCAAAACTTGTCTTTGATGATTAAGGGCCAGCCTCACCAAAGTCGTTTAGCGGCAAACCGCGATTAATCTTTGTTTAGACGGAGAATTGCATCCCACCATCGGGTGATGCCATGGGTTAATCGCGGTTAGCTGTTAAATGACTTCGGTAAGACCGGCCCTAAATTACAAACTGCACCAAAACTTGTCTTTGATGATTAAGGGCCAGCCTCACCAAAGTCGTTTAGCGGCAAACCGCGATTAATCTTTGTTTAGACGGAGAATTTCATCCCCCCATTGGGGGATGCCATGAGTTAATCGCGGTTAGCTGTTAAATGACTTCGGTAAGACCGGCCCTAAATTACAAACTGCACCAAAACTTGTCTTTGATGATTAAGGGCCAGCCTCACCAAAGTCGTTTAGCGGCAAAACCGCGATTAATCTTTGTTTAGACGGAGAATTGCATCCCCACCATCGGGTTGATGCCATGAGTTAATCGCGGTTAGCTGTTAAATGACTTCGGTAAGACCAGCCCTAAATTACAAACTGCATGAAAAACTTGTCTTTTGATGATTAAGGGCCAGCCTCACCAAAGTCGTTTAGCGGCAAACCGCGATTAATCTTTGTTTAGGTGCCAGCATCAACAAAAGTCGTTTTTGCGGTGAGATTAATCTTTGGTTTAGTGGAGAATTCCATACCCCCATTGGGGGATGCCATGGGTTAATCGCGGTTAGCTGTTAAATGACTTCGGTAAGACCGGCCCTAAATTACAAACTGCATGAAAACTTGTTTTGATGATGAGCTAAGGGCCTGTGGCCTCACCAAAAGTCGTTTAGCGGCAAACCGCGATTAATCTTTGTTTAGACGGAGAATTGCATCCCACCATCGGGTGATGCCATGGGTTAATCGCGGTTAGCTGTTAAATGACTTCGGTAAGACCGGCCTTTTTTTTTCTTTTTTTTAAATTACAAACTGCACCAAAACTTGTCTTTGATGATTAAGGGCCAGCTCTCACCAAAGTCGTTTAGCGGCAAACCGCGATTAATCTCTGTTTAAACGGAGAATTGCATCCGGCACCGCAAAACTTGTCTTTGATGATTACCATCGTCGTTTAGCAGGCAAATACCGGATTAATCTTTGTTTAGACGAGATGCATCCCACCTTCGGGGGATGCATGGGTTAATCGCGGTTAGCTGTTGTTAAATGACTTCTGTAAGACCGGCCCTAAATTACAAACTGCACCAAAACTTGTCTTTGATGATTAAGGGCAGTGTCTCACCAAAGTCGTTTAGCGGCAAACCGCGATTAATCTCTGTTTAAACGGAGAATTTCATACCCCCATTGGGGGATGCCATGAGTTAATCGCGGTTAGCTGTTAAATGACTTCGGTAAGACCAGCCCTAAATTACAAACTGCACCAAAACTTGTCTTTGATGATTAAGGGCCAGCCTCACCAAAGTCGTTTAGCGGCAAACCGCGATTAATCTTTGTTTAGACGGAGAATTGCATCCCACCATCGGGTGATGCCATGGGTTAATCGCGGTTAGCTGTTAAATGACTTCGGTAAGACCGGCCCTAAATTACAAACTGCATCAAAACTTGTCTTTGATGATTAAGGGCCAGCCTCACCAAAGTCGTTTAGCGGCAAACCGCGATTAATCTTTGTTTAGACGGAGAATTGCATCCCACCATCGGGTGATGCCATGGGTTAATCGCGGTTAGCTGTTAAATGACTTCGGTAAGACCAGCCCTAAATTACAAACTGCATCAAAACTTGTCTTTGATGATTAAGGGCCAGCCTCACCAAAGTCGTTTAGCGGCAAACCGCGATTAATCTCTGTTTAAACGGAGAATTTCATCCCACCATTGGTTGGCGCCATGGGTTAATTGCGGTTAGCCGTTAATCGACTTTGGTGAGATCGGCACTTAGCCTATTACATTTGACTTGTCTGAAAGAAAGTTATTATAATTAGAGGAGAACGAGATAAAAATATGTGAGTGAGCAATTTAAACAGAATTCCCCTTTTTCTTGTTGTACGACAAAATAAAATTGAGGTTAAATAGAATTAAAGTCGATGATTTTTACGAAACCCTGTAAAATAGTTTAAAACACTTACGTGGATTGCGGTGGGAATATATAATGGGTGGCAGGAATGGGTAGCCCATTGAATTTGGTAGAGAGGCACTGCGTGTAGGCACCCATGTTATCAAAGACCAGGTATTCCCCTGCCTCCATTTCAGGGATGAGGTAGTCATCAAGGATGCAATCGGAGCTGCAGCAGGTAGCTCCCCAGAGCTTGCTGAGAACCACTCGTCGGCTAGCCAGCTGGGACTTGCTCTGAAAATATAAATACGTAAATAATCGTCAGATTATCAAGAATGCGTATAACATTAAGTCACATAAGAGTTCTTTAACAAGAGTGTAATACTAGACTCAAGATTCGAGCTGGTGTTACATGGGCCCCTGTTTTTTGTTTCGGCGGCCAAAGACTGACACCCCGAGGTAGGGTTGGCAAGGTTCAACAGGAGGGGGGCGATGGATGCCACGCGCCGCCACTGCAGAAAAGACATTTTTGTGAGGCGAAAACTACCGGGGGGGATTAGGTCACAAGAGGGGTGAAAGGAATGCCCGGTCGGAGCGAAACGGACATTCTTCGAGGAGTAGACCAAGAGGTGTTTTCCGCTCGGCACTATTTATTTTTGTCCTCGGTCTTATTTGAGCCCTGTTCGAGTATGAATTGAAGTGTACTTATGTAAATCTTCTTAATAATAATGTTAGTCAGATTTTGTCGCTGCTGTTTTTGTCGGCACATTAACTTTAAGCGAAAAGATACCTGCTCCAGTAAAAATAGGCGGGCAGGTATAGAACGAGGCGTGTAGACTTCAGAAAGTGCAGCCGGGGACGTGCGAGACGTTTTACAAAGAGTTACTTTTCCTTTTTATGAACATTTAATACATTCTAAAATGAAAAGGCCTGGATTGCTTTCCATTTGTATCTTACCATTTAAGGTATCCATCTAAGCTCGGAGAACTTTTTTCTTTAAACTAGTTCTTATAACTAGTTCATGTTTTTACATTTTTATATTTATTTTTTTATATTATCATACATAATTGCACTTACAAAAATTTATTCCTGGAGAAGTTTTTATAAAATTTCATTCAAAGCTCCATTACAACTTCATACATTTTGTACCAACACTTTTACAGAAAACAAAAAACTTACAAGCAAGGGCTTGATTTGGAAACCATATTTTTCGAACCCGTAAGCAAAGGTCCCGTAGATGCCATCATTCATGTAATAAAATACTTTTTTCTTCGCACCATACCCATCTGAAAAATGACACAATGCGTAAGATAGTATAAAATACATGCACAAAAATAGTATTAATGGTAGAGCGTATATGTCAGCGTCTCCGACTACTAAAAGTTTAAATTATTAGTAACTAGCAAGTATGTCCGTACTTCGCTACGGTGAACTTAATATATTACTTTTATACAAAGATTTTTTTATCGTGCATAACGAATGATAGGTTTTTATTTGCCTATTAGGGTCACTGAAATTTGTACTTTTCGTTGTTAGAATATTGTTGATAAACATTTCATTGTAAAGTAAAATTAACCAAAATTAAATTTAAAATTATTTTTATATAAAATGCTATAATTTGCGTCGCATATAAATGAAAGTTAATCACTTTATATGAAATTTCCACGTCAAATCGAATGGATACTACGCAGAAAATTTTTTAACATAAATAAGAAATGATAAATGAGTCATTTAAAGGAATGATGTAATAATGATAGAAAAATATTGTTTTCACCTATTTATCATGTGATAAATTGATAATTTTAATTTCCTGCTTTTAACCGAGGAAATCGTGCTTAAAACAATTACGTGGAATTAACGGAATGACGTCACATTGCTAGAAATATTGCTTCTTTCGCTTAGTTATGATGCGATAAATTAAAAAATTAATCGTTTGCGTTTAACCGGGGAAAATAATGCTTGGAATAATGACATGAAATGCTCGAAAAAGGGGGAAGGAATGGATTTCGAACGATAAAAATTTGCAAAAACCTTCCCAGGGATATACCTAAGAATTACCCAAATTTTCACGGCGATTGGATGCATTATTTTTGAGTCTATTGAGTACAGACAGACAGACAGACAGACACAAATTCATTTTTATATATATAGATTACTCGGTTATATCAGCATTCGATAATTTATCAACAACATATATTTACCATCGTCTTGTGCTTCTGTGTACTCTTCTTTTCTTCCTAATACTTTGGTGCAAATCGCGTAGGCTGAGCACACCATGTAACACCCTGGCTCCGCGATTATTCGCAGATTGCTGTCGTCTGGAAAATGCTCTTTCAATCCTTGGTGAATGAAGTAACACATCTGGTAAAGATAATCACAAAAGAATGCATTGTGAGATTAACACGGCTGAAGATATTAATATTTTATACATCAGTTTTACAATTATCAGTCATCTGTAATATATCCCCTATATAATAATAGCCTAACTTATCTGTCCGCAAATGTATGAAGCGGTTGGAATTGGAATGGATAGATTCATTCAAGATGAAAATTTTTAATTTTTCTAAATTTTAAATAATAATAAAAAAAATTTTTGTTTTTTCTAAATTTCCTTTAGCAAAATAATCGATGATTTATAAAATTATCATATGTACCTAATCCTTTATTTAAGACATAATTGAAAATTATTTGCTTATATCTATTCAGTGATAAAGTATGAAAATAATGCAGACGATTTATTTTTAAAATAAAAATGATTTTTTTTAGTTAAAGGAATGACGTCATAATCACATTTTTATTTTAATATTTATTTTGATTAAATTGAATTAATCACCTGCTCTTAAAATAACTTTTCTATAATGGCTTAATAAAAGGGAATGTATTTCGAACGTTTTAAAAAAAAGTATTTTTTGTGATATGAAATATTTTATAATTTTATTTTAATAAATCTAGATAGTTTGTGATGATAAAAATTCTACTTTTAATTTGCTAAATTTAAAATCAAGAAGTATGGATGTTTTCCATTCCAGGTCCAACCGCTTCATAATTCGAACAGAAGAAATATTAGCTATTTTTATACAGGCGATTTGTTCTTGAAAGTTAAATAATCATAATTATGAATTGCGTAGAATGTAATCATTAAACTTGTTATATCATGTTTTCTTTTTTATGAAAATTTAATTCCTTCTAAAATGAACGTATTGGGATACATTCCATTTGTATCCTACATTAAATAGTTTCCATTTAAATTTATATTATTGGTGTTTTTCCTGTTATGGTAATTGCTCAATAACAGGACATGGATAGTAAGTTTTAATAAAGATCAAAATAACTTCATAGAACTAAAAATTGATGCAGTCAAAGATGTTTAAGTATAAATTGTTCCCTTATTGTTCCCTCATATAAAAAGTATAATATGAAATCTTTACAATTTAAATAATACTGAATATAAAAACAGGATGGACCAATGACTGTAATTCCAAGAAATGAAATAGGTTCAGTTATCTAAAGATTTGGATATAATTGTATTACTTGTGTTTTGATAATAACGTTCTATTTTTCTATAGTTAAATTTAATACTTTCTAAAATGAGACGTATTGGGTGAAAATAGTATCCCAATACGTCTCATTTTAGAAAGTATTAAATTTACTTTCCATTTGTATCCTACCGTTTCAAAAGTTTGCCATATAATTATGGTGTCTTTCTTGTTTGGCATTTACTCAATCGAACAAGACATGGATAGTAAGCTTTTAATAAAAGATCAAAAATAACTTCAATAGAACTAAAAAATTAATGCAGTCAAAAATGTTTAAGTATAAATTGTACCCTTATTGTTCCTTTATATAAAAAGTATAGTTTGGAATCATTACAATTTAAATAATACTGAATTTAAAAACAGGATAAGAATCAATTACTGTTAACTTCCAAGAAATGAACTAGGTTCAGTTCGAATAAAGATTTGCATATAATTGTATTATATCCAAAATATTATAATTGTGTTTTGATAATAACGTTCCATATTGTCTATTGTTATGTGTTGTGCAATCAAATGTTCAAAATATCTAAGGTGAAAAACAGGTGATTAAAATCGTATTTCTTTAAAGGTTGTATTAAGAAATATGTTTATATGTACGTACAGGTGAATAAGAAATTAAGAATAAAATAATTTTTTTACCTTGTCGAACACATCTTTAGTACCAGTTGCTCCAGGATAGCCTCCTCCTATATCCAGCACGGTGGGGTGGAAGCCCAAATCTATGGCATTATCGAAGACCTGGCGAGCCATCCCAATAGCTTTGGCGAAAGCAGATGGTTGTTCACACAAGCTACCAACGTGGAAGCTGAAATAATATCACCAGATTATTATCCAACAGCTTGTAAATATAACGTTTTTTAACATAAAAAAAACTGTTATCGCATGATAAAGTAGCTTATTATTCGGTTACAGCATATTTTCTTAAGCCTACACAAAAATTTTGCCAAAGTAAGATGTGAACAGGTTTTAGTGTAAACAGTGTGAATTTATCTTTATTTCTTTGTAGGTTAATTATAGCAACAAAATCCAGAACAAAAGACTATAGCATATGAGTGCAGTAAACTGTTTTTAAGTAGAGGATTATGGATACTTCTCACGTTGAGTTTTATGTCATACGAGATTGCGCGACTCCAAAGTTGGGGCTAATGACCGTTGCACTCTAAAGCTTCACAATTATCTTCGATGACAAAAAAGTCTAATTGTGCCCCACTGACCACCCCATTCGTGCACCAGTGGCGATCTGATAGCTTTCGAACCCTTCAATGTAACAGATATAAACAAATATCTTTTACTAGGCTGATCGCTGGTAATACTAGATGTCTATCACATTCCAACGGATTTAAGTCCGCTCCAGACAATACAAAGAATTGTAATATCCAGACCAACCCCTAGCATGTGCTCAACTGTTTAGAGCTCTTAAAACATGACCCTATGGGTTGGATATCTGTTACTTTCAGGACTACAATGCCAGCTGTCATGTTTCGAGGTTAACCAAGGCTTGGTATGGTGCCAATGGAGTTCATTGAATTAATTGGCCTGCCAAGAACTCAGACCTGAACCCTATCGAGAACTGCAGGGAGAAGTTGGATAGCCGAATTAAGGGGTGCACTAACCAAAATCTAGGAAGAAACTTGTATGTCTACTCCAAGCCTAGTGGAAGACAGTACCACTAGCTTTAATACAAAGACTTTTGGAAAGTATGCCCCGGAGGGTTCACGCTGTAATTGCCTCTCGTGGAGGCTCTACCAACTATTGATTTTGAATAAAGTTAGTTTTTCTTTTCTATCACAGGTGTCCAAATACTTATTGGTAGACAGTGTATTTAGTTAAAATTACTAAGCACTGTTAGAATTTCCACCTATTTTGAGATGTTGGGACCGTAATACTGCATCATGCCTAGACCATCTATTCTCAGTAGGTTGACTAGAAAAGTCGGTATTCTTTTTCACCTGGAATTTCACAGAAATCTTTATATATTTTTTCTTTTAGATTCTTTAACCCTTTACAAGGTGATCTCGCTCAAATATGTAACTGCAAACTCGAGATGATTTGCTCACACTTTGTCGGAAAGACGCGCTTTAATATTCATGTTTCTTTATTTGGTGATTGATATCTTTTTTCTGTTTCTTATATCGTTCTTATAGTATTATCGTTCTTTTTGTCTTAAGAGCTGATTATATGATCTTACTAAGACGACGTACTGTCCCTTTCAATCTACGTAAGATTTTCTTATCTGAGATAAGTGCGGTACCATGAAGCTTACTGCGTTTTCGGCATCCATTCGAACTTGACAGCCTTGGCCGAAGGAACAAAAATATTGAAGTTTCTTATCCCTATTACCATGGAACGTAGTAATGAAATAAGCTCGAGCTTAGTCTTCAACCTCCGAATTCGAAAACATCTTCCTAAATGCAAAGCTGCATAGCTTTCTAACAAGAATTAGAAAATATTGCAAAGTCTGCTCTCAAAGAAAAAAGCCCGGAAAAAGACATCAAACGACATACTATTGTAAAGCTTGTCAAGACAAGCCACACATGCATCTAGGCAGTTGTTACATAAATTATCATACAAAGCTAAATTACTAATGTTTAATGACTAATGAAATTACCTTCGTAAAGATGTAAAGATATATTAAGTATTAAAATATAAAAGTTTTATGTGTTACTTTGTGCTTGAAATCATTTTAAGTTAGAGGTAAGACATTCCCCAAAAGCTTCCTAAACGCTTTGAGTTGCTGGTAAGTACACGCGGAAACGGTCTCGAGTGCAAAGGGTTAGTTTATATGGATTTACTTCAGAATTCTAAACGTAAAACTGAAATTCGACTACCGTACAATGATGTAATTGTTTTTAGGACATGGTGAAATCAGATGTTGAGTATATGCTGTAATTTTGCATTAAAAATCTCTTGATGTAATTATCTTACCTTACGCCAACAATATTGAGGTCCAGATCCTTTGCTAGCTGCAGAAGATTTCGCGCGTTCTTCATTTCGCAGCCAAACTTGTTGCTGAGTGGAAAGCTGGCTGGAACATTCGGAATTTGAATACGGAGGACGAGCCTATAGAAAAATAGATTGTTTTAAAGACCACAATCATACACTTTTTGAAACTGGAAATTAATAGAACGGTGAATATAATATTTTGTAAACCTTTTGCTTATAAGAAATTATTTAGAAAAGTCATTTTTACGAGGGGTAGCCCAAAACACGGAACAATTTTTTAAACACAAGAACCACAATATAGGTAATTTTATACCAAAGACCATTTTGTCTACAATTTTCTTAAAAGGATTCCTACCAAATTGAAATGAATTTCTCGATATTTCCTAATTTCGCTCATAAAAATTTATGATACTCATAAAAATTTATGACTATATAATAGTGAAAAATCTGTGCATACACGAGAAACGTTTCATTACTAAGCTTCCGAGTGACAACAAAAAACAAAATTGTATCTGTAGCTGTAACTGTACTATAACAAAACTGTAGATATTTTGTTGAACTGTAAAATAACGACATGTAGAAAAATTACTATGAATGTTATATCTGGAATCTTCATTAACGTACTAAGGTACATTTACAGTCACAATGAAAACATACGTACATAGTTATATACAACACCTTTCCTTTTACAAAAGTTTCTTACATCGATGTAACACCAAATCTTTTTGGGCATTTAAATCCTCCACCATATAGTGTGACATATGGTTTCACATTTTTTGGATCGTCTACATTAGAAAGCTTAGAAATAGAACCACTAAGATCAGTATGTCTACCACTTCCAACATCTTTAAAAATGGTTAATTTTTTGACAGTCTTTAGTGAACTCTGCTCCTTTTCAAGGCTTGATTATTTTCATTTTTAACCCAATAACTTCGAGGATTCTTGTCTTTTCTTAGTACTTTCCCACGTGTTATTGTTACGATTTCATCGATGCTTTCATACTGTTTAAGGGTGTTACATATATATATCTGTCCACAACTATATTTTTTCTATTAGCATAATCTTCAAATGTTTTAATGCTAGCTGATTAGGCTTTTCCTGGTACAGAAGCCCGGGCAAGTAAAAATAATAGGGACTATAATGTCAAATGTGTCCAGCAGTTGTGTAATTCCTGGTTTACACACACCGCATAAAAGTTATGCATTTATAGCATAACTTTTATGCTATAAATGCAAATTTCCCGAAGATATGTTATAAATACAAATTTTCCGTCCACTCACTGCATTTCCCAGCTGTCACCGGAAAATGGCTCAGTTTTTCTCCTGATTTAACAGTTAACCCCTTCCGGTATGATTTAATAATGAAAAACTGTGCATGAAATAACCATTTAATTTTTATTTAAAAAACTTGTTTCATTTTACAATTCTTACATATTCTTAATTAAAATCCACTTTTTACATAGTGTTAAATAATATCAGAAACAGTAAAATTAAGAAAATATCAAAGCAAAACATTAATAAGGTATAAAGATAATAGTCTTCAGCTAGTGGTACTTTTCAAAACAAAGTGCAAAGGAATTCTTAATTGTTTACACCGCCAAGTAGTCTCACTTTTAATTTGATTCTTGTAACACACACGGCATTTCTTAGTAGGTTTTCTTTTATTCTCTACTCATTAATTTGGCAATGACTTGTACCAAGTAAACAATATGCAATAGTGACTTGTGATTTTCACAAGTGATAAAAGTGTTGCCAAATTCAGTACACTAGAAATTTTAAACTAAATTAATTATCATATTTAACAGTAATTTTAATCGCATGACGAGTGTAGCTCGTCATTGTGCGGTATGGAATGAAAAACTTATGACGACCTAGACTCGTCATTTTACCGGAAGGGGTTAAACTCGCTGACTAAGTTTCCGTTTCTTTGCGAAACATTTCGTCTTTGTTTGTCATTATACGCGATGTTGACGGAACGGAGAGGGTAAGGATGAGGCGTCGACTTACCTGGCGTGAGGATAGACTCGCTGTATTTTGAGAAGTTGCGTCTCACTGTCAAACATGTGATACACAAGCGTATAAAGTATTACATATGTACATTATATGTTGTGGACGGAGAGGGTAAGGATGAGGCGTCGACTTACCTGGCGTGAGGATAGACTCGCTGTATTTTGAGGAGTTGCGTCTCACTGTCAAACATGTGATACACAAGCGTATAAAGTATTACATGTGTACATTATATGTGATGTGGACGGAACGGAGAGGGTAAGGATGAGGCGTCGACTTACCTGGCGTGAGGATAGACTCGCTGTATTTTGAGGAGTTGCGTCTCACTGTCAAACATGTGATACACAAGCGTATAAAGTATTACATGTGTACATTATATGTGATGTGGACGGAACGGAGAGGGTAAGGATGAGGCGTCGACTTACCTGGCGTGAGGATATACCCGCTGTATTTTGAGGAGTTCCGTCTCACTGTCAAAAGTCATTAGGTCCACTCCGACGGATGCGGCGTACCTCAAGAAGGAAATCGATTTGAAAGGGTGTGCGTAGATGATATCTGAGGGCTGGGCGCCTGCAGACAGTACGGCCTCGATCTCACCCTGAAAAATATCGGAAAAGACGAATAAAACATGGGTTAACGTAAGAACCATTTTGGGAGGAAAAGTCCCTTACTCATAAGGTTTGTAATTACAATAAATTAGATATCGTACATTAAGACGATAGTGAGATGTGTACATAACAAAGTGTTTTTATAAATTATGAACAAAAATTTAACTATAAATAAATAAATAAAATTAAGGTTTTTTTTAAATCACTTAATCTATATATATATATATATATATATATATATATATATATATATATATATGAATTTGTGTCTGCCTGTATGTACGTACTCGTTAGACTCATAAACCATGCATCCAATCACCGTAAAAATTTGGGAAATTATTAGGTACATTTTTAACTTTCGAAATCCATTCCTCCCCCACTTTTTCGAGCATTTTATGTCATTATTCCAAGCATTATTTTTCCCGGTTAAACGCAAACGATTAATTTTTTAATTTATCGTAGCATAACTAAGTGAAAGAAGCAATATTTCTAGCAATGTGACGTCATCCGAAGTAATTGTTTTAAACTCAGTTTTCCTCGGTTAAAAGCAGGAGATTAAAATTTTAAATTTTTTACATAATAAATAGGTGAAAACGATATTTTTCTACAGTTATGACGTCATTCCTTTAAATATATGAATTGTGCATTTCTTATTTTATACTATTTAAACATCGTCTGCGTAGCATACATTCGATTTGACCTGGAAATTTAGGTATAGAGTGATTAACTTTCATTTCTATGTGACGCAAATTATAGCATTTTTATATAGGAACTAATTTTAAATTCAATTCTTGGTTCAGTTTTACGTTACAGTGAAATGTTTATCAACGATATTCTAACAACAAAAAGTACAAATTTCAATGACTCTCGTGGGCAAATAAAAACCTATCATTTTATATAGTTATCTTTATATTCATATGGTTGTCGGTATGAATATGCGTTTCTGTTTCATACAAAACCATGTGGTTTGGAAAACATTTATTACTACCAACAAAATTAGCACTGTTGCTGTCAAAACCTCTGCTTCCTATTCTACCACGTAATATGGCAATATCTATTAACGTTGCTAATCAACGTACAGTAGTAATACAGTAATGTAATTTAGGGTTAAACTTATATTTAACCATAAAAAATAGTTTGAGCAAATTTAATATAAGACACAAATTCAATTATAAAAACTGAATATTGTTATTATACGCTTATAATAGAAATATATAAATATGCCAATGACTCGAACTGAACTGAGACGAATTTATAGAGTTATGCACGAAAAAAATCTTTGTTTAAAAGTAATATATTAAGTTCACCCTAGTGAAGCACGGGCACACTTGCTAGTACTTTATATAATTCACTAGCATATAGCCCGTCATATGTCGGGATTAGTAAAATTTTTAATTTTCTAGAATTATAAAGTACCCTATGAGGCAGGTAAAAAATGGTTTGTTTTTTAGCTAAGAATTAACTGGTACACGCTCAATAATTTGTTTACCTTCATACTCCTTTAAAGTCTACCGATACTGTGAATTCAGTGTAATGGCGTGATTTAGCGGTGTATCGTCATCAAAGAACTTTGCTTTGAGAGGTGAACTTGTGTGGATACAAAAGGATTGTTTTCCCCGGCACCACGATGTCTTCACTCTTGTGCCCTATAGTAAAGGAACAATATGCCAGACAACACGGCACCTTCACTGACAGCCAAAAAGATGATCGCTGGAACGACAAAGGATTTGCCGCTACTCAGATGTAGCCGCTAAGAATGCCAGAGACCCCTGGCTTTGCGGTCGATGATTGTTTAACCCGGACCAATGGTCGAAGGTGGGGTCATCGCTAGGTGACCCAATAATGAAATTGGGGTTGAGGCCCCTCTCTTAGAAGCCCCTCCCCTAGAAAGAGACGTAAGAAGATTTTTTTTAGAGAGAAGTTAGTTAGCTAGCAACCAGCTAATTCAGAGGTCGCCTTGACCAGTCTCTCTACCGGAGAGTTTTTTTTTTTCGCTATAATTCCACCTGGGGATTTTTTCTTTAAGGAGTAGCCCGCATAGGCTAACTCAGAGGTCGCCTCGACCAGTCTCTCCATCGGAGAGTTTTATTTAGCGGAATCCCGTCTTGGGATATATCTCTTGCTGAGATTGAAGCGATACCCTGTGCATTGGGTTACCTTTTTCTAATATAATCCTCTTCAGGATTTTTTGCAGTTCTTCAGAATTAACTGTGCTTTGATCTCCTACCTGTACTTCAGAGAAATTTCGAGAGAGCTACGAATTGTTTCTTCCGTCTAATCACCCATATTTCGGCAGAGATTGAATTTAGTTTAGGTACCCGTCTCTACTCAGGCCTATGTGTACTAATCACTTATCTGTGATTAGAAATTGTTTTTTTTATACAGTGGTGAAATGATGTATATAGCAGAAGTGTAAATAAATTCATTATTCAAGATACACCTGATTCATCCTTGTGTCACCTGAAACAGGGACCGGATGCGTTACAGCAGTTTAGAATCAAATTGAATTCATTTAGTCAAACGATGTAGTTATGTATAAAAACAAACACACAAATGGACAAAATTCTTAATTTTCAAAGCTATATAACTTAAAAGTTAGATATTTGTTATTCCGTGAAATAAAATCCTAGACTTTTATGAAAAGAATTTACTGTCAATACCAGTGACAAAATTTTCATTCCAACAAAAAATAATCGATGATTCAATTTAAGAACACAGCCTACGAGTTATCTTGTAATTGGCAGTCAACGTGTTAAAAAAAATCAAAAACTTTTAAGGTTTAAGAGTCTTGAAACCCTTTAAGATTATTCTACTGCTAAATTAAATTTTTCATCATTTCATGTATAAATATAATACCTAAGATGAAATAGTGATCTTATATTAGGTGGGAAAAAAGAAATCCAGTATTTTTTTTCGGTAGATGGCTGTAGTGGTCGGTATCTCGTAAAGTATCTATCTAACAATTTCAAATTTATGCTCGTTGTCAAGGTGATATTTTACACTAAAAAAATCTTTTTACTGTTTTTTGTATGGTCCATTCAGTTGTTAGTTACAGTGTTAAAAATGGAAGTCAACAAAGAGAAAATTCGGTACATTTTACAATTTTTCTTTGATAAAGGTAAAAATTCAAGCCAGGCGGCTGAAATTCTGAATGGTGTTTATAGTGTCGGTACTGTAACAGCTAATTACGTGCAATTTTGGTTTCGTCGATTCCGTTCAGGCATTTTTTATGTTAATGATGTACCCCGCACAGGCAAGACCGTCGTCGAAAATGTCGATAAAATCACAGAAATAATAGACGTTGACCGGCATGTTAGCAGTCGTATCATCGCTCAGGAGCTAAATATTGACCATAAAACAGTTTTAAACCATTTGCGCAAAGTAAAGTTGCATTCAAAAAGAAGCTCGATGTTTGGATGCAACAACAATTAACACCAAAAAACATGATAGATTAAATTTCCATCTGCGAAGCCTTGGCCAAACGGAATGAAATTGTCCCATTTCTTAAACGGATGGTGACTAGGGATGATACATGGGTCAAATACGACAATACTGTGTGAATACGATCGTGGTCAAAACGTGGTGAAGCAGCTCAAACGGTGGTCAAACCAGGACTAACGGCCAGTAAGGTACTACAGTGTATTTGGTGGAACTGGAAGGGAATCATTTATTATGAGTTGCTTCTGTATACCCAAACACTAAATTCAGATCTCTACTGTCAACAACTGGACCGTTTGAAGCCAGCGATTGACCAGAAACGGTCAGAATTGGCCAACAGAAGAGGTGTTGTGTTCCATCAGGACAACGCCAAGCCAAACACGTCTGTAGTGACTCGCTAGAAATTCAGGGAGCTGGGAAGTTTTAATGCATCCACCACATAGTCCGGACCTGGCACCAAGCGATTACCACCTTTTTATCGCAATCCAAAACTTCCTGCGTGAAAAGAAATTGGGATCAATAGAAGATTGGGGAAATCAATTACTAGAGTTTTTCACCAATAAGGACCAAGACTTCTATGAGAGAGGCATTATGAAGCTACCTTTAAAATGGCAACAAATTATACAACGAAAGATTGCATATTTGACCCAAATCAGACAATCCGAAACATGTTAAATAAAGTCATTAATTTCACTCAAAAATAAAGGATTTCTTTTTCCCCAACCTAATATTTCCATACATAAAATTCTCCTGAGAGGGATAAGTTTTTTTTTCAGTTATTTGTTTTTCCCTTCCTTCTCAAAATTATGATGGAGCAATAATTTTATACAATGTTGTCATCCGACTTTTACAACATACATACATAAATAGATAGACGGCTAATAAATTTGGAGTAATAAATTCTTTAGGATCGGGTGTGAATGTCCACCTACCTTGCTAGCACAATCAAAACGCATTCCCAAAGCAACCATCAAACGGAGTAACATGGGGTCTGAATTGCACTTCACAGCTGAAAAGGTAAAAAAATCTGTTCACATGATGTAAAACATTTTAAAATCATTTAACCCGAAAGCATCTATTAACAATTAAAAAAAGCGAAAAGAATTTATTTAGATTAAAATTCAGAATTTCAAACATAATCATTCTTCCCATTTCATTTTTCTCATTCTAGAAGTGATATATTTTTACAATTATTTGTTCATATTTTCATTATTTCCACAAATATTCTCAGTGTAAAATAAATTTATTCTGCAGTTACCATTATCTTTATACAAATTATATCTTTACGACATTTATTTGTTATATGTAAAATATAGTCTACCATTTCAAAAGAATTTTTCTCTTATATAAACAATTAAATTAAAATTCCCAATTTAATAATTCATTCTTTCCATTTTATTTTATATTTTCAGAAGCTACATATTTTTACAATTACTTGAGTATGAATTCAAACTTTCATTTATTTTAACTAAAATTCTCATTTTAAAATAAATGTATTTTTCCAGCCATTTATTTTTACACAAATTATATCTTTGAAATCCAACAGTTTTAAATATATATATATAATTTATATGTATTTTTATATGTATATATAGTTTATATATTTGTGATAAAGTCTCTTTATATTCATTATTTTACATATATTTTATAGGTATATATATACATATATATATATACAATCTAAAAATTTTTCCATCTTTTGTGTTTCTCAAATTATAATTATATATATATATATATATATTATATATATAATGTGTTAAAATTATTCACACATATGTATTTACATTTGTATATTGTATTATGTATATAATTGTCATACAGTCTCAATAAAAAACATATCATCGTCTTTTTAATTACCATAAAAATATAAATTGATTAGCGATAACTGGATAATGTGTTAAAATTATTAACAGTTCAAAAATAAAAATAAGTCTCATAAATCAGAAATTTTTAATTATTTACTTCGAATGTATTTACTCTATCTACATTATTTGTTTGCTTTCTATTTCCTAGGAAATTTCATCAATTAATTCCAATGGATAACTTTTAATTTCCTAATTGTCATACAGTCTAAATAAAAAACATATCATCGTCTTTTTAATTACCATAAAATATAAATTGATTAATTTAAGAAAGTCTTTACTCTCTTTTAATTTTTTAAAGATGCATATTAATCCCCGTATTATCAGTCCTCATGAACTAGTATGATAATAGCGGAATTTCAATGACTTTGTTTAAGAGAAAGTATGTAGTCTGTAAGATAGAAACACAACAAAATATAGAAAGGTTGATCTGTGCCCTAAAAACATAAGATTTTTCTTTATTAGAGAACTGATAAACTTAGAAAGGGTTAATAAATTGTCGTAAAGAAAAGTTGAAATTGTGAGAATAATGAATTGCAATAAAAAGGGCTGAAAAAGAGCTTTTATGTAATAATAATCAATAAAGATTTTAAATAATATATTGATCGGCAATATAAAAAGTTGATCTGTGCCCTCAAAATCAATAGGTTATTTTTTATAAAAGAACTGGTAAATTTAAAAAGGGTTAATCAATTGCCTTAAAGAAGTTTCGAAAAAGAGCTTTTATGTCATAATTATCGATAGAGATTGTAAGTAATACATTGATCTACCACGTATAAATGTTGATATGTGTCCTCAAATACAATAGGTTATTTTTTTAATAAAAGAACTGATAAATTTAAAAAGGGTTAATCAGTTGCATTAAAAAGAGTTGAAAAAGAGTTTTATGTATTAATAATCAATATAGATCTTAAATAATATATTGATCGGCAATATAAAAAAAGTTGATCTGTGCCCTCGAAAACAATAAGTTATTTTTTATAAGAGAACTGGCAAATTTAAAAAGGGTTAATCAATTGCATTAAAGAAGAGTTAAAAAAGAGCTTTACGTAATAATAACCAATATAGATTTTAAATAACATATTGATGGGCAATGTAAAAAATTGATCTGTATCCTCAAAAACAATAGGTTATTTTTTATAAAAGAACTGGTAAATTTAAAAAGGGTTAATCAGTTGCATTAAAAAGAGTTGAAAAAGAGTTTTACGTAATAATAATCAATATAGATCTTAAATAATATATTGATCGGCAATGTAAAAAAGTTGATCTGTGCCCTCAAAATAAATAGGTTATTTTTTATAAAAGAACTGGTAAATTTAAAAAGGGTTAATCAATTGCATTAAAAAGAGTTGAAAAAGAGCTTTTATGTAATAATAATCAATAAAGATTTTAAATAATATATTGATCGGCAATATAGAAAAGTTGATCTGTGCCCTCAAAAGCAATAGATATTTTTTTATAAAAGAGCTAGTAAATTTAAAAAGGGTTAATCAATTGCATTGAAAAGAGTTGAAAAAGAGCTTTACGTAATAATAATTAATATAGATTTTAAATAATATATTAATCGGCAATATAGAAAAGTAGATCTTGCCCCAAAACACAATAGGTTAGTTTTTATAAAAGAACTGGTAAATTTAAAAAGGGTTACTCAATTGCATTAAAAAGAGTTAAAAAGAGATTTTATGTTATAATAATCGATAGAGATTGTAAGAAATATATTGACCTGCAACGTATAAATGTTGATCTATAAACTAAAAAGTAGAAGGTTGTTCATTATGAGAGAACTTATAAACTTAAAAATATCAATCAATTGCATTAAAGAAGTGTTGAAAAAGTGCTTTTATGTAATAATAATTGACATAGATTGTAAATAATGTATTGATCGGTAACATAGAAAAATTAATCTGTGCCCTCAAAAACAATAGGTTATTTTTTATAAAAGAACAGGTAAATTTAACAAAAGTTAATCAATTGCATTAAAGAAGCTTCAAAAAAGAGCTTTTATGTTACAATAATCGATAGAGATAAGTAATATATTGATCGGCAAGGTATAAATGTTGAACTGTGCACTAAAAAGCAGAAGGTTGTTCAACATGAGAGAACTTATGAACTTAAAAATATGAATCAAATATCATTAAAGAAGGGTTGAAAAAGTTCTTTTATGTTATAATAATTGACATAGATTGTAAATAATATATTGATTGGCAACATAGAAAAATTAATCTGTGCCCTCAAAAACAGAAGGTTATTTTTTATAAGAGAATTGGTAAATTTAAAAAAGTTAATCAATTGTACTAAAGAAGCTTCGAAAAAGAGCTTTTATGTTATAATAATCCAAAGAGATTATAAGTAATATATTGATCGGCAAGGTATAAATGTTGAACTGTGAACTAAAAAGCAGAAGGTTGTTCAATATGAGGTAACTTATAAACTTAAAAATATCAACCAATTGCATTAAAGAAGCTTTGAAAAAGTTTTTTATGTTATAATAACTGACAAAGATTGTAAATAATGTATTGATAGGCAACATACAAAAATTAATCTGTGCCCTCAAAAACAAAAGGTTATTTTTTATAAGAGAACTGGCAAATTTAAAAAGGTTAATCAATTGCTTTAAAGAAGTGTTGAAATAAAGTTTTATATAATAATAATCGATATAGATTGTAAATAATATATTGATCAGAAATGTAGAAATACTGATCTATGTTCTAAAAAGGCTAAAGGTTGCTCATTATAAGAGAATAAATAAAATTAAAAAGATCAGCCAATTGGATTAAAGAAGCGTTGAAATATTGAGTTTCATGTAATATTAATAGATATAAATTGCAAATCACATACTATACAAATAATATAGAAAAGATAAGTAATTCATACGCTCTCTTTTAAAAAATTGTTGATTGTTCATTAAAGTTATTTTCAGTTTTTAACAGTTTAGTATTTTAATTATAAAATATCTCAACATATGAATATCTTCCTAGGGTTGAAGAAGCCCCAAGGTGCTCTTAAAACCTGTATAGACTATTGGCCAGAAGATTTTTACAATAATCTTAAACACATTCTAATGTAGAAAAACCTATAGCTTACCGAATTGCTGATGATATTCTTGATCGTGTCCATTACCAACTGCGTTTTGATCTCCGACATTCTGCGGTCTGACCGTGATTGTCCTAAAAAATAGAAAGTTAAGTTGCATAAATAGAAAGCTTATTCATATTGCTTCATGTCTACTTCTATTAAAACAAAATTTATAAATTTCTACTTTAATTGATGCACACGAAATTTAAGTTCTCTTCGCGAGATTTGCTGCATGAACACTGCAGCTGAATCTGAACACCAGATAAACGTGCTTCAGTGCGGGTGGAAGGTTGTATATTAACAGAACTTCGTTAATCTAAACTTACGAAAGCCAAGGTGTTGAGATTAATATTTTTCGTACCCGATGATCTTACAACATACGTAAGAGAGTGATTGTTCAGCCGAATCGGTCTTCCTTACCATGTGTGACGGAGGAACAACGTCTCTCGCGTCAGTGACCACGAGCTGAAGCCGGGTCCTAAATGAGAGACAACATCAGGGGTATATCTCCTTCAGGTATATACGTCTGTCACTATCCTAAGGTGACCTAGGGATCCGGGGCCTTAGTAATTCAGATCTCCCTGGTAGTCCCAAGCTTACCTTTGTAGAGTTTGCTCATTACTGGGTTGGTCAATATTAAAATCGGACCATGACGGGCCTCTTGTAGGTCAACAAGACTTAGTAGCCGTTCGGGTTGCTGTTGGGATGGATTAGTCTTCAATGGTTTTAGAGATCATGCTGGGATCTTCTGTATGGGAAATAGCCTGGGTCAGCGTAGAAATTTATTACCATGTGGGGCGGAATTGATATCCCCGTAGATTGCATTAGTAGAACTATAGTCACTATATACTCCTAGATAAATGTTGTAGTATTGAGATATACTTTTTAACGCCAGTTCAGACAGGCTATAGAATGCATGTTTACATGCATGGCTATAACATGCAGGCTATAACAAACAAGTTTTGGACACTGCCCTCCAAGCTATTCCCTCTTTGATCTTCCATCTCATTTCGGTTGGTTAACACATTGTATGCGGGACACATACTAGTACGTTTTTTGACGACTGATACTTGAGCGCGAGTCACGTACTAGTACGTTTTCTGACAACTGATACTTGAGCGCGGGTCACGTCCTAGTACGTTTTCTGACGATTGATACTTGAGCGCGGGTCAAGTATTAGTACAGGTTAGCATAACAGTATGGTTTGTTTGTGGGTACAAAAACAACTGTATATACCGGAAAACGAAGCCGAATGTTTTTGTCTACTACACAGATTCTAAAAAAATTTAGAGAAATAAAAACTAGTTTTTACATTAGTCGATGTGGAACTACAGAACGGGAAAAAAATTAAAACTATATTCTACTATTTCTGTTTGATGTTTCATATTTACAATACTATTATAAATTTATCCACTAAAATATATACTTTTTGTTTACAAAAATCTTATGGTTGTTATTTATATATTTCTATTTATATATTTGTTTATATATTTCAATATAAAATACGAAAAGTTGGTTAAAAAATTATTAAATAATTTTCGATTTATTGAGATTTAACTGAATAACTAAATTTACGTGCAAAACACCGGCTCCCGGTACAATTCCGCTGCGAAAATTATTTAATTTTCGCAGCGGTACAAGTCCGGGTTAGCTTAACAACATGGTTTGTTTGTGGTTTTTTTTTTTTTTTTTTTTTTTTTTTTTGTTTTTTTTTTTTTTTTTTTTTTTTTTTTTTTGTTTATTTTTTTTTTTTTTTTTTTTTTTTTTTTTTTTTTTTTCAAAAATAACTGTATGAAAACGAAACCGAATGTTCTTGTCTACTACATACATTCTGGAAACATTTAGACAAATAAAAACTTGTTTTTACATCAGTCGATGCGGAATCACAGAACGGGAAAAAATGTAAACTATATACCACTATTTCTATTTGATTTTTCATATTTACGGTATTATTATAAATTTATCCACTAAAAACTATATTTTTTGTTTACAAAAATATTATGGCTGTATATTTATATATTTATATATTATGGCTGTATATTTATATATTTCTACTTATATATTTGTTTATATATTTCAATATAAAATGCGACAAGTTGGTTAAAAAATTATTAAATAATTTTAGATTTATTGAGATTTAACTGAATAACTAAATTTACGAGCAAAACGCCAGCTCCCGGTACAATTCCGATGCGAAAATTATTTAATTTTGCGTATTTGTTACGGATCTAAAATGACCTGTTACTTCCCCGAAACCTAATTGTTTATATTGTTTATATTTTTATGACTATTTAAATGCCTAGTTCCAGTTTATTATCCATGTTATAACTTTGTATTTATTTATTATTAGTTTATAGGTTACCATAAACAATTAAAAACTCATTTAGTGAAGGTCAAACAACTAAAGTGTTTTGCTTCTTTTACACGAAGTTTGTAAACCTGAGTCCCACGTGTGAAGGTGCCCGCTGGACCATTTCGGTAAATCAATCCGTTGCACCCCTGTCAAGAAACGAGCTTGATTGGATAATCACACGGATTATTACGAACAGATATGGAAGTTTAATGTGCCATTAATCTGCTAATGGCCTTATCCATTTAATACCCAAGCGATAAACTGATACAAATTCTAAACTTCTCGAAGCAAATCCAATTGAATTCATATCGCAGACGTTTCACGAAAATCTTCAGTGTGTTTGTTTTACAGAAATAGGATTCTGACAAGGTCATGTGACGACCGAAGCGTTATTCCGTGGAATAGTGCTTTATTCTGAAGTTAGAGCTTTATTTTAAATTGGACGTAAATGAAGCGTGTAATATGATTGTGTTTAGGCTCGTTTGTTGACAGTAACTGCTACCTGTGGTAATAGGTTTTTGGATTAGTTGCGTGAAACGGTCGTTATGTTTGCTAATCCGAAGTTTCTATTGTAAATATGTAAGTAAACTGATTGAGTAGTAGTACTTTACATAAGTATAAGTTTAATTTTATTTTATTTACTTGGACAAGAGAAATAGTATAAACGGTGCCAAAAAAATTTATTTAAGACCTTGTAAAAAGCATTTTAAATATAGATAGGCTGTACTGGAAATATTTGACAGAGCATTATAAAAATTTATAGATCTCAAATAGGCTCGTTTGTTGACAGTAACTGCTACCTGAGGTAATAGGTTTTTGGATTAGTGGCGTGAAACGGTAGTTATGTTTGCTAATCCGAAGTTTCTATCCCCTATATGATAATAGCCTAAGTTGTCTGTCCGCGAATTTTTGAAGCGGTTGTACCTGGAATGGGTACAGGCATCCGTATTGTATTCACGATTAGCAAAATTGAAATCGAGTTCGAAATCCACCCATCCCCCCTTTTCGAGCGTTTATGCTATTATTTCAAGCCTTATCATTCCTCTTATTCTATACGAAATTCATTCTTGATAGGATGGCAAAGGCGGAGAGTAATATTTAAATTTCTGGACTGTTTCTACTTGAACCTTCATACACTGTAATTAGGCGGCTCACAACGTGCAGGTGTTGTATGTTTGGTAGAATGTCCGCCCACTTGATCTTCGTGCTTCTCGGTTTGACGGTTCTATCCCCGACGCATCCAATTTTTTTAATGTCTAATAAATTTAATATTTTCTGCTTTTTTTTTAAATTCTTATTCCATTCTAGCATTATGACTTCATTCATTTACCATCTCATTTAATCATTTCTTATTTTAAATTATTTAAATGTGTTCTGCATTATTTCCATACGTTTTATCACTAAACTTGCATATTACATAAATAATTTTCTTTTTTATTTGACTTAAATAATAAATTAAGTACATATGATAATTTTAATCGATTATTTTTGTTGAAAGGTAATTCTCAGCCAAAAAACAAACCATTTTTTTTACTTGCCTCATAGGGTTCTTTGCAATTCTGGAAAATTAAAAATTTTACTGATCCCGTCATATGACGGGCAATATGCTAGTTGTAAATATGTAAGTAAACTGATTGAGTAGTAGTAATTTACATAAGTATAAGTTTAATTTGGTTTTATTTAGCTGGACAAGAGGAATAGTATAAACGGTGCCAAAACAATTTATTTAAGACCTTGTAAAAAGCATTTTCGATGTAGATTGGCTGTGCCGGAAATATTTGACAGAGCCTTATAGGAATTTATAGAACTCTGTAGATATTTCTACAGAAGTAATAGCTTCTGGATTAACCCCTTAACGCATTTTCCCCGTGTCTGGCCCGAGCAAAGTTCAAAATAAACATTAAATCAAATGATTTATACTTTGCTTGTATAATAATTTTTTATAACTTTTACCCCCTTTTCCTCTTCTTGGTCACCCCCCTCCACAACTGAAATTGCAAAAAAATAAGCACTATACCTAAATATTCATTTTCTATCAAAAAATATCATTTTTTACCAGTTTTCCGAAAACATTCGTGCCTTTAGGGGTTAAAGGCGTAAAACAGTCATTACGCTTACTAATCCAAAGTTTCTATTATAAACATATAAGTAAGTTAATTGAGTAGCAGTACTTTACGAAAGAATGAGTTTTATTTGGTTTAATTTGACTGGAAAAGAGATGTAGTATAAACGGTGTTAAAAGAGTTAATTCAGGATCTTGAAAATATCTATAGAAATTTTTATAGAAATAATGCCTTCTGAATAAATGCGTAAAACAGTCGGTACGCTTACTAATCCGAAGTTTCTGTTGTAATTATGTAAGTAAGTTGATTGAGTAGTAGTAAATTTCATTTTAATGGGTTTCATTTGGTTTCATTTGGTTGGATAACACGAGCGATACTTTGAAAGGTGTAAAAAAAATTTGACTAGGAATTTGAAAAGAGCATTAGAGATGTGCCTAAGGTGCGGCATTGAGATAATTAGTTAGTGAAATTTTTCATTTTACTTCTTTTTGTCGGATCCTTCCTTTAATCGACGACTGAAAATTTTTCACTATCACACAAGAAATCTACACTACAGGGAAAAGATATACTCAATTGAATCCGTTGTTTTTTCAACACGTAGACGACTGATAAAGTCTTTCATTTTAATAATTAAGATATTTTAAAAATTAAGTATGTATTTAAATAAAGCACCTCTACTGATGGTGTTTTTGATCAAACTTTTATACAAATCTACTCTTTGGATTTCCAAATTTTCCCTTCTTTCTCATTATTTTTTGTTTTCATACTCACACACAGATAGACAAGGAGATATAGTAATGATTGGTGTGTGTGTGTGTGTGTATATATATATATATATATATATATATATATATATATATATACATACATAAAAGCCTTAAAATATATCTCAAATGTTCTTTGGCCGCAACGGTGTGTCAAAATTAGAAGAATAGTGACAGATTCATTCCAAAGGAATAAATAAAATTTGCCTTTATTGTGGAATTTGGTTATGAAGATTCTATAGTTTACACAAGCATCCTGCCTTGCATATCTTTTGTAAAATATATATTACAGTTTTTAAAATAACTATTGTGTAAAGGCTTTATGACTTGTACATGTTGAAAAAGCAACAGATTCAGTTTATGATTAATTTTCACGGTGATAAATGTGAAGATTCCTTGTAAAATACAGAAACTAAATTTTTTCAACCAATTAAAGACTTTAGCACATGTTAACCTGAACCAAAATAATTCGGTCAAAATATTCAGCCAAAGTTTTCGCTATTACACAAGAAAGCCCCGCATTATTTGTCGAGTTTCGAATAAGCCAAGAAAAAGCCGAAAGGCTAAAGTACAAGTGTTTGAAACTAGTGTCCATTGACTTGAATTTCACACCTGGCTTGAATACCTGCAACCCTTCAAAGCTAGCTTAAGGTATCCGTCTACGTTAAAAACGTCATTTTTTGCCAAATATCATATTTTTTTATTTCTCTATTTCACCTTTTAGGCTGTTTAATCTGTTTTTGTTTTGTCTCTACGGCATTTTAAAGAAAAGTGACAGCTTCTTAAACATCAGTAACAGCTGTCAAAACAAACCGGAAGTAGCGACTTCGGAACCGGAATTTAAAGCCTTTTAAAGAGCATTTTTTGGACAAATTTTTTAAATTTCCATCAAGATTAATTTAAACATCTTTCTAGTCTATTTATTAATTAGCAACTTGGTTTTGAAGCAAGAAAGTGTGGGCAATTTTAAAAATGCATTTTAATTTTTTAATAGTTAAAGTTACTTTCATAAACTTCAAATGCGTTTTTCTCAGAACGGCATTTTTAATAAAATGTAGAAACTTGAAATGTGATTTCTCAAAAAGTTCTTAAAATATTTTGTTGAAAATTATTATGAATGCTTTTGATAGTATTTACTAGTAAATGACCTAAAAGCTTTAAATTTGGATAATTTTTAATGATGTTACACTCATAGTTAGATATAAAGGTAATGAAAATTCGTTAAAAATTCAACGTGTATGATTTTGAAGGACAAAAATTTTTTACCAAATGTAAATTAAGCAAAGATTTTAGGTGATTCACTAGTCCAGTGTATAAGAAATGTGTTGCATCAAAAAATATTGAAATAATTTAATTTATTAAAAAATTAGACCTTTTGAAAAAACCCAATTTTTTTACTAAATTTTCTTCATTTATTAGAAATTTTATAAAAACTTCTCCAGGAATAAATTTTTTAAGTGCAATTCTCTATGATAATATAAAAAATAAATCTAAAAATGTAAAAACATGAACTAGTTTCTACGTTTAAAGAAAAAAGTTCTCCGAACTTAGACGGATACCTTAGCCTTAAAGCAGGACAAGGTTTCATCAACAGCAGTATGGCAAAGTGATTAGCGTTTTGCTCAAATCAAATTTAGGGACGTTTTATAAGTAAAATATTAATCAGTGGTTAAATTTCTCATGTTAGTAGTAGGTTCTCTTATACAGTCAAACTTTGATAACTCGAAGTCCCAGGGTACCCCCAAAAATATTCGACTTATGCGAAGTTCGAGTTATCGAAATTACCTCCCATTCCTCTTTACTGGCACTTAAGATGGGTCGACATAGTTTAAATGGTTTGATATGTGCCATAATACTGTAGTTGTACGCATTTCAAATTTTTCAATGGCCAATGTAAATTACAAGAGAAGAATGGGTTCAAAAGGTTTAAAACTCAAGAAATTTGGCCTCATTACATATTAATTAGTATACATACCATGTAAATCTCATTTGAAAAAAACAGTTGTTTTTAAGGTTGTTGGCATTCACAAAGTCACCTAATTTTTTAACACAGTTAAATAGGGCGTTGTCTGTACCTTCGGTGGTCTCCAGGTATTGTTCTAAAATGTGAATAGTGTCCTGTGCTTGCTCGTGCAAGGTCACGAGTGGACTGGCATTCGAAGTTTTGAACAGAATTGTGTTTTTTACCGGGGAAATCTATCACAAAAACTTCGACTTAGAAGATGTTTACTTCGAGTTATCGAGACAGTTTTTTAAAGAAAAGTATAGAAATGATTCGGGACTTGAATAAAAGTTCGAGTTAGCGGATTATTCGACTTTTAGGAAGTCGAGTTATCGAAGTTCGACTGTAGTAAAATATTAACATGGAGTTTGAAACCGAAAAGCTGCCAATGAGGGGATAATAGACTGAGTTCTGTCTCACTTTAACGGGGTTCACGTTTTAGAGCCCCGCTACTTTCATGGTACTTCTGAGCCATTCACGATCAGTTTTAATCAATAGGCCCCAGCCTAATTAGCCGATTGTTTGGAAATGGATTGTATTGCTGCAAACGAAACCAAATAGCAAAAAACAATGTTATGCGGCATTCGAATGAAACTCGAAACAGATGGAATTGAACCCCAGAAGATTTCTGTGCTCTTTTGAGTTGGGAAAATAACTAACCATAAAACTTAAGAACAGGGTTTCATTCGGAAAAACATTAAACAGTCGAATCTACAATCGGAAATAAGAACTTTTTTGAGTAAGTCTAGTTTGACAGATAAAAAACAAAAGGACGGAGTACTTACTGAGCATGCTGAGGTAACGGGTCGTCATCGTAGCGTGTTAGAGATTATTCTGGAAAACAAAACTCTTTGACGAAGAGATAACCAACAACAATCGTTGGTGAATGATTAAGAGATGTCACGGACCGGAGAGAATCCCTTATTTATCCCAGGTCCGTAATCTAACTGGGTTTGGGGGGAACGCGGGTGCAAAAGCGAATCAACAATCTAGTCATTAAATCGTGACGCAACCACTGCAATAATATAATAACACCGGCAGTGTCCAGTCCAGATAAACCAACGTCGTGACGAAAGCAACGAATTTCCTCATTCTGTAGAAAATAAAATTATGAGAGGCATTGTAGCCCATCTTTTGTTGTTTTCTGGAATTGTCGTATCGTTACCCTAAAAGGGTAAGAGGCGATAAGGTGTACGTCACAGGTTGTGAAAGTAGAGTGAGCCAGCGAGAGACGTTTTGGAAAGCTTCTAGAGGTCCTTCCGACCCCCACGCTACGCTTCTGATAACGTTATCTGTTGAACGAACGAAAGCTCTGCTGGCATTTTTATTGGACTCGGAGAATTCTTTCCGACTGTGGTTTCGTTTTCCGTGCTTTTCATCTTCCATATCGCGATCTTTCCTCTTCAAATCTAGTTTCTAAGCTTCGTGACTGAGTTCATCGTAATTTTCTTTAGGCTGTGTTTTTATGAGAGGTCTTACAGCAATTATCAATTAGATCTTCTTAATTTTATCAAGAGCTCTTCATTTGCCGTCCAGCACATAATGTATCTTATACAGTGTAAATGTGCATAATATACAGTGACACATATATTACGATCTCTCCACTTCATATCTGGCTAGCTTTCCAACTCCGTTCATAGCAACTATGTTTAGGCTATGCATTCAAAGGAAGCCTTGCTGAATTTCCTTATTAGATCTTCTTAGTTTGATCGGACTCTTCGTTTCTCATACAATGTAATATATACGTTGTAAAGGCGTATCATATAAAGTGATTTTTTTCTCTTTGATCTACTTAGTTTGATCGGACTCTTCGTATCTCATACAATGTAATACATACGTTGTAAAGGCGTATCATATAGAATGATTTTTTTCTTAGATCTTCATAGTTCGATCGGACTCTTCGTATCTCATACAATGTAACACATACGTTGTAAAGGCGTATCATATAAAATGATTTTTTCTTAGATCTTCTTAGTTTCATCGGAATCTTCGTTTCTCATACAATATAATACATACGTTGTAAATGCGCATAGTGATTTTTTATTTTAGATCTTAGTTTGATCAGACTCTTCGTTTCTCATGCAATGTAATACATACGTTTTAAATGCGCATCATATAAAGTGATTTTTTTTTCTTAGATCTTCTTAGTTTGATCAGACTCTTCGTTTCTTATACTATGTAACACATGTGTTGTAAATGCGTATCATATAGAGTGATTTTTCCTATTTAGATCCTCTTAGTTTGATCAGACTCTTCGTTTCTCATACAATGAATGATATACGTTGTAAATGCGTATCATATAGAGTGATTTATTTCTTCTTAGATATTCTTAGTTTGATCCAACTCTTCGTTTCTCATACAATGAATGATATACGTTGTAAATGCGTATCATATAGAGTGATATATTTCTTCTTAGATCTTCCTACAAGATTCTATTAGATCCTCTTAGTTTGATCAGACTCTTCGTTTCTCATACAATGTAATACATATGTTGTAAAGGCGTATCATATAGAATGATTTTTTTCTCTTAGATCTTCTTAGTTTGATCGGACTCTTCGTTTCTCATACAATGTAATACATACGTTGTAAATGCGTATCGTATAGAGTGATTTTTTTCTAAGATCTTCTTAGTTTGATCAGACTGTTTGTTTCTTATACTATGTGACACATGTGTTGTAAATGCGTATCATATAGAGGGATTTTTCCTATTTAGATCTTCTTAGTTTGATAAGACTCTTCGTTTTTTATACAATGTATCATATACATTGAAAATGCGTTTCATATAAAGTGATATATTTCTTCTTAGATCTTCCTAGAAGATTCTATTAGATCCTCTTAGTTTCATCAGACTCTTCGTTTCTCATACATTCTAACACATACGTTGTGATTGCGTATCATATAGAGTGATTTATTTCTTCTTAGATCTTCTTAGTTTGATCAAACTCTTCGTTTCTCATACAATGAATGATATACGTTGTAAATGCGTATCATATAGAGTGATATATTTCTTCTTAGATCTTCCTAGAAGATTCTATTAGATCCTCTTAGTTTGATCAGACTCTTCGTTTCTTAAACTATGTAACACATGTGTTGTAAATGCGTATCATATAGAGTGATTTTTCTATTTAGATCTTCTTAGTTTGATCAGACTCTTCGTTTATCATACAATGAATGATATACGTTGTAAATGCGTATCATATATAGGGATATATTTCTTCTTAGATCTTCGTACAATATTCTATTAGATCCTCTTATTTTGATCAGACTCTTCGTTTCTCATACAATGTAATATATACGTTGTAAAGGCGTATCAGGTAGAATGATTTTTTTTCTTAGATCTTCTCAGTTTAACCAGACTCTTCGTTTTGCATACAATGTAATACATATGTTGTAAATGCGCATAGAGATTTTTTTATCTTAGATCTTCTTAGTTTGATCAGACACTTTGTTTCTCATACAATGTAATACATATGTTGTAAAGGCGTATCATATAGAATGATTTTTTTCTCTTATATCTTCTTAGTTTGATCGGACTCTTCGTTTCTTATACTATGTAACACATGTGTTGTAAATGCGTATCATATAGAGTGAATTTTCCTATTGAGATCTTCTTAGTTTGATACGACTCTTCATTTCTCATACAATGTATTATATACATTGAAAATGCGTATCATATAGAGCGATATATTTCTTCTTAGATCTTCCTAGAAGATTCTGTTAGATCCTCTTAGTTTGATCAGACTCTTCGTTTCTCATACAATGTAATACAAACGTTTTAAAAGCTTGTCATATAGAGTGATTTTTTCTTAGATCTTCTCTGTTTGACCAGACTCTTCGTTTCGCATACAATGTAATACATACGTTGTAAATGCATATCATATAAAGTGATTTATTTCTTCTTAGATCATCTTAGTTTGATGAGACTTCGTTTCGTATACTACGTAACACATGTGTTGTAAATGCGTATCATATAGAGTGATTTTTCCTATTTAGATCTTCTTAGTTTGATCAGACTCTTCGTTTCTCATACAATGTATCATATACATTGAAAATGTGTATCATATAGAGTGATATATTTCTTCTTAGATCTTCTTAGAAGATTCTATTAGATCCTCTTAGTTTGATCAGACTCTTCGTTTCTCATACAATGTAATACATACGTTGTAAATGCGTATCATATAGAGTGATATATTTCTTCTTAGATCTTCCTACAAGATTCTATTAGATCTTCTTAGTTTGATCAGACTCTTCGTTTCTCATACAATGTAACGCATACGTTGTAAATGTGTATCATAGAGTGATTTATTTCTTCTTAGATCTTCTTAGTTTGATCAAACTCTTCGTTTGTCATACAATGTAATACATACGTTGTAAATGCGTATCATATAGAGTGATATATTTCTTCTTAGATCTTCCTACAAGATTCTATTAGATCTTCTTAGTTTGATCAGATTCTTCGTTTCTCATACAATATAACATATACATTGTATATACGTATCATATAAAGTGATACGTTTGCTACATTCTCTTCATTTCATACTTGGTTGGTTAAGTTCCAGATTCAATTCATCGTTATTATATTTTTTCGGGCTGTTTCACAGGAGGCCGTATTATCAATTCCCAATTAATTCTTCTTCGTTTGAGCATGGGCTCTTCACTCCCCATACAACACACAATGTGACGCATACTTTGTAAATACGTATCACTGTGTATGATACTTATTTGCAACGTATATGATGCGTCGTAGGCTTATGTGTTTCTACTAAGACCCAATTGTAGTTTGTGGCTGTCTTCCAAATGTCACCGTTTTAACAGGTTAATTTTTTGGTTTGTTAGTTCAGAGCGCTACAGTCTGCTGTTTTGCTACATGAGGGCTATTGAGACCTGGTTTAAAAGGGTACCTTTTATGGTGTAAAATCTGCAATATAGCAGCGTATTTTCATTCTAGATAAATACAAATTGTTCTGCTCTGTC
>CM063507.1:20639628-20642128 GCA_032207245.1 Pardosa pseudoannulata
CCTTCGTTAGAACGACTGTCTTAAAAAGTCACGATTATTTTATCATAGGAATAATGCTAATTTTGAATCATTACAACGATCCCAAGCGTATTATTTTTCGTTAAAACGACCGCCAATTTTAGACCTCAGAACTCATGAGCAAGTGGGCTGTTTCAAAATTATATTACTGTGGTACAACTTCAAGAAACCTGTACTCCTCTCTTTGTGTTTGCTTCAAGGACCCTTCGTCACGCACGACATCGATGTCCTAGGTAGATGACACTCCAGACACTAATGAAATCACCCATCTCCTCAGTGTGAAATTTCCGAATCTTCAATTACCTTTTGATGAGTTTGTTGCTGTAGACGAAACTTAACAGTGCTGCGGAGAAAATTTAAATCAGGACAATTTTATTGCCCGTATTACCGGAAACGAAGAAATCTGCGATTCTGACGACGGAGAAGAAATCGTCAAAGTTTTTGAAAAAGTGAATGAAAAAGAAGCCTTCAATGCAATTATGCCTTGCGTCAATATTTTGAAGGACAATTTAATACTGAAGATCCAATCTTTAGAAGATAAAACCCCATGCCCTATAGCGAATGTAATTACAGTAGAACCTCTTTTCAGCAACCCCACGATACAACGACCCCATCGTTAGAACAATCGTCTTAAAAAGTCTCGATTATTTTATCATAGGAATAATGTTAATTCTGAATCATTACAACGATCCCAAGCGTATTATTTTTCGTTAGAACGACCGCCAATTTTAGTCCTCAGAACTCATGAGCAAGTGGGCGATTTTAAAATTATTGTACTGTGGTGCAACTTCAATTCGATTCCGAAGACGGAGAAGAAATCGTCCAAGCTTTTGAAAAAGTGAATGAAAAAGAAGCCTTCAATGCAATCAATGCCTTGCTTCAATATTTTGAAGGACAATTTAATTCTGAAGATTTCCTTCAAAATCTAACGGATATGGAATCAGTGATAATGAAAAATTCTCAAATGAACTTGAAACAGGCGTCAATCAAAGACTTTTTTCAAAAATTCAGTTATGGAAATACAAATAAATAGAAGTGTTCTCTAGGTATGTACTGTTCCATCATTTCTTTGCTCAATATTTTTTATTATTTTTTCAATTCGTTACAACGACCTTTCTTTACAACGACCATATGATGTTGGTCCCACAGGGGGTCGTTATACCGAAGTCTTACTGTACTAGCGTTATTTTATAGATTTTAATTCACATTACACTGTCATAAAAAGGATAAATTTCACACTTTTCATAAAACTAATAATTTTTGCTCTACGTAAAAGCTTGTTTACACTCGCAGTTTTGAACAAGATTCAATTATATTCTACCATGTTTAAGAAATTCGTCGTGTACGTCGAATTTATTACTTTCAGTTTTCCAATTAAGAAAAAAAATGACCTTCCATCTTGCGTCTGAGAATGAATCAAAGAGAAAAACCATTCTTATATAACTCTTACTCTCAATATGGGAGAGAAGATGCTACTCTCGTCTCGACCAATTGTGATCAAGGTCATACCAATATGTTTGCATGCAGGTCACCTGTCACCGACATGCTGCAAGAATTAATCTTTTATATCTTTCTACGTAGAGAAAAAAGTGGTAGAAATTCTCTTGAATTGAGTCTGGAATAATCTTCTTTGAAGTGTTAAAAGGTTTTTGGCGGAGATATAATCAAGTTCATAGTAGAAATTTACTAGCATAAAATCTGTTATTTTATTTTATGTTATAACGACCGAGACTGCTTTCTATAAATGAAATAAAAGTATAAGTATTTTTCCTATTTGAATAATCCGTTTTATTTAATATAATCATTAATTCAATATGTTTGTATGTATTCAGGTTACCTGTTATCGGTACGCTGCAAGAATTGATCTTTTATATCTTTCTACGTAGAAAAAAAGTGGTAGAGTTCTGTTAAATTGAATCTGTAATAATCTTATTTAATGCGTTAAAAGGTTTTTGGTGGAGATACGTTATAATCAAGTTAACTGTAGATATTTACAAGCATAAAGAGTGTTACATTGTTTTATATTTTTGTGTTATAATGACCAAAACTACTTTCTACAAATGAAATAGAAGTATAATCACTTTTCAAATTTGAATAACTTATCCTAGTTGATATAATAATTAATTTAATATGTTTGAATGTAGGTTACCTGTTAGCGCCATGCAAGAATTAATCTTTTATATCTTCCTACGTAGAAAAAAAAGGGGTAGAAATTCTCTTGAATTGAGTCTGGAATAATCTTCTTTGGTGCGTTAAAAGGTTTTTGGCGGAGATATATTATAATCAAGTTCATTGTAGAAATTTACTAGCATAAAACATATTACTTTATTTTATGTTATAATTACCAAGACTGCTTCCTACAAATGAAATAGAAATATAAACATTTTTCCTATTTGAATAATTTATTTTTATTTAATATAATCATTAATTCAATGTGTTTGCATGCAGGTTATTTGTTAGAGACATGTTGCAAGAATTAATC
>CM063507.1:20649628-20654628 GCA_032207245.1 Pardosa pseudoannulata
GACACTAGCCGGATATTGCAATCACGCAGCTGATGCTAAATGAAAACAAACATCATCTGTCAAACGTCTCTCTTGACCTACGACCAGATTATTTCTTTCCAGAGAAACATTGTATCAAGATCTCTTTTCAGTCTCAGCCGTTTGGCAAATCTTAGTCTAGGTGTATTTCAACAGCCCATTAATGTCTTCAGAGGACGTAGAACTTTTAAATGTTCAAATATTTCGAAAATTCGGGAAAAAATACATGCTATATAGTAAGAATTAGGATTGCAACGGTTATCCGGCAGACATACTGCATCCGGCATATCCGGTCACTATACCTCATAATTGGCAGTAGCCGGATATTACAATTATCAGGCAGCTGATGCTGAATGAAAACAAACATCATTTGTTAAACATCTCTCTTGACGTAACACCAGATTATTTCGTTCCAGAGAAACATTGTATCAAGATATTCCATTTTTAGACTCAACCATTTGGTAATCTTAGTCTGGCTGTATTTCAATAGCCCATTAGTGTCTTCAGAGAACGTAGAACTTTTAAATTTTCAAATATTTCGGACATTGGGGAAAAAATATATGCTATATAGTAAGAATTATGGATGCAACGGTTATCAGGCCAACATACTGCATCCAGCATATCCGGTCGCTATACCACATAATTGGCAATAGCCGGATATTACAATTATCAGGCAGCTGATGCTGAATGAAAACAAACATCATCTGTTAAACTTCTCTCTTGACGTAACACCAGATTATTTCGTTCTAGAGAAACATTATTTCAATATCTTCCATTTTTAGACTCGGCCATTTGGCAAATCTTAGTCTGGGTGTATTTCAACAGCACATTAGCGTCTTCAGAGGACGTAGAACTTTTAAATTTTCAAATAATTTATGCGATATAGTATGCGGATAAAAATATATACGATATAGTACAAATTAGTGGCGCAATGATTATCTGGCCAACTTACTGCATCAGGCATATCCGGTCACTATACCATATAATTGTCAGAAGCAGGATATTACAATTATCAGGCAGCTGATGCCGAATGAAAATAAACATCATCTGTCCAACGTCTCTCTTGACGTAACACCAGATTATTTCGTTCCGATGAAACAATGTTTTAAGATCTCCCATTTTTAGACTCAGCCATTTGGCAAATCTTAGTCTGGGTGTATTTCAACAGCGTCTTCAGAGGACCTACAATTTTTAAATGTTCAAGTATTTCGAACACTGGAGATAAATATATGCGATATAGTAAGCATTGGGGATGCAACGGTTATCCGGCCAACATACTGCATCCGGCATATCCGGTCACTGTACCACATAATTGGCAGTAGCCGGATATTACAATTATCAGGCAACTGATGCCGAATGAAAACAAACATCTTCTGTCAAACGTCTTTCTTGACGTATCTTAGTGTGAGAGAGTGGGGAATCGGGGAATTTTAGAATCAGAGGGAAGTATCTAGAGAATTTTAGAGAGCGAGATGAATCAGGAAAATTTTAAAGAGAGGTAAAAAAAGAGAAGAAAAAAAGAGATCGATAAAAGAAAGTAGAGAAAAATTTAAAGAGAAAGAGAGGAAGGGAAAGAATTTAAATAGAGAATAATACTTAATAGAGAAAAGTCGTTATTAATTAGGTAATTTTAATCTCAATTACCCCTACTAATTTTGGTTTAATAAATACTAACCGTTAAAGCAAAAACCAACTTTCAACAGATAACTCTCAAAACACCTTGATTATGCTTTCAGGTTTTACATTATAAGGTCCAATATATATCTTAAAAGTGCTTTAACGAGTCACTGTACTATCCAATATACAACAAATGGTTTAAAAAAAATCTCATGGTCACACAATTTGTTATCTTATTTCTCATCACAACACCGCGCCTTGAAAAAGTTCCACATTCAAGGTTACGCTTGTCCGAGACGGTCGATCTTTTTTTTCTATCGTCTCTTCATGCTACCATTATATGGTTAATGGGTTAGACAATCCATCATAATGAGTAAACTCTCAATAATTCTAAATCGGTCATGTTTAATAATTATTTATTTATTTATGACACAGTTTTTGATATTGTTTTCAGATCACCAATCTCGGACATAAGTCACGTAATAAATTTTTAATATATCAATAATTTTGTATCGTCACTACAAATATTATTAATAATAATACTACAATAAATTTATATAAATATACATTGAGCGTACGTATTTACATACATATATACATACACACATGCAAAATTGTACAGTTAGTCCTGAGTTATTTTTGTTCTCAATATAAAAATAATCCTTTCTCAAGTATACTTCGTCTGATCTTAATTACATATCACTTACCCTCGATATATATATATATATATATATATATATATATATATATATATATATATATATATACAAATACATATACATATACATATACATATACATATACATATATGTATATATATGTATGTATGTATGTATGTATATATTTGTATATATATACATGTATCCCTATTTATTGACATTTTATAATTAAAATAATATTTTAACTTTATAATAATTATTACTCAAATAACATAAAACTCAATACATATATGTCTGTATATGCCTATATACACATATATAAATAATAAAAATATTCCCATAAATATTATACATGTGTATACATGCATCTCTACTTCACTGTCACTTTATAAATAAAATATTTCAACTTCATAATAATTATTACTCAAATACTTAGCATAAAACTCAATATATATGTATACTAATCTGTATATCCATATATACATATTACAAATATTCCAATATATATGTATTCCGATATATATCCCGATTTTGCTGTCATTTTATAAATAAAATAATATTTTAAATTCATAATAATTATTACTCAAATAGCATAAAACACAATATATATATATATATATATATATATATATATATATATATATATATATATGTGTGTGTGTGTGTGTGCGTGTGTGTGTGTGTGTCTGTATATGTATATTTACAGATTTATAAATAATATAAATATTCTTATATATATATATATATATATATAAACATGCATTTCTACTTCATAATAATTTATTACTCAAATAGCATAAAACATAATATACAATATATATATATATATATATATATATATATATATATATATATATATATATATATATATATATATATATATATATATTCATGTATACATGTTTATAAATAATATAAATATTCCTATATCTATATGTATATACATGCTTTTCAACTTCACTATTATTTTATAATTAAGATAATTTTTTTAACTTCATAATATATATTACTCAAATACTTAGCATAAAACATAATATATATATATATATATATATATATATATATATATATATATATATATATATGTCTGTATATTCATGTATACACATTTATAAATAATATAAATATTTCCATATATATGCATATACATATTTTTCGAATTCACTATCATTTTATAAATAAAATATTTTAACTTCTTAATATATTTTACTCAAATACTTAATATAAAACATTATATATATATATATATATATATATATATATATATATATATATATATATATATATATATATATATATATCCATATATCCATATATCCATATATCCACCTATCCGTGTATGTAAATGGGTGTCTTACCTTTAGCAGGAGTCCCGTCCCGATTTGTTAGTACCTCTTGTGGGTCTCGAAGCCAAGTATAAGTCCGGATCGGGCGTGAAGGAATAATAAGTACTGATGAGGTTATTCCGCAGGATATATTTCCCGCCCCGCGGCTTACCCACTCACCCCCTTTTCTCCCACCCCTTCTCTTCAGTTCCTATACGTGACATAACTTGCCGCTTCTACTGAAACTTCTTTGTTTTTCAAGGTTTACCGCGAGTTTCCGATGACACGCTATGCTGGAAAATGAAAATGAACTTGTTGCGAAATAGAGTTACACTGATTTTTTGACGCACGTTCGGATTTGTTTAATCTCTTCTCCTTCTGTTTTCTCTCTATCGGTTGTTCTCTAATAATTACGTTCGCACTCTATTGCATATCGTTTGTTATCGATTACAAAATTCTAAACGTAATTTATATAACGTTATATAATTCAATTAATCCCATACATAATTCACTTTTTCTCAAATCTTCTTCGTTTTCTCTTGATTCTACATCGTTTGTTCTCAAATATCATTTTATGTTCTCAATAGTATTAAATTATTTTCTTCCTTAGATGCATGTCGTTTTTTGATAGACAAACACACATTTATATATATATATATATATATATATATATATATATATATATATATATATATATATATATATATATATATATATATATATATATATATATATATATATATACATATATATATATGTGTGTGTGTGTGTATCTTTTTTTTTGTTTGTTCTCAAATGCACATCATTTGTTATCAATTATATAATTCTAAACATAACTTATATTACGTTATACAACTCAATTAATCAAATACATAATTCAATTATTCTCAAATCTACACCCTTTTCTCTTGACTGTGCATCGTTTGTTCTCAAATATACATTTTATGTTCTCAATAATATTAAATTATTTTCTTTCTTAGATGCATGTCGTTTTTTGATTGACAAACACACATTTATATGTATAAGTGTGTATGTGTATCTTTATTTCGTTTGTTCTCAGTTGCACATCGTTTGTTATCGATTATATAATTCTAAACATAATTTATATTCCGTTATATAATTTATTTAATCCCATACATAATTCACTTATTCTCAAATCGACTTCGTTATCTCATGATTGTACATGGTTCGTTCTCAAATATATATTTTATATTCACAGTAATATTAAATTATTTTCGTTCGTTCTTAGTTGCATATCGTTTATTTTATAGAAAAATACACATTTATATATGTGTGTATGTATGTGTATATATTTTGTTCATTTGTTCTCCATTGCACATCGTTTATTCCCAATTATATAATTCTCAACATAATTGATATA
>CM063507.1:20664628-20674628 GCA_032207245.1 Pardosa pseudoannulata
ATAGTTATAAAGTATAGTTAGTATAGCTGTTATATAGTTATAGAATAATTAATATACTTATAGTGTTATATAGTTATATAGTATAATTTGTATAGTTATTGTATTATAAAGTTATATAGTATAGTTAGTACAGTTATTGTATTATATATTTTTATAGTATAGTTAGTATAATTATTGTATTATATATTTATATAGTATAGTTAGTATAGTTATTGTATTATATAGTTATATAGTAGAGTTAGTAGAGTTACTGTATTATATAGTTATATAGTATAGTTACTAGAATTATTGTATTATATAGTTATATAGTATAGTTAGTATAGTTATAGTATTATATAGTTATATAGTATAGTTAGTATAGTTATAGTATTATATAGTTATATAGTATAGTTAGTATAGTTATAGTATTATATAGTTATATAGTTAGTACAGCTATAGTATTATATAGTTATTATATAGTTATAGTATAGCTACTCTATTATATAGTACAGTTAGTATAGTTATAGTATTATATATTTATATAGTATAGTTAGTATAGTTATTGTATTATATATTTATATAGTATAGTTAGTATAGTTATTGTATTATATAGTTATATAGTATAGTTAGTAGAGTTACTGTATTATATAGCTATTTAGTATAGTTATTGTATTAAATAGTTATATAATATAGTTAGTATAGTTATAGTATTATATAGTTATATAGTTAGTACAGTTATAGTATTATATAGTTATAATATAGCTACTATATTATATAGTATAGTTAGTATATTTATTGTATTATATAGTTATATAGTTAGTACAGTTATAGTATTACATAGTTTTATAGTTATAGTATAGTTAATATATTTATAGTATTATATAGTTATATAGTATAGTTAGTATAATTATTGTATTATATATATATATATAACATAGTTAGTATAGTTATTGTATTATATAGTTATATAGTATAGTTAGTAGAGTTGCTGTATTATATAGCTATTTAGTATAGTTATTGTATTATATAGTTATATAGTATAGTTAGTATAGTTATAGTATTATATAGTATATAGTTAGGACAGTTATAGTATTGTATAGTTATTATATAGTTATAGTATAGCTACTATATTATATAGTTGTTATATAGTTATAGTACAGTTACTATGTTATATAGTTATATAGTATAGTTAGTATAGTTATTATATTATATAGTTATATAGTTAGTACAGTTATAGTATTATATATTTATATAGTTACAGTATAGTTAATATACTTATAGTATTATATAGTTATATAGTATAGTTAGCATAATTATTATATTATATAGTTATATAGTATAGTTAGTATAGTTATAGTACTATACTAGTTATATAGTATAGTTAGTACAGTTATACTATTATATAGTTATAGTTATATATAATTTAAATATACATATTTGAAGAGTTCCTAAATCCAACAGTAAAAAACGAGGTCAATAAATCAAATGAATGCCAAACAATTCATTTATTTTATAAATTAAAGTGTATATAAATTATAAAATTTTTGTAAATCATTTCATCCACGTGATTTCATAGATCAAACAGATAGACTTTTGTCTCTCGTCTGTATAAGAGTCGTCCATCAGTTCTGCAACATTAACATGAAAATAAACGATTATTACTGAATATTTCGTTTGGTCTCGTTCTGAGTGAGAGCTTTTCTAGTCACGATGATTGCATCTGAGTTGCATCACCAAGCAAGCCCTGGTAATTAAAAATGAGATATTTCTTCCATGTAATCGGTGAAGAACATTTATATCGGCTACATGAATCAGATTATTTCTCGTTTAGCAAAATATACACTTCAGGAGCTCCAAAGTAAACAGCCGAATGGTAAAGGTGCTGATTATTGGATTCGAATCCCACTATAGCATGGCTGTTCGTAGTCGACTTTAAGCATTCATTAACCCTTGTGTTGCAAAAAAGTAGAAAGTAGCACCCTAAACTAAACTAACCAACCTTATAAAGCGGATGTTCTATCACTTTAATTTGTTTTTGTTTAAGAAATTCAACTGTTAATCCGGCTGTATGTGAAGATGCATCGTCATGGTGAAACATTAGTCCTCTAACATTCACTTCTTGTAGAATTTGTGGAAGACATTTAGTGGTATACCAGTTTGCTGTTACTGTCTACTGTCCTTCCAACTTGATGGCTTTGACCTATCCCGTACTTCTGAAGAAAACGGTATACATCCCTTTTTTCAGTGCGCGTTGTCTTTTCACCATAGTCGGCTTGGGATCATCTTCAAAGATACTTTGCTGTCTTGACGTGTTGGAACGTTAAAAAGCGGTATGTACGTTTCATCACCCGTTACAATTTTAGAAATGATGCTGTGTCCACCATCATTTAGCAATTTAAGAGTTCCTTTACTGATTCTGACATGCTCCCCTTTTTGGTGCTCAGTTAAATTATGGGGAAACCCAACGGCAAACTACTTTTTTCATACGTAATTCTTTATTAATAATTTTGTGTATGGCTGCGTATCCAATGTTAAGTTCCTTCTGTATAATTTGATAGGTACAGCAAATTATCATCCATTAACATTTTTCGTTTGGAAGACACATTATCCGGGATTACTGCCGACTGCGGCTTTTCTGTGTGTTCTTCATCCTGAACAAAATGGCGACCTCTGCTAAGTTCTTTAAACTATCTGAATACAGTACCACGATCTGGAGATTCATCACCAAATGCCAATTTCAAACCGTTGAAAGCATTCTTCTTGATTTAATCCGGCTTTAAAATCGTAGAAAATCATAACGCGAAAATGTTCTCTCGTCAACTCCATTTTCTCTTCTGTTTAAAATTTATTCTATGCCGAACAAGTTGAAATAAGTCAGTAAAAAATCGTCTATGTTAAAATATTTTGTATTTTAAAATAAAACCGTTATTTTTATTTTGTAAATTCTTGTCTGCGCGTATCTTAAAAATTTCGGAGTAACCCTTGGATGATCCTTGTACACTTGTCCGCTTTCGTTCATTGCAATAGGCCTGTAGTTTGTAGGTTTGAAAGATAAGAAAAGACGCACATAAAAATCAGTTAATTTCAACGATACTTGATTAAAAGAAGAATACGACCACACATCTTTTACAATGCCTTTATTTTCGACTCTCTCGTAACCCTATACTAGTTTGGTTTTTTCAAATTTCTAAGAAGAAGGATAAGTGTTGCCAAATGCAAAAAGTAAAAGTTTTAAGAAAATTTACAAAATAACATCTACAATTACTGAAACATTTTAAAATCATTTATTTATATTTAAATTAATTACTTGTAAATTAAATATACCATTAAAGGCCTCTCGGAGTCATTGCATTAAATCATTCCTTCTGCCTTCACACATCTCCTTAATAGTCACCACCTCTTACAGAGATCTTCACTTTTAGCAGGGTTAATCTACCTATATTAACTTACTACACCATATAAAACATATTTCCTTGTTTGAATTCATTTTGAGTTTCATGTAACCACAGCTTCCAAATAACACGATACGTATTAATCGAGTTATAGTAGTCTTGATTGTAAATATTTTCAGAGTTTATTTGAGAGTTTACTGACATAATAAACTGAAATGGGAACTTATATTATAAACTTCACCTTTCTAGGCAAAAACTACAAAGTACTGTTGTTGTAATGTACTTGTAACACAAACACCAGTGTTCGTTCTCAAAGAGGAAACACAGTAAAATATACGATATGGAATTTGAGGAAAATACCTAATATTTAAACTGAAACATTTATTATGTATAATATTTACAAATTAATACGATACTTGATTAGTTTTTAACATGACCTGCAATTATTTGGCTTTGATATTCATCAATAGACTTGAAATAGTATTCCTTATCAAAAGATTATGAGACCCAAGTAATAATTATGAATATTATTAAGTTTACCTCCAGTAATTACAGGGAAGCAGTCTGGGGCTGTCAACAGGCTGGACGTCGGTACGGGCGTACGGCCGTTATTTTCCTGGACGTCTATGCTGGCGTGCAAATCATACGCATGCGGGTTCGGGAATCGATTGCAGGCCCGGGCTCTCTGGCTTGCTCACGAGATCTCGATATCCAGTAACATTTGAATTCCGACATCTAGTCTTTTTCCCACTTTTCTTCCATAACTTTACCCCTCGGTTCAAAGCCACTTTTTTTCTCTATCCCAATCACTTGTTGGTGAGATTTTCCCACATCTGCACCCCCCTTCGGGTGTACAGGTGGGCTCATTAAAATGGCAACTTTGATGAAAGTTGACATTATTGCTTGGACCTTGCCCCCATATCTCACGACTACATCCCTGCCTGAACTTGACCGTAACACTTGTGCCACTCCGTGAGCAATAACTCCTCCGCAGGGGTCCCCACTAAAACTCGAAGTCAACAGCTGCACATAAATTCTTCTTGGAAATTTAGTCAACAACTGTGTATGCACGTGCTGACCATCGTGGAAAAGTACAACGGTACAACTGTGAAATATAAAGAAAAGGTAGAGATAGCTAAATAATTTATTGAGAAATAATGTTTCAACCTTTCAAATATATTATCCATTCATTCTATTCCAATAGGTTAAAATATATAATTCTAAATATAAAAGAGCTCTCAAATCTGAAATGTCAAAACAGTTTATATTCTAAATTTTACCATTCTAGGCAAAAACCACAAATACCATGTTCTTTAAACATCGTTTTAAACTTTCATAATTTATTATCCCTCCATTTCAGTACACTAAAAATATACAATTCTGACTTCCCTTTCAAGGTGTCAAATCTGAAACGGCAATTCAGTTTCAAACTGATATATAAATAACTTTCAATTTCGAAACGAGTGTTATGTAATTTTACCTCATTTCTCCGAGACTGATTGCATTTCTATACTACCATATGCCCATGAGGAAATAAAAAGTGGTTGATTCATCTATCAAATACATTGACCAAAATTAAACGCGATATGTTAAAAATATATCTTTAATATTTCATTATTTATTATTACTACTTTCTTTTTTCCAATAGCTTAAAATCATAAAGCTCTTTTATTTCACTTTCGAAAACGGATGAGTTTATCTTCTTACGTATAAAACGAAAATTTTATTCAGAACAGATTTATAAATAACTCTCAATTTGGAAATGGATGAACGCCATGTAATTTTACCTCATTTCCCGAGATTAATTGTAATTATTTACTATCATATGTCCATAGTGTATTGAAAATGTGGTTAATTCATCTATCAAATGCATTGACCAAAATTAAACGCGATATGTTAAAAATATATCTTTAAAATTTCATTATTTATCATTATTATTCCCTTTCTTCCAATAGCTTAAAATCATAAAGCTGAATAAATACAGAATTAAATTCTATAAGATAAAAATATATCTTTAATATTTCGAATATCATTAATTTTCATTTTTAATAGCTTAAAACTATAAAGTTCTTTATTTCACTTTCGAAAAAGAAGGAGTTAGTCTTCTTCTCATAGGTGAAATTAAAATTTAATTCTGAACAAATCTATAAATAACTTTCAATTTGGAAAAGAATAAATGCCATATAATTTTACCTCATCGTACCAAGAGTGATTGCACACCTTTACTACAATATGCCAACGACGTACTGAAAAATGTGTGGTTGACTAAATAATCAGATGCATGGTTCAGAATTAACAGATGTCATCTGTTGAAAATATATCTTTATATTTATGAATACCATTATTACTGACATCTTTTTGTACCAATAGCTTAAAACTATAAAATTCTTTTATTCAACTTTCGAATAAGGATGAGTTAGGCTTTTTCTCAAAGGTGAAACGAAAATTTGATTCTGACCAGATTTACAAATAGTTTTCTATTAGGAAAATGATGAAAGTCATGTTATTTTACCTCATTGCATGAAACTCATTGCGTTTCTTTACTGATGAAAGCTCATGAAGTAAGTAAACTCTTACGCTGACCCACTACGAATACATACAGCAGAATGCACTCTGAAGACCAGGGTTCAAGACTCTAACCACAATAGCTACTGAGCTACTGCTGACCTACGAGAGTTCCGTCATGGTCCGTGTTTTATTATTGTCAAACCCGATAATGAGCAAACACTACAAAGGTAAACAGTCTATCAGAAGTAACTGAACACCAGAGGTCACGACATTAACCACAATAGCTATTGAGCTACTGCTGACCTACGAGAGTTCGTCATGGTCCGTTTTCTTGTTGTCAAACCCGATAATGAGCAAACACTACAAAGGAAAGCTCGTCTATCAGGAATAACTGAACACCAGAGGTCACGACATTAACCACAATAGCTATTGAGCTACTGCTGAACTGCGAGAATTCCGTCATGATCTGTATTGTTGTCAAACCCGATAATGAGCAAACACTACAAAGGTAAGCTCAGTCTATCAGAAATAACTGAAAACCCAGATCCCTCAGGTGAACCCTGGGTGCGTGAACCCGTTGTGACGCCTTCAATATTCTCAAATGAGAGGTCACGTGAATAATGGATCACAGTCAAAGAATAAAATTGGAAATTCACTTTAATTGTGGATTAAATACGGCTATTTACAAAGGAACGTTAATTCCTAAATCATCTAGAACTGCAAAGGATGGTTGCCGATAAAACTTCCTCACGACAATCACAGTCGAAACAAAAAGAAAAGAATTAATAATCTCTTACAAATGAGGAAGCTTTTCAGGGTGCAATCAAACCCAATTTATCCCCCGTTCGGTATCGAGATTCTGCCGCTCCCTATATGAGCGGACTTTACGAATCTCCCGAACTAGCAAGCTATCGCTGGTAAAAGGTGAAAACCTCCACGAGGTCAACACACCTCCGAAAAAAATGACGAAAAGCCCTGAGTCTCAAAATTGTAGGCTTTTTATACCTGGGGGGTCAGTTACGGTTTCGCCACTCTTTTTTTTCTCAGTTAAGATCCCAGTTACATGAGAACTTCAGCTAAAGTTACAGTTATACTTTTTAACTAAATTCTCATTCGATGGCTGTCTCTTGACGGAATTTCGGAGCTTTCATTAACGAGATCTATCAGGGGCGTATTCGTCTATTCAGTCCGATTGTCAAGATCCCCGACTTTGCGACGCCAAGCTGTCCAGGTACAGGTGTACTCCGATCAGCTGTTTTGGCGCGTGCTCGGACAAAGGGGAGTCTTCACACCGTGTATACCTAAAGGAGGTATACCCCTGGGGTTGTCTCTCATTTATCATTACCCAGAGGATACGTGTGGCTTGAGCTCGTGGTCATGGAAGCGAGAGACGTTGTCGCCTACTCGTATGACGTAAAGAAATTGTGGTTGATTCATTGATCACATTCATGGTCCAGAATTGAATGCGAGACGGTAATAATATATCTTTAATATTTTACATACAATTATCATTTATTTCATTTTTTCCAATAGCTTAAAAGTAATTGAGACCGGGGCACCTTGAGACACTTTTCAGTTAAACATTTTTATGAATTTTTTTTTAAAGCTAATTGAAAAAAATAAGTATGCAAGCATATATTGTCATCATATCTGCTTCTTATAAACACTAAACCTACTTAATATCTCATTTAGTTAAAGAGTAATAAAAGAAATAAAATACCTTTCCAATGTCCCAATCTACCCCACTGTATGGGGTAGGTTGGGACACTAAACAACAACTACAAAATACTGTTCATATTATTTTTATTGACTGTTATAAAAGTGAAATAGCTGAAAATTGTTCAAGTTAATACATTTTTTAACAAATCTTATATTTGCAGCTGATTCAAGCATATTAGCATTTACAGCAGAATACTTTCTGTTTGTTTTTCTTGTTCTCATCATTTTTTTTCTGAAAAAAAAGAGTAATAAATTAATATTTTGACATGTTAAATCAATTAAAAATTAGGCACCACAATATCAATTATTTTGCTTGAATTGATATTTGTTTACACTTTTTAAAATGTCCCAAGGTGCCTCATCTATGTGTGTCCCAACCTGCTATATTTTACATAGTATCTTTGGTAACTATTATATAGTTAGGTTTAACAATATAGTTTATTTATTAGCATAGAAATAATAATAAATGAATTTTCTTTCATAACAATACACTTTTTTATATATTTAAATTTTTTTTTCAAAAAAAATTACTTTTTAAAATGGACATTGATGTAATTTTGGGTTATTCAAAACAAAGAAAATGAAATTGTTCCTTACCTATAAGCACTATCTTCATCAAAATTCTTTGAGAAATGAAGAGTAATGTCATATATCAATACACATAAGCACTAATTCCTGTCTGAAAATTAAAGCCTGAAAATAAAGGTGTCCCAAGGTGAGATATGTCCCAAGGTGCCCCACTCTCCCCTATAATTTTTTTTTACATTACATCAGGTAGAGGGCAGTATAAGCCATCTGCCTGCTAGCAGCCAAATACAACTTAGCCTTTGCAGAAAAGTTGTCAGTGGATAAAATGTCAAAATTAATGCTGGGAATGGCCAAAGAAGCCCAAACTCTCAAGTGATTAAAATTCATAACCTCTCCTTTAAGACATAGAGGGCAGTCAGGAGGGTTTTACACACTAATTCGGTGAGTGTGTTCTTGGATATAGACATGTCCCGTCAGAATTCTAAAGTTTGCGGAGAAGTTCTATCTGGGAACATTCATTGGGACTGGATTGAAACTACAAATTTCTTTTATTTCACTTTCGAAAAAGAATGAGTCTTTTTCTCAAAGGTGAAACGAAATTTTAATTCTCAACAGATTTTCAGGTAGCTTTCAATTTAGAATATAATATAAGCCACAATTTTTCCTCTGGGAAGCAAAACTCATTACGCATCTCCACTGATATATGTCTATCCCGTATTGAAAATCTGAAACATCAGTCAAACGTATGGACCACAATTGCATGTTATTTCTCAACAGCCACATGAAAAGCTGTCGTCACTTTTCCCACAGTTTTTATTTCGTCAACCATCAGGTTCTTTCCCTTTTTCTTCGAAGAAGTTGGTTTATTTTTTCCATATCTTCCTCTGCAGCTTCAAAGGATGTTTTAGAATTACGTTCTGTTTTCTGAAGAAAAACAATGAATTAATTGAGGAAATAAAGCAATTATTCGTCTCTGTTGCAACCTATTGGCGCTTCCCAAACACGTAAATATTTATTGTAGCTTTTATTTGAGAACTTCTTTGAGGAGATGTTTATTGCTTGAAAAGAAAGCAATACATGAATAATTTACTTCTTGTACATTTTGGTGTGGTGGTTAGGGTTTTCCTACAAATTTCACCTGCAATCAATAAGTTGTTTTAATTAAATTCAATAAATCATTCATTTCTATTTACTTATATATCTGTTTTCCAACTAATCGAAAAACCAGTAAAGTAAGTTCTATGTGTATATGTAAGGAAAAGTAATCTAGATCGGGAAAGTGATGTAGGTATTTTGTTTAAAACCTACAAAAATTCCCGTGGCAAAAATTCCCGTGACCCTTTGTTTCCCCTTTTTAACCCCTAACATATATTCACGATAACCTCTTTAACGATAACGTAATAGGAGAAAGGCACACCCTCGAGAGGAACTATACAGAATAAAGAAGCTGACGCGAATGTAAACAAAAGGAATTTGCTTAGGTATCAATTCCAAAAGACACTTCTGGGCGGATAGATAGGGCTGATAACATCCTCCACGCTTGTGATCCCAAAAAGTGAACAAAGGATATCTAATGGAGTAGCCATAGACAAAAGAAAAAACAATAAAGAATTTTTTATACACGAACCAATATGTACCTTCCATGCCTTGATCACTCTGAACGTCAAATATACATACATATATATATATATATATATATATATATATATATATATATATATATATATATATATATATATATATATATATATATATGACACGTTCCTATTAAACGACGCTAGAGCCATGACATCATCTTCATATCTTTATTTAAATCAGGGCTTCGAACCGTAATTTATTTTGTTCCGGTTTTCGTTCCAGTTCAACTAAAAAAT
>CM063507.1:20679628-20712128 GCA_032207245.1 Pardosa pseudoannulata
TATATATATATATATATATATATATATATATATATATATATATATATATATATAATATATATATATATATATATATAATATATATATATATATATATATATATATATATATATACAAAAGAAAGTTCGGTGAATATTTAATGATATACCGGGTGGATAAAATTAAACTGACAGTGCTCACATTGTTCTGTAGCGAGATCTATTTGCAAAAATGACGACACAGTTTGTAGGAAGATTAAACAAGACGGGGGACGAAGGATTCCGCGAAATTAGTTCACAAAGTCACCGCTAGGGGAATATTTGGCGCTGTGTAATAGAAAATAGAGTGTTAAAATAAATGCAAATCAATAAGGAAATAAATTCTTAACTGCCAATGGATGTAACGTGAAATTTGTAATTTGTATATTATATGTATATATATATATATATATATATATATATATATATATATATATATATATATATATATATATATATATATATATATATATATATATATATACAAAAGAAAGTTCGGTGAATTATTTAATGATATACCGGGTGGCAGTAATTAAACTGACAGTGCTCACATTGTTCTGTAGCGCGATCTATTTGCGAGAATGACGCCACATGTTGTAGGAAGATTAAACAAGACGGGGGATGAAGGATTCTGCGAAAAAACAAATTAGTTCCAAAAGTCACCGATAGGGGAATATTTGGCGCTGTGTTATAGGAAATAGAGTGTTAACAAATGCAAATCAATAAGGAAATTAAATTCTTAACTGCCAATGGATGTAACGTGAAATTTGTATATATATGTATATATATATATATATATATATATATATATATATATATATATATATATATACAAAAGAAAGTTCGGTGAATTATTTAATGATATACCGGGTGGCCATAATTAAACTGACAGTGCTCAACATTGTTCTGTAGCGCGATCTATTTGCGAGAATGATGCCACACTTTGTAGGAAGATTAAACAAGACGGGGGACGATGGATTCTGCAAAAAACATATTAGTTCCAAAGGTCACCGATAGGGGAATATTTGGCGCTGTGTAATAGAAATTAGTGTGTTAATAAATGCAAATCAATAAGGAAATTAAATTCTTAACTGCCAATGGATGTAACGTGAAATTTGTATATATATGTATATATAATATATATATATATATATATATATATATATATATATATATATATATATATATATATACAAAAGAAAGTTCGGTGAATTATTTAATGATATACCGGGTGGCCATAATTAAACTGACAGTGCTCACATTGTTCTGTAGCGCGATCTATTTGCGAGAATGATGCCACACTTTGTAGGAAGATTAAACAAAACGGGGGACGATGGATTCTGCAAAAAACATATTAGTTCTAAAAGTCACCGATAGGGGAATATTTGGCGCTGTGTAATAGAAATTAGTGTGTTAATAAATGCAAATCAATAAGGAAATTAAATTCTTAACTGCCAATGGATGTAACGTGAAATTTGTATATATATATATATATATATATATATATATATATATATATATATATATATATATATATATATATATATATATATACAAAAGAAAGTTCGGTGAATAATTTAATGATATACCGGGTGGCCATAATTAAACTGACAGTGCTCACAGTGTTCTGTAGCGCGATCTATTTGCGAGAATGACGCCACATTTTGTAGGAAGATTAAACAAGACGGGGGTCGAAGAATTCTGCAAAAAACATATTAGTTCTAAAAGTCACCGCTAGGGGAATATTTGGCGCTGTGTAATAGAAATTAGAGTGTTAATAAATGCAAATCAATAAGGAAATTAAATTCTTAACTGCCAATGGATGTAACGTGAAATTTGTATATATATGTATATATATATATATATATATATATATATATATATATATATATATATATATATATATATATATATATATATATATACAAAAGAAAGTTCGGTGAATTATTTAATGATATACCGGGTGGCCATAATTAAACTGACAGTGCTCACATTGTTCTCTAGCGCTATCTATTTGCGAGAATGACGCCACATTTTGTAGGAAGATTAAACAAGACGGGGAACGAAGGATTCCGCAAAAAAATAAATTAGTTCCAAATGTCACCGCTAGGAGAATATTTGGCGCTGTGTTACAGAAAATAGAGTGTTAATAAATGCAAATCAATAAGGAAATTAAATTCTTAACTGCCAATGGATGTAACGTGAAATTTGTATATATATGTATATATATATATATATATATGTATATATATAATATATATGTACATATATATATGTATACATATATATACAAAAGAAAGTTCGGTGAATTATTTAATGATATACCGGGTGGCCATAATTAAACTGACAGTGCTCACATTGTTCTGTAGCGCGATCTATTTGCGAGAATGACGCCACATTTTGTAGGAAGATTAAACAAGACGGGAAACGAAGGATTCTGCGAAAAAACATATTAGTTCCAAAAGTCACCGATAGGGGAATATTTGGCGCTGTGTAATAGATAATAGAGTGTTAATCAATGCAAATCAATACGGAAATTAAATTCTTAACTGCCAATGGATGTAACGTGAAATTTGTATATATATGTATATATATATATATATATATATATATATATATATATATATATATATATATATATATATATACAAAAGAAAGTTCGGTGAATTATTTAATGATATACCGGGTGGCCATAATTAAACTGACAGTGCTCACATTGTTCTGTAGCGCGATCTATTTGCGAGAATGATGCCACACTTTGTAGGAAGATTAAACAAGACGGGGGACGATGGATTCTGCAAAAAACATATTAGTTCTAAAAGTCACCGATAGGGGAATATTTGGCGCTGTGTAATAGAAATTAGTGTGTTAATAAATGCAAATCAATAAGGAAATTAAATTCTTAACTGCCAATGGATGTAACGTGAAATTTGTATATATATGTATATATATATATATATATATATATATATATATATATATATATATATATATATATATATATATATATATATATATATATACAAAAGAAAGTTCGGTGAATTATTTAATGATATACCGGGTGGCCATAATTAAACTGACAGTGCTCACAGTGTTCTGTAGCGCGATCTATTTGCGAGAATGACGCCACATTTTGTAGGAAGATTAAACAAGACGGGGGACGAAGGATTCTGCAAAAAGGATTCTGCAAAACCTATTAGTTCTAAAAGTCACCGCTAGGAGAATATTTGGCGCTGTGTAATAGAAAATAGAGTGTTAACAAATGCAAATTAATACGGAAATTAAATTCTTAACTGCCAATGGATGTAACGTGAAATTTGTATATATATGTATATATATATATATATATATATATATATATATATATATATATATATATATATATATATATATATATACAAAAGAAAGTTCGGTGAATTATTTAATGATATACCGGGTGGCCATAATTAAACTGACAGTGCTCACAGTGTTCTGTAGCGCGATCTATTTGCGAGAATGACGCCACATTTTGTAGGAAGATTAAACAAGACGGGGGACGATTGGTTCTGCAAAAAACATATTAGTTCTAAAAGTCACCGCTAGGGGAATATTTGGCCCTGTGTAATAGAAATTAGAGTGTTAATAAATGCAAATCAATAAGGAAATTAAATTCTTAACTGCCAATGGATGTAACGTGAAATTTGAATATATATGTATATATATATATATATATATATATATATATATATATATATATATATATATATATATATATATATATATATATATATATATATATATATATATATATATATATATATAAGAAAGTTTGGTGGATTATTTAATGGATATACCGTGTGGCCATAATTAAACTGACAGTGCTCACAGTGTTCTGTAGCGCGATCTATTTGCGAGAATGACGCCACATTTTGTAGGAAGATTAAACAAGACGGGGGACGATTGGTTCTGCAAAAAACATATTAGTTCTAAAAGTCACCGCTAGGGGAATATTTGGCGCTGTGTAATAGAAATTAGAGTGTTAATAAATGCAAATCAATAAGGAAATTAAATTCTTAACTGCCAATGGATGTAACGTGAAATTTGAATAAAGAACTTCGTCTTCTGTTCATCGTACGTGATATTGCAGATCACGAGACTTTATCGGTCTTTATGTAGATTTTACGCTTTTTTAAAAGTGTTGCTAATTTTGTTCCGTATTAATTTGCTTTTGTTTCTCTCTGTTTTTGTTAACTCTATTTTCTATTACACAGCACCAAACATTCCCCTAACGGTGACTTTTGGAACTAATTTGTTTTTTTTGCAAAAACCTTCGTACCCCGTCTTGTTTAATCTTCCTACAAAATGTGGCGTCATTCTCGTAAATAGATCGCGCTACAGAACACTGTGAGCACTGTCAGTTTAATTATGGCCAGCCGGTAGTTTATAGCTGAGTCGCTGTTTTGTCTATCCAAACAAGTTTATATAAAAATCAGTGGGAGTAGGCACCTAGAATAATGGTGATTTTTCTAGTATATCATTGTTGCTCTCACTGTTGTATGCAAGATACGCAACAGGACTGAAATAAATAAGCAGCTATAATTAGAAGTATCGATTAGGTTAATCTATGTAGAGAAAACGATATTATATAAGATATAGATGTTAAGAAGGTAATAGGATAGATATATTGCCCTATAAAGCCTGTCATAGTGAAGTACTCCGTGGTAGGGAGTATGTGTCACCAGGTCGTAAAGCGAACGGTTTCTGGTTGTTATCTCAGAGCAAGCACTGATTGGTTTTGGTTTGGAGTGCTACGGTCTACTTTTTTCAACACGAGGGCTAATGAGACCAGGACCTACAGCTTAAAGCCGATTCCGAACGGCTACGAGCATCCATGCCATAGTGGGATTCGAACCCACGAACTCCGGTACCGGAAGCCAACACCCTAACCAATCGGTCATCGTTTGGCAAGCAGTGAAGTGATGTTAATGTTTGGTTTGGTCTTGAAAGCTAAATTCTACTTTTTTTACAACACGAAGGCTAATGAGACCGTAATTTTAATGTAATCTATTTCTAATTCTTAATAAGTTGTTAGAATATTCTTAAGCTTACTAGAACGATGTTCCAGAAAGTTCCACTGGGTTCCAAGAGAAAGTAGCGTAGTTTCTCAGACAGTTCTTAATTTTATCAACCAAATGTTGAGTATTAAATATAGTGTTTTACCTTCCTGCTATTCGAAGGTAATTATTCTTCCAGTCCTATCTAAGCGATAATATGATAAATATATGATGTGACAGATAAGACTTTTTTTCTTTTTGCATTTCAATTTCAGATCAGACTTTTTTTGCATTTTCACTCCTTCTTGATTGCTGTGTATATCGTATGATTGCCTGATCAAGAAAAACTATTCGATGTATAACACGCATCTTGAGTTTTGACTTCAAATTTTTGAAATAAAACGTAAGCTATATACAGGAGTACAAACGGTAATATGAGTGACACCCAACACCTCAATTGTACTCACTTCTTTTTTCCCCATTTCGTATACTTTCGTTTACAAAAAAAAGAAGCGCTCTATAATCTAGGTACCACTTAGAGACTGACTTGGGTGGGGTTCCGAAGATAGAAATCAAAAATCTGGGCACACCTCTTGAGTGCGTATTCATTAAAAATAACTGTTATACAAGAGATGGCTCCTAAATACGATATTTGGTCAAAATTTTCCTCGTTCGTTTAGAGTAATATAAGAAACCCTTTAAATTAATGATGTCGTCAAAGATATAGTTTATAGTTTTCTTTATAGTCTTGCGTCTAACTGTTTAATATGTTTCTCCATTTCATTAAGAGGTGGAGTGCATTATATAACTACAATTAAATACTGATGAAAACTAAAACTGATTTTATTCACGCTGACAGATTTTGTATGCACTATCATAAATTTTCGAAAGCAGTTTTATGGCGAAAAAATTTAAAGTATAAATCATCGTTGAAATGATCTGCATTATTATCTGATTAATTAGAGGAAGTAAATGGCGCTTGTAGTAAGGAGTAAAAATATTCTGTAGATAATTGCGGGCTTAATTCATTGCCTTATGTCATTTGAGACGAATGATAAATCAATAGAGCCAATATTAAACCCAATGGGGGAAAAACATGGTTCGTCAATCAGGTCAAAAAGAAACACAACGTGTAATTGACGTAGTACTACGTCATTTGGGCTACATGAGACCAACACTTATTTTCCTCTTGGCTTTCGAATGTGCATATATATTATTACTAGCATGTAATCAGGTCAAAAAGAAACACAGCGTGTAATTAACGTAGTACATCGTTTGGGCTACATGAGACCAGCATTTATTTTCCTCTTGGCTTTCGAATGTACGCATATATTATTACTAGCATGTAAACAGGTCAAAAAGAAACACAGCGTGTAATTGACGTAGTACATCGTTTGGGCTACATGAGACCAGCATTTATTTTCCTCTTGGCTTTCGAATGTACATATATATTATTACTAGCATGTAAACAGGTCAAAAAGAAACACAGCGTGTAATTGACGTAGTACATCGTTTGGGCTACATGAGACCAGCATTTATTTTCCTCTTGGCTTTCGAATGTACGCATATATTATTACTGGCATGTAATCAGGTCAAAAAGAAACACAGCGTGTAATTGACGTAGTACATCGTTTGCGCTACATGAGACCAACACTTATTTTCCTCTTGGCTTTCGAATGTGCATATATATTATTACTAGCATGTAATCAGGTCAAAAAGAAACACAGCGTGTAATTGACGTAGTACATCGTTTGCGCTACATGAGACCAACACTTATTTTCCTCTTGGCTTTCGAATGTGCATATATATTATTACTAGCATGTAATCAGGTCAAAAACAAACACAGCGTGTAATTGACGTAGTACATCGTTTGCGCTACATGAGACCAACACTTATTTTCCTCTTGGCTTTCGAATGTGCATATATATTATTACTGGCATGTAATCAGGTCAAAAAGAAACACAGCGTGTAATTGATGTAGTACATCGTTTGCGCTACATGAGACCAACACTTGTTTTCCTCTTGGCTTTCGAATGTACGCATATATTATTACTAGCATGTAAACAGGTCAAAAAGAAACACAGCGTGTAATTGATGTAGTACATCGTTTGCGCTACATGAGACCAACACTTGTTTTCCTCTTGGCTTTCGAATGTACATATATATTATTACTAGCATGTAAACAGGTCAAAAAGAAACACAGGGTGTAATTGACGTAGTACATCGTTTGGGCTACATGAGACCAACACTTATTTTCCTCTTGACTTTCGAATGTACACATATATTATTACTAGCATGTGGCCTGTCATATGAAAGGATCAGTAAAATTTGTAATATTCCAGAATTGTAATGTACCCTATGAGACTGGCAAAAAAATGGTTCGTTTTTTGGCTGAGAATTATCTGGTACACGATCAATAATTTGTTTATCTTCATACTCCTCTAAAGTCTCCCGATACTGTGAATGCAGTTTAGAATCACGTTGAATTCATTTAGAAAGATAATTCAAAGTTTTCTTCGTTTCAAAATTATCGTTAAGTTCTACCTAATTTTTTTGTTATTATAATTAATGGATTCACGATGCTGTGATACAAAAACTGAGAAGCTGTACTAGTATAGTAATTTTCAAGATCTTTCGACGATTTGTAAATACGCTAGATTTACAGACATTACGCAAATTCAAGCTGCTGTGATACAAGAACTGAGAAATATACCAGTATAGTAGTTTTCAAGATCTTTCGATGATTTATAAATACGCTAGATTTACAGACATTACGCAAATTCAAGCTGCTGTGATACAAGAACTGAGAAACATACCAGTATAGTAGTTTTCAAGATCTTTCGATGATTTATAAATACGCTAGATTTACAGACATTACGCAAATTCAAGCTGCTGTGATACAAGAACTGAGAAACATACCAGTATAGTAGTTTTCAAGATTTTTCGATAATTTATAAAAACGATGTCAAAAATGCATAGTGTACAGCAAAGACTAACTTGTAAACAGTTTAGATGTAAAATGTACTCAATGTAGCAATTATTTTCCCATTCATTTGACTTACTAGTCACGCTTTGCTGGTCACAGACAGTTAAATATACATTGTAATATATATTGTTCATTTAATGAGTGTTCAAACAGATATTAGAACAAATAAAACTGAAAAATCGAAAAACAAATGATGCAGAATAAGCTAAATCATTTATTTGGAACTGTGATGAAACACCCCATAGAATTTAAAGCAAAAAAATGGGGTTTCTGAAGCTGAGCCAGAACCGGTTCTAACCAATCGATCACCCCTATTCCCATGTGGAACAAAACTAGAGAAAATAATATTTTATAACATAAAAAATTCTAGTTTTAAGCAGACCAGAAAATGACAACAAAAAGTACGAAAGTAAAATTCTGAAAGAAATATATTTTTATCAAAAATTAAAAACTAAATGATAAATTAAACCACAAAACAATAAAAATAAGATATAATGGTTATTTAAATTTACAAAAAACTTCATTGCACAAATAAAACAAAAATCATTCAAATAATTTTAATAACCAATAAAGTAAAAAAAGAAAAATTACAAAACTAGAGAAAATAATATTTTATAACATAAAAAATTCTAGTTTTAAGCAGACCAGAAAATGACAACAAAAAGTACGAAAGTAAAATTCTGAAAGAAATATATTTTTATCAAAAATTAAAAACTAAATGATAAATTAAACCACAAAACAATAAAAATAAGATATAATGGTTATTTAAATTTACAAAAAACTTCATTGCACAAATAAAACAAAAAATCTTTAAAATAATTTTAATAATCAATAAAGTAAAAAAAGAAAAATTACAAAACTAGAGAAAATAATATTTTATAACATAAAAAATTCTACTTTTTGCTTTAAATTAAAGATTAGAGCAATAATAATGTCCTATAACATAAAAATTATATTTTGAAGTAGAATAAAAAAATAGTAGCAAAAAGAACGAAGGTGAAGTTCTAACAGAAAAATGGTATTGTCTAAAATGAAAACGTGTGAAAAGTTAAGTAGGAGAAAAAAATATAAGACAGTTAAAATTGTGATTTAATTAAAACAGTGTAATGCATTAATATATTTAAATCAAACATTAGAGCAATAATAATATCCTATAACATAAAAAGTTCTAGTTTAACATAGAGCAGAAAATAACAACAAAACTTACGGAGTTTAAAATCTAAAAGAAAAATGTTTTTATCAAAAATGAACACGTGTGAAAGTTAAATCGGAGAACAAAACAATTGTAAGACAGTTATAATTCTCCTTTAAAATATATACTACATGAGTTAATTTTTAATATATTTGTAAATTTATTTTTTATATAAAAAGAAAATGTCAATAAAAATTATGGAATTAAAAATCCAAAAGAAAGATGTTTTTATCAAAAATGAACACGTGTGAAAAGTTAAATCAAAGAACGAAAACAATTGTAAGACAGTTATAATTACCGTTTAAAAAATATACTACATGAATTAACTTAAAGCAAACATTAGAGCTACAATAATATTCTGTAACATAAAAAATTCTATCCTAATGTAAGAACAGAAAATGTCAAAAAAAGTACAGAGTTAAAAATCTAACAGAAAAATGGTCTTATCAAAATTAATAATGTATGAAAAATTTAATCAGGAAAAAAAAGATATAATTTACCAAAATTAATGTACAAAAAAATAATATTAATATTCTATATAGGTAAGAAAAATTATAGCCTAAAGTACAAAAATACGAAAAAAAATCTTATTTTATGAATGTAATTATGAAATTTGAGAACAAAAAGAGAATTTAAAAAATATTAATGCATGAGTAAAATAATCTAGGATATTATTTTTATTATTTATTATTATATATTGTTTTAATTTATTAAAAGAAATTGTCAATAAAAATTTTTTTTAATATTGTTTATTGTAGTTTTTTTTATAAGAAATGTAAGACAGTTATGATTGCCATTTAGCTAAAAAAATGTTTTTTTGATTTAAATTTTATTTTTATAAAATATTATTATTTTGTTTAATATTTTAGTTAATGATTAAAAAATGTTTGTTTGATGTTCTTATCAAATATGAAAAATAAGAAATATTAAATCAGAAAGCAATAAAAAATCTAAGACAGTTATATTTGTCATTTAGTTGAAAAAATATAATGAGTGAATTGATTTAAATCAAACGTTAGAGCAATAATAATGCCTTTTAACATAAAATATTCTAGTTTATTGTAAAACAGATATTGTCAATAAAAACCACTGAGTTAAAAATCTAAAAGAAAAAAGTTCTTATCAAAAATGAAAACATATGAAAAATGTAATCAGGAAACAATAAAAAATCTAACAGTGTTATAACTGTCATTTATTTGAAAAAATGTCCTGAATAAATTGATTTAACTCAAACATTAAAGCAATAATAACATCCTATAACATAAAATATCCAACCGTAATGTTAAAAATCTAAAAGAAAGATGTTCTTATGAAAAATAAAAACATATTACAAATGTAATAACAAAACAATAAAAAAGGTAAGACAGTTATAATTGTCATTTATTTAAAAAAAAATGTGATGAATAAATTCATTTAAATCAAACATTAAAGCAATAATAATAACCTATAACATAAAATATTGTAGCTTAAAGTAAAATAGAAAATGTCAATAAAAACCAAGGAGTTAAAAATCTTGAAGAAATATGTTCTGATCAAAAGTGAAAACATATGAAAAATTTAATCAGAGAACAATAAAAATAGGAGAGATATAACAGTTAATTACATTTACCGAAACTTTAACGTACAAATGAAGCAAAACAATCTTTAAAGCAGTATCAATACTCTAAAAAGTCAGAAAAATTATAGCATAAAGTAGAATCTCAAAGGGCAACATAATATGCAAAAGTAAAAATCTAAAAGAAAAATAGCCTTATAAAAAATAAAACTGTGAGAAATATTAAATCAGAGAACAAAAATGTCAGACAGTTATAACCATTGTTTAATTAAAAAATTAATACATGACTCAAATACACCTAGGATATTTTTACTGCTCTAGTAGATTATTGGTATTATTTAAAGCAAAACTTAGAGCAAATATAATATCCTATAAAATTAAAAAATTCTAGTTTAATGTAAAACAGAAATTATCAATAAAAACCACGGAGTTAAAAGTTTAAAAGAAAAATGTTCTTAGCAAAAAGGAAAACATGAAAAATTTATTCAAAGAACAATAAAAAATCTAAGACAGTTATAAATGTCAGTAAGTTGAAAAAATGAAATGAGTAAATTGATTTAAATCAAATATTAGAGCAATAAAATTATCCTATAACATAAAAAATTCTAGTTTAATGACAAATAAAAATTGTCAATAAAAACTAAGAGCTTAAAAATCTAAAAGAAAATGTTCTTATCAAAAATGGAAATATATGAAAATTTTAATCAGAGAACAATAAAAAAAATTTAAGACAGTTATAATTGTCATTTAGTTGAAAAAAAAATGTGATGAATTAATTGATTTAAATCAAACATTAGAGCAATAATAATATCTTATAACATAAAATATTCTAGTTTATTGTAAAACATAAATTGTCAATAAAAACATAAAAATCTAAAAGAAAAAGGGGGGAAATCTAAAAGAAAAAGGAGTTAAAAATCTAAAAGAAAAATGTTCTTATCAAAAATGAAATTATATGAAAATTTTAATCAGAGAACAATAAAAATCGAAGTGAGTTATAATTGTCATTTAGTTAAAAAAAATGTAATACGCGAATTAATTTAAATCAAGCATTAGAGCAATTATAATATCCTATAACATAAAAAATTCTAGTACAATGTTAAATAGAAATTTAAATAAAAACATACGGAGTTAAAAATCTAAAAGAAAAAAGTTCTTATCAAAATTGAAATATATGAAAAAATTAATCAGACAACAATAAAATTAAGACAATTATAATTATCATTTAGTTGAAAAAAATTGATGAATGAATTGATTTAAATCAAACATTAGAGCAATAATAGTATCCTATAACATAAAATATTCTAGCTTAATGTAAAACAGAAATTGTCAATAAAAAACCACGGACTTAAAAATCTCAAAATGTTCTTTTCAAAAATGAAAACATATGAAAAATGTAATCAGAGAACAATATAAATAAGAGTTATTTAATGGTTATTTAAATTTACAAAAACTTTAATCCACAAGTAACAAAAAACAATCAGTAATGTGTGACGCAATTCCAAATTACAGAAGAAATACTCTTTGGAATATATCCCAAGGTCACAGACAGCTCATTTTTGTTCCTATTCAATCGTTTTGAACGCATTAATATTTATCTTTTCATTGCGAGATTCAACGAATTTGAATAATTTGTTCTTGTTAACAGAACAAATTTTGGAGAAACTCAGATTCATTAATGCGATAACCATGATACTTTTTATAAAATTCTGTAAACTCAATTCACGGTTTTAAAAGCCTTCTTCTAAACTCCACTCATTTTCCTTGATAATTCATTGCCAAACTAGTTAGTTTTAGGAAATTCGGAAGAAATTGCAAACTACTGATAGCTATTTGGAACTTAGATGTAATAAATAAATGTATCCTTCAACTGTTGACAAATGTATTAGTCATATATTTTAATAAAAAATTGAGTAAAGTGAGAATAAATGAGATGCAAACTGTTTTTGCTAAAAGATAAGTCTCTCTCATTTATTATATGAAAATCAACATATAAATTTTGCGAATATTTATACACAGGGCTTCAAACAGGAAGTGAACCGAAAACCAGAACATAAAAAAAAAATCTAGTTTAAAGTAGACCAGGAAATGACAAAAAAAAAAAAAAAGCACGAAAGTAAAAATCTAAAAGGAAAATAATTTTATTAAAAATGAAAGCGTAAGATAAATTAAATCACAGATCAGTAAAAATTAGTAAGATATAATGGTTATTTAAATTTACAAAGACTTCAATGCACAAATAAAACAAAAAAATCATTAAAAGAATGTTAATATCCAATACAGTAAAAAAAAAAAGAAAAATCTAGCATTAAGTAGAATTGAAAAAGACAACAAAATGACGAAAGTAAAAATATAAAAAATATTATTAAAAATAAAAACGCATACACAATTAACAAACAATAAGTCATTTATAATGATCGTTTAATTTTTAAAATAAATGAAGACTTAAATAAAATGCATGTAGAATATTATTACTGGTTTGTTAGGATATTATTGTGATGAGGCGATTTAGATCAGTAATATAACTGATTAATTAATTCGACAAGTAAAATGCTTGGGATCTAAATCTGACCTCATCACATCTTTTGTAAAGGGGAGAGGACAATAAATATTATTTCAACAGATTTTTTCGTCGTGTGCTGGATTCTCGGACGGGCTTCTAATCCCAGTCCCAGATTAGAATAAAGTCTCCGTACATGACACTAAATAAGAATGTACGTTAGTGGAGTTATTTATGAGTCCCTAAGGGACAGTGCCCAATTTGAAGGAATATGGTTTTTCCACGTTGGCGGTTTTAAGACGGGGCTAAGGAGACTACTAAGGAGACTTTTTACAACTATTCCGATTGGACGAAAAGAAGGAAGAGGGAACAAAGAAGAAATTAATATAAAATAAGAAAAGTCTAAAAATAGAAGGAGGAGTGGAGTCGAATCAAGGAGAGCAAAGAGGTCAGAAGTCAAATGAGATGATTGCGACAGGGAGACTTCGGGAGTCCAAGGAGAATAGACTTGAGTTCGACAGGGACTCCGGAAACGTTTGGAACTTCTCGCAGCTACCAGCAGTGTTCCTGTGTCAAATATTACGGCCGCACCGTAAATACTAAGAAAGAAGCCCCTGACCAGACCGGCGGAAGATCCATACATACCCAATCCTGATCAGCTCTCAACCAGCAGTGTGTCTGGCACACCACATCAACCCACAAAGGTTCCCCTTTTTACATATATTTGAAATTGAGTTTAGGTCCTTTCTCTTAGATATATATATATTTATCTAATTCTTGGAAAATTATTGTCAGACCTAAAATAGTGTGGCACCTAAATTGAAAGCGTTGATAAAGTACATTTCATGAAGATAGAATCAGATTGTGTGTATATAGATGTATATGTATCATTATAATAAATTTACTTTTTTTTATTTTAGGCTGATCTCAGTTACTTTTAATTTAGCTTTTTTAGTTTATTTTCTTATTTTTAAGTTTGTAGCCTCTCAGAACCTGTGGCTGAATTTAGTACTTAAATATTAAACACAACGCAACCAAATAATTCTTAGTCTTTGTAACTAACCAAAATAAATACCACTATACATTTGATCACAGGTTAATCCCTAAATTTAAACGAGAGCTACAAGACACTGTGTCGTGTAGCTCGATAGGAATATAACGATTACCCATTTATTTTCTGCAGATATGTAAGTAACGAAGTGAAATATACATTAGGATGGTCAAATATTATAGAAAGTTATGAAATGTCCTTGTACCGAGGTACTTTCTCACGGTGATTTGCACGTGCATGCATAGCCGTGGGAGGATTTTCCTTGACGAATTTAAGACCCCAATTATTTACGTCAAGTTTAGGGACCCCTGCAGAGAGGATACTTCACGGAATGGCAGCATAACGGTCAAGCTCGCACAGAACTGTAAGCGTGAATTATGGGAGCAGGGGCTAAAAAGTAATGTCAGCCTGAACAAAAAGGGGCTACTTTAATGAGCCCACCTGCACTCCCGAAGGGCATTTGATGTGGGAAAATTTCCCGAAGAGAAGGGATTGGATGAGAAGAAAAGAAGGGGCGTTGGGACCTAGGTGAGGTTTTTGGAAAACGCAGTGAGAGCTAAAAGTTGGAAGTGGGCAGGCGAGAGAAGTGGAACAAGGATCCACTAGCACCAGCACGTCCCGTGCGCCCGGACCGACACCGCCCCGCTCACCATCACCAACTCGTCCCGTATGCCCGTGAGGAAAGCCCCTGCCTGCTACCCTGTGACTTTAATGGAGGTAATTTATAAATAATATTTACAGTCCTTTGACTTAGGCCTCTGGTAATAATATTAATTCCTTATAAAGATTTGTGGTATAATTATAATGTAAATAGAAGATATAAATGATTGATGATTATGTTAACCAAGTATCTATTTGTAAATAAATGTATAGAATAAATGTCTGAATCTCAACATAAAGTATTATATTCATTCTGTGTTTCCCCCTTGTAACGAACACTGGTGTATAGGTTGTATGTACATTATAACAGTCCTATAGGGCACAAAGAAGATATGAGAATTTGAGAGAATAAAAACAATTAGTCCAAACTCTCCACCAGAGGGCGTGTTTTGTAATTCCACATTTAGCTAGCATTTACTCTAGTTTAAAAAAAATTACTACAGGACATGTTAAATGTGATGGCGTTATTTTCAGTGAGATACGATTTATTGGAAAATCGAAATTATTACAAGACATGTTCAATGTGAGTGGCGCCATTTTCGTAAGATAGTATGTTCTACAGTTGACCACAGTGTGTCTGGAGACTGTCATATCGATAGGAATATAACGATTACCCATTCTTATTTCCTGCAGATATGTAAGTTACGAAGTAAAATATACATTAGTGTGTTAAAATATAGCTTATGAAATGTCTGTACAAAGAAGTTATGAGTTGAGAATCATTAGTCCATAATTTTCACCAGATTTTTGTAATTCCACATTTAGCTAGCATTTACTCTAGTTTAAAAAAAAATACTACAGGACATGTTCAATGAATGGCGTTATTTTCAGTGAGATACGATTTATTGGAAAATCGAAATTATTACAAGACATGTTCAATGTGAGTGGCGCCATTTTCGTAAGATAGTAGGTTCTACAGTTGACCACAGTGAGTCTGGGGACTGTCATATCGATAGGAATATAACGATTACCCATTCTTATTTTCTGCAGATATGTAAGTAACAAATTAGAATATACATTAGGGTGTTGAAATATTATAGAAAGTTATGAAATGTCCTATAGGGCACAAAGAAGATATGAGCATTTGAGCGAATAAAAACAATTAGTCCAAACTCTCCACCAGAGGGCGTGTTTTGTAATTTCACATTTAGCCAGCATTTACTCTAGTTAAAAAATTATTACAGGACATGTTCAATGTGATGGCGTTATTTTCAGTGAGAGACAATTTATTGGAAAGTCGAAATTATTACAAGATATGTTCAATGTGAGTGGCGCCATTTTCGTAAGATAGTAAGTTCTACAGTTGACCACAGTGAGTCTGGGGACTGTCATATCGATAGGAATATAACGATTACCCATTCTTATTTTCTGCAGATATGTAAGTAACGAAGTAAAATATACATTACGGTGTTAAAATATAGCTTTTGCTGAAAGTTCTATCCAGTCAAGTGCTTGTTTCTACAAAATATATTTTATTCACCTTATTGATAAAGTTCAGTCACATTTTAGGTTCTGGATAAATTTTTGAAAAGAAGCCGAAATGTTTGCTTATTTTTAAATTATTCGATACTTTGTATTACTAAAATTAAAATACAGTAAAACCTCGATTAACCGAAATACTCCGTTAACCGAAGTCGATTTCTTCATCACTTTTTTTTTCACGTTCTGCTATCATCCAAAATCTTCTCTTTACAAACATGTATTTTTAATGTCCCCACATTCCTTTTGGATGCAAACCGTCCTTTCCAAACTACAAGTGCAGATAAATATAATGGAATTCTATTTTTTAGAATTCCTTCTCGCAAGCACAATTCTAGGTGTGAATGTACTCTTCCCCACTTTCACACATCCCAGTTCTAAACAAAAACACATCCTAACTCGAAACTTGAAAGGTCATCCTGCCGAATCAATGCTCAGAACAATCGCTATTGCACCAGTGACGGTACGACGTATTAAACTAGATGATTATTGATGAATTCTCGATTATCCGAAAATTTAGATTATCCGAAGTAGGTTCGGTCCCAATTACTTCGGATAATCGAGGTTCTACTGTACTAAATTTTCTTAGACTTAACCACATTCATATTGTTTGAAAACTCAGTTAAAAATGCATGTCAGCTGAATCTTTCATAAATATTGTTAGGTCTGAAAATTTGACTTCTTATGACTCCTTCACCTTATGGCCCATTATTGACCACAGCAGAACTGGCCCTGAAAGCGACCTTGGACGATGACTCACGGGTTGCATCCATACACTGGGCCACTAAATGAGCCGAACGCGTAGATTCGTTCTCTATCTACTGCGAACTTTACTAGCGCCTGTCTGTCTTTGATGTTTGGAGAAAAACCTCTTCCGAAGCCATCGTTTGATATCGTCGACCAAGATAAACCATACCCACTCCACAGAGTGGTAATGGCTTGCAGTGGAACATAATGTGGAGGGGCCTTTATAGCTATTCCATCCGTCGGTGTGACATTAGATGAAACGAGTGAAGAGCATAGGGTAAACTTCACTTCAACTGTCTAGACGTGAAGGCCATTCCACTCTTCTTAGGTAAATGTTATCAGGAAACTTGAAATCTTGCCAATCTTCTTCCTGTTCATTCCTTCATTGGAACCTTTTTCTTTTACCATTGATCCCGTTTAGTCACATTTTCAGCCGCACTCATCATTTTCTTACTGAAACAGTTCTTTTAGATTTAGAGTACTACATAGTTATAGAATTATTACATAGCGTTTGTCAGAAATAATAGAAATAGTTGCTTTTATAAAAAAATATTTTATGTCACAGAACAGTTCTCCTAATTGCATAATCATTAAAATGCTTATGAAGGTTTGTTTCTCTCATATTGAGCACAGTTCAGGATGTATAGACTGTATGATTCAGTTATGTTTCCATTCAAGTTTTAGTATATATTGAAGTTTAAAAGATAAATAAATAAGTGAGTAAACAAAACGTTACAGAGAATTCTTAAGCAGATTAAGGTTTATCTTTTATACACATATTCACATGTAATGCTAATTATATAATATTTTAAGTGCCTCTCTCTCTGTCTCTATCTATCTATTTGTCTATCTTTATCTATCTATCTATTTGTCTGTCTATCTCTACTTATCTATATATCTTTTATCTATCTTTATCTATCTATCTATCTATCTGTCTATCTCTACCTATCTATTTATCTCTATTTATCTATCTATCTCTCTATCTATCTATATGTCTGTCTATCTCTACCTATCTATATATCTATTTGTCTATCTTTATCTATCTATCTGTCTGTGTATCTCTACCTATCTATATATCTATTTGTCTATCTTTATCTACTTATCTATATATCTATTTGTCTATTTTTATCTACTTATCTATCTATATGTCTATTTCTACCTATCAATCTATCTGTCTATCTCTATATATCTATATATTTCTATCTATCTATCTGCCTGTCTGTCTATCTGTATCTATCTATTTCTATCTATCTATCTATCTGTCTGTCTGTCTATCTCTACCTATCAATCTATCTGTCTGTCTATCTCTATCTATCTATCAATCTGTCTGTCTATCTATATCTACAAATCTGTATATCTCTACCTATCAATCTATCTGTCTGTCTATCTCTATATATCCATCTATTTTTATCTATCTATATATTTATCTATTTCTATCAATCTGTCTGTCTGTCTATCTATATCTATCTATTTCTATCTAGCTATCTATCTCTCTGTCTGTTTATCTCTACCTATCAATCTATCTGTCTGTCTATCTCTATCTATCTATCTGTATGTCTATCTATATCTATCTATCTATTTCTATCTATCTATATGTCTGTATATCTCTATATATCTATCTATTTCTATCTATCTATATATTTATCTATTTCTATCAATATGTCTGCCTGTCTATCTATATCTATCTATTTCTATCTATCTATCTGTTTGTCTGTCTATCTCTACCTATCAATCTATCTGTCTGTCTATCTCTATCTATCTATCTATCTGTCTGTCTATCTATATCTATCTATCTATTTCTGTCTATCTATCTGTCTGTATATCTCTACCTATCAATGTATCTGTCTGTCTATCTCTATATATCTATCTATTTCTATCTATCTATATATTTATCTATTTCTATCTATCTGTCTGTCTGTCTGTCTATCTATATCTATCTATCTATTTTTCTATCTATCTCTATCTATCTGTCTATCTATCTCTCTCTATCTGTATATATAGAGTACAACACTACCTTAAGTGTTTTTGGGAATTCTCTCAAAGTGTTTTAAGCCCTAATCCCTTCGTTTATCCTTTGAAATTCATCTCTTGAAATTCAAACCTTCTCTATCTATTGCTTGAGACATCCTACTTTTCCATAATTTAGCATTAAAAAATAATCAAATATTTTTTTTATTAAACATAAATCAATTTTTAAAGTACTTGTAATCAAAAATACCTATAGTTTAGCAATTTCTTTATGATAAAACGTTAAAAACTAATTCTTAACAATTTAGTATTAAAAATAAATAATATAATTTTTTAAACATAAATGAATTTTTTAGTTCATTATGATTGAAAGTACTTACGGTTTAGCAATGTTTCAGTTGACTAATTAAGGATGCAATATAAAAAGAAAAAAATGTTGATTTCAGAATATATAAAAGTTTTTACAAATTATATTTTCAAAATATTTAATCATGTCATTTGTCTCTTCTAAGGATACGCTTTATTATTCAGAGAAGGAAGAGTCAAAACTTAACAATATAGCATAAACAATTCTTAACAATATAGCATAAAAAGAAAATCAAATAAATTGTTATTGTTTTTGCAAGCATAAATCCTTAAATCTTTTTTTTTTAATATTTACTATCAAAATTATTTTTATTTTAGAATTATTTTATGTTTAACTGTTAAAAAGAATATTAGTTTAAATCTTGCGTTTTAAACTAATATTCTATCTTTGATAATAATATCAAAATTTTAACGCCACTGTGACAAATTATCTCTCTTTTGAAGTATTAATAATGCATTGTTTTATTTCTGATTGGTTTTAAATAACTGATTTAACAAAACTTACGTGGTAGTCCTTGTAATGTGAAAAGAGAATTAGTTCATTTTAAACTATCAAGCTATTGTACAAGTTCTTTTTATTATAAAATTAGTATTTTTTTTTTAAATATAAGTATACTACTTTTTTCAAAGAATATAGTATTCGTGTAGAAAATAAAGTCTAAAATTAGAATGTAAAATTTACTTTTTACTATTTTATACTAATTGTCAATACTAGAAAATACCTCTAATTCGGCACTTTTTATGACCATAATGTCACAATATCCGACGTTATTTGCAGAAATTCTATTGAAATATCTACTGATCTAAATAAGAATTCATTTTTTCGCTCATTAAGAAGGCTTTCAAATATCTTATGTGCCTTATTGTGGTAAGAATTCTTCATTTATAGTGCATTTTAATTTAATGATACTGAATATACAGAAGATGCAAAAACCAGTTTTAAAGTTTTTATGCTTGAAAGATATTTGAAAGCTTATTAGTAATATTTCGGTTGACAAGTTAAGATTGCAGTATGTAAAACGTAAATTTTAATTTCAAAATATCAAATTGTTATAAAAGTGCTTAGAAATTATTCTTTCAAAAATATTTCAGCAAATCATTTGTATTTTCTAAAATTTTAATTTAGGATTCACATAAGTAAAATCAAAACTTACTGAAAAACTTGACTTTATTGCTACGGTATAATGTTATTTAGCTGAAGGTTATATAATCTGCAATTACCACCAAATCACACCCACCATATTTGACAGATATTTGATTAAAACATCTAGATCCAAACACGATAATTTACTTTTTATCCATTAGGAATATTTTCAAGGTTATTTTCAACGTTTTCGTGGAGAGACGTCTCCATTTATCTTGCGTTTTAAATTAAAATTCTCTCTTTGGCGATAATATCAAAATTTTAATGCCGATGTGACAAATTATCTCTGTTTTGAAGCATTTATAATGCATTGTTTTATTTCTGATTGGTTTTAAATAACTCGTTTAAGAAAACTTACGTGCTAGTCATTGTAATGTGAAAAAAAGAATTAGTTAATATATATATATATATATATATATATATATATATATATATATATATATATATATATATATATATATATATATATATATATATATATATATATATACATATATATGTATATATATATATATATATATATATATATATATATATATATATATATATACATATACATATATATATATATATATATATATATATATATATATGTCAATTTTAAACCATCAAGCAATTGTACAAGTACGTTTTATTATAAAATTAGTATTTTTTAAATATAAGTATAGTATTTTTTAAAAGAATGTAGTATTCGTGTAGAAAATAAAATCTAAAATTAGAATGTAAAATTTACTTTTTGCTACTTTATACTAATTGTCAATACTAGAAAATACCTCTAATTTGGCACTTTTTATGACTATAATGTCACAATATCCGACGTTATTTGCAGAAATTCTATTGAAATATCTACTGCCCTAAATAAGAAAACAATTTTTCGCTTATTATGAACGTTTTCAAGGATCTTATGTTCGTTTTCGTGGTGAGAATTCTTCATTTATAGCGCGTTTTAATTTAATGATACTGAATATACAGAAGATGCAAAAATCAGTTTTAAAGTTTTTATTCTCGAAAGAAATTTGAAGGTTTATTAGCAACATTTCGGTTGACAAAATAAGATTGCAGTATGAAAAACGTAAAAATAATTTCAAAATATTAAAATGTTATAAAAGTGCTTAGAAATCATTTTTTCAAAAACCTTTAATTAAGTCATTTATATTTTCTAAAATTTTAATTTAGGATTCAGATAAGTAAAATCAAAACATACTGAAAAACTTGACTTTATTGCTATATTATAATGTTCTTTGGCTAAAAGTTATACAATCTGCAATTGTCACCGAATCACGCCCACAATATTCGACCATATTTGACAGATATTTCATTAAAACTTCTAGATCCAAACGTGATAATTTACTTTTTCATCCATTAAGAATGTTTTCAAGGTTATTTTCAACGGTTTCATGTAGAGAATTCTCCATTTATCTTGCGTTTTAAATAAATATTATCTCTTTGGGGATAATATCAAAATTTTAACGCCACTGTGACAAATTATCTCTCTTTTGAAGCATTTATAATGCATTGTTTTATTTCTGATCGGTTTTAAATAACTGGTTTATGAAAACTTACGTGCTAGCCATTGTAATGTGAAAAAAGAATTAGTTTATATATATATATATATATAATATATATATATATATATATATATATATATATATATTATATATATATATATATATATATATATATATATATATATATATATATACATATTATATATATATATATATATATATATATATATATATATATATATATATATATATATATATATATATATACATATACATATATATATATATATATATATATTATATTATATATATATTATATATATATATATATATATATATATATATGTCAATTTTAAACTATCAAGTTATTGTACAAGTACTTTTTATTATAAAATTAGTATTTTTTTAAATATAAGTATACTATTTTTTTTCAAAGAGTATAGTATTCGTGTAGAAAATAAAGTCTGAAATTAGAATATAAAATTTACTTTTTACTACTTTATACTAATTGTCAATACTAGAAAATACCTCTGATTCGGCTCGTTTTATGACCATAATGTCACAATATCCGACGTTATTTGCAGAAATTCTGTTGAGATATCTACTGCTCTAAATAAGAATTCAATTTTTCGCTTATTACGAACGTTTTCAAGGATCTTATGTACCTTTTCGTGGTGAGAATTCTTCATTTATAAAAAGCGTTTAAATTTAATGATACTGAATATACCGAAGATGCAAAAATCAGTTTTAAAGTTTTTATGTTTAAAAGAATTTGGAAAGCTTATTTGCAATATTTCGGTTGACAAGTTAAGATTGCAGTATGAAAAACATAAGTTTTTATTTCAAAATATCAAATTGTTATAAAAGTTCTTAGAAATTACTTATTCAAAAATATTTAATTAAGTCATTTGTGTTTTCTAAAATTTTAATTTAGGATTCAGTTAAGTAAAATCAAAACTTACGACTGAAAATCTTAGATTTATTGCTACAGTATAATGTTCTTTAGCTGAAGGTTAAACAATCTACAATTACCACCGAATCACGCCCACAATATTCGTCCATATTTGATAGATATTTGATTAAAACATCTAGATATAAACATGATAATTTACTTTTTCATCCATTAGGAAAGTTTTCAAGGTTATTTTCAACGTTTTCGTGGAGAGAATTCTCCATTTATCTTGCGTTTTAAATTAATATTCTCTCTTTTGGGGATAATATCAAAATTTTAACTCCACTGTGACAAATTATCTCTCTTTTGAAGCATTTATAATGCATTGTTTTATTTCTGATTGGTTTTAAATAACTGGTTGAAGAAAACTTACTTTAAATATTTATGATCGAAAGTACTTAACACATTATGTTCGAGTACATTTCGCAGCGGAATTGTACCAGAAGCGGGCGTTTTACGCGGCAATTTAGTTATTCAGTTAAATCTCAATAGATCCATAATTATTTCATTTTTTAACCCACTTTTCGTATTTTATATAGAAATATATAAACACATATATAAATAGAAATATATAAATATTTCATAACAATTATCTTCGTTAAATTCACTCATTTTCGCAAGGATAAATAAAAAGTTAATTTTAAATTTAATTTTTTTTAATCAACCTTCCCGTTTTGTGGTTCCGCATCGACTGATGTAAAAACTAGTTTTTATTTGTCTAAATGTTTCCAGAATCTGTGTAGTAGACAAGAACGTTCGGCTTCATTTTCCTGTATATACCGTTATTTTTGTACCCACAAACAAACCATGGTACACTAATCCGTACTAGTTTGTGATCCGCTCTGAAGTATCAATCGTCAGAAAACGTACTAGTACGTGTCCCGCATTCAATGTTCTAAAATATAACAGTGTTCCATTTGACAAGTTAACGTTGGCTTGGGAGTGCTACGGTCTACTTTTTTTACAACATAAGAATTAATGAAACAGGGACCTACTGTTTAAGGTCGATACCGAACAGCCACGAACGTCCATTCCAAAGTGGGACTCGAACCCACGAAAACTGAAGCTCAGCCCTATAAGCACATCGTTCGGCAGCTTAGAATGGAAAAGAATGTTTTTTACTGCATCATACTAGTTGTTAGTGCTAGATAACACAATCTACAATTAGCACGACCTTAAGTCTGCTTTTTCTCACTATATTTAACAGCAATTTGGTTGAAATATCTAGTTCGAAATATGATAACTTACTATCTCACTTATTTCGAATATATTCAAGGTAATCTCTTATCTTAAGAAATTATCTCTCTTTTGAGGCATTTGTAACTCTTTATTTTACTTTGTATTGGTTTAAAATTACTGGTTTGAGAAAATCCACGTGCTTGTCATTGTAATGAAGTTCTTAAAGTGTAAGTATTTTAATGCTGTTTATTTTAGTTATGCATGGTTAGTTTTGTTTTTTAGGTGATCAAGGATCATCTTAATTATTCCAAAATATATAAGCGAAACATTAAACATTTTTTAAAGTATTTAAAATCAAATTGCCTACAGTTTAGAAATGTTACACTGAACAAGTTACTTTTGTTGTATTAACCCATTGTATGCGGGACATGTACTAGTACGTTTTCTGACGATTGATACTTGAGCGTGGGTCACGTAATAGTAGCTTTAGTGTAACAACATGGTTTGATTGTGGGTACAAAATTAACGGTATAGTGTAATGTACTGGAGATATGGTAAACGAAGCCGTCAATGAAACAGGCTGTAAAACTGTTTAATCTAGACTAAATATTTTATTTAGGGGAATTAATTATGTACAGCTATCTACAGTTTCAGTAGATTTCTAAATATTCTGGGATCTCGGGCTGAGAAGACATTCACACAATAAGGAGGCGTGGGTACTGGGTACAGTATGGCTAGGGCTTCTAAATCACTGGAATTGTTCGCTAATTAGTGCCGTTAATAAATGCTGACACTATCACCTCCGGGCTGACGATTAGTACAGTCGGCTTTCACAGCAAGGTTCTAAAGCTCAGAGTGCGTATCACGCTGGGGTTCGCGAAGGAAACTCGGGATGCAAGACGATCCAAAATGAGAGCAAGGGTCACTCTCAGCTACCTACGTCTATGCACGAAGTAAAAATAAAATAGTAAATAATGGGAATGGGATTCCCAAGTCGAATGTCGACTTCTTAGCTAACAGAGACGCTGGATGTCTCTAAACAAGCAAACTCCAGAAATCGGAGATACGAGCGGACTCCTCTCGAGCTCCACACAACAGCTCCATAAGCAACTCTCAAGAAGAAGCCTCAAGAAGAAAAAAGCCCCGTCTTGGCTCCGCCACTCTTCTTTTATAGCGGTCCCGGTTCCCTTCACGCGATTCTTCGGGAAATTTCCAGAAGCAGGATGATGCAATCTTGTGGTTACTTCCCGCCTGAATCAGCTGTTTCGATTCCATATGTGGCCGAAAAGCCGTCTTCAGATCAGCCGACCCAAACAACTTAAATGTCTTTCTCGCTACCGCTAATGGCACACATGTGGCACTGTAATTATTCACAATCATTTCACCGAGTCTTTTCACTCAACAGTCTCACAAAGTCTCAGACACTCTGGCTCCAGCACACGGACAGTTTTCAATTAAGTCCGGTATCTAGTACACAACGGGTATTATTAAACCACCCATTTTCTACCTGCCGCTAACTGTAGTTGTCCGCTGCGAAAGGTCACCTTCCGCTCCTCTTTCTTTAGGGTCATGTAACGGATCGTTACAATATACAGGAAAACGAAGCCGAATGTTCTTGTCTACTACATAGATTCTGTAAAATTTAGACAAATAAAAATTAGTTTTTACATCAGTCGATGCGGAACCACAGAACGGGTAAAAATTAAAACTATATACTACTATTTCTATTTGATTTTTCATATTTACGATACTATTATAAATTTATCTACTAAAAAATATATTTTTGTTTGCAAATATCTTATAGTTGTTATTAATATATTTGTTTATATATTTCACTATAAAATACGTAAAGTTCGTTTAAAAATTAAATAATTTTCGATATATTAAGATTTAACTGAATAATTAAATTGACGCTCAAAACGCCCGTTCCTGGTACAATTACGCTGCGAAATGTAACTGCACACAATGTGTTAAAAGGAAATATGTTTATGGAACACTGTTAAATTTTAGCACATTGTATGCGGGGCACCTACTAGTACGTTTTCTGACGATTGATACTTGAGCACGTGTCACGTACTAGTACGGGTTAGTATAACAACACGGTTTGTTTGTGTGCACAAAAATAACGGTACATACAGAAAAACGAAGCAGAATGTTCTTGTCTACTACAAAGATTCTAGAAAAATTTAGACAAATAAAAATTAGTTTTTACATCAGTCGATGATGAATCACAGAACGAGAAAAAATTAAAATTATATACTACTATTTCTATTTGATTTTTCATATTTACGATATTATTATAAATTTATCCATTAAAAATATTTTTTTTTTGTGTACAAAACTCTTATAGTTGTTATTTATATATTTGTTTATAAATTTAAATATAAAACACGCAAAGATGGTTTAAAAATGAAATAATTTTCGTTCTATTGAGATTTAACTGAATAACTAAATTGACGCTCAAAACGCCCGCTCCCGGTACAATTCCGCTGCGAAATGTACCAGCACACAATGTGTTAAAAGGAAATATGTTTATTTTAAACTATCAAGTTATAAAAGTTCTTAGAAGTAATTTTTTTTAATATAATTATGTCCATTTGTTTTCGGAGAATAAACTTTAGTAATCAGGTAAATAAAAGACAAAATTTAGAATAGGAAAATTTGGCAGATTTAATGCATAATACTTATCGTTAACACTAGATAAAGCACAATCTGCAATTTGCACCGACTTATGCCCACAGTATTTGACTATATTTGACAGATATTCTATTCTGTCAATGAATATCTGTCATGATAATTTACTTTTTCATACATTAGGAATATTTTCAAGGTTATTTTCAACGTTTTCTTGGGGAGAATTCTCCATTCATCTTGCGTTTTAAATTAATATTCTCTTAAAATTTTACCACCGATGTGACAAATTATCTCTCTTTTGAAACATTTATAATGTTTTATCTCTGATTGGTTTAAAATAACTGGTTTAAGAAATTTACTTGCTAGTCATTGTAATACGAAAAGAGAATTAGTTTATTTTAAACTAACAAGCTATTGTACAAGTACTTTTTATTACAAAATTAGTAATTATTTTTTAAATTTAAGTATACTATATTTTTTTCAAAGAATATAGAATTCGAGTAGAAAATAAAGTCTAAAATTAGAATGGAATATTTGCTTTTTATTACTTTATACTAATCGTTAACACTAGATAATATAATCTGCAATTACAACTGGATTCAGAAAATTTATGTGCTAGTCATTGTAATATGAAAAGAGGAATAGTTTATTTTAAATTATCAAGAGTTAGTGTACAAGTAATTTTTATTATAAAATTAGTAATTATTTTTTAAATATTAGTATACTATATTTTTTTGAAAGAATATAGTATTCGTGTAGAAAATAAAGTCTAAAATTAGAATGGAATATTTGTTTTTTATTACTTTATACTAACTTTTAACACTAGAAAACATAATCTGCAATTACAACTGGTTTAAAATAACTGGTTTCAGAAAATTTACGTGCTAGTCATTGTAATATGTAAAGAGAATTAGTTTATTTTGGACTATCAAGCTAGTGTACAAATAATTTTTATCATAAAATTAGTAATTGATTTTTTAAATATAAGTATACTATTTTTTTTTTCAAAGAATATAGAATCCGTGTAGAAAATAAAGTCTAAAATTAGAATGGAAAATTTTCCTTTCATTACTTTATACTAATTGTTAACACTAGAAAACATAATCTGCAATTACACCTGGTTTAAAATAACTGGTGTCAGCAAATTTACGTTCTATTCATTGTAATATGAAAAGAGAATTTGTTTTAAACTATCGACCTATTGTACAAGTACTTTTTATTATAAAATTAGTAATTATTTTTTTAAATATAAGTGTATTATTTTTTTTTCAAAGAATATGGAATTCGTGTTGAAAATAAACACTAAAATTTGAATGGAAAATTTGCTTTTAATTACTTTATGCTAATTTTTAACACTAGAAAAAATATGCAATTTCAACTGGTTTAAGAAAATTTACGTGCTAGTCATTATAATATGACAAGATAATTAGTTTATTTTAAACTATCAAGCTATTGTACATGTACTTTTTATTATAAAATTAGTAATTATTTTTTTAAATATAAGTATACTATTTTTTATAAAGAATATAGAATTCGTGTAGAAAATAAAGTCTAAAATTAGAATGGAAAATTTGCTTTTTATTACTTTATACTAATTGTTAACACTAGAAAACATAATGTGCAATTTCAACTGGTTTAAAATGACTGGTTTCGGAAAATTTACGTGCTAGTCATTGTAATATGAAAAGAGAATTAGTTTATTTTGAACTATCAAGCTAGTGTACAAGTAATTTTTATTATAAAATTAGTAATTATTTTTTTAAATATAAGTATAGTTTTTTTCAAAGAATATAGAATTCGTTTAGAAAACAAAGTCTAAAATCAGAATGGAATATTTGCTTTTTATTACTTTATACTAATTTTTAACACTAGAAAACATAATCTGTAATTTCAACTGGTTTAAATTAACTGGTTTCAAAAACTTTACGTGCTAGTCATTGTAATATGGAAAAAGAATTAATTAATTTTTAACTATCCAGCTACTGTACCGAAAGCTGCGCCAGTACGGCGTACGGACAAAACAGGGAAGGGGTTAAAAGTCTCCTGGGAAATAAAATCTTCCATAAGAAACAAGTGTTCATAAACTGCTACTACTTAGTAGTGATTGAATCTGAAATCTCAGACACTGGTACAAATAATGTACATGTATATGCGGAAATAACGTGATCAAAATTATAACACCTTCTCTGTCAGTTGAAAGTTCACGAGCAAGCACACAAACTTGACATTGCTTTTTACTATCAAGTAACACTCTACATAAGTTGAAGGACAACTTAGTTCATTAGGTATTCAAAGCGAACGGGATTGGTTAATACAGCTAATATAACACAAAAATTTCATCTTAGATACATTTTCCAAGGACGATATATAAACTACCATCTTATATAATGTTTGGGACCTTTATTTAAATTCATTAAAAATTCTCGAAAGAGGCATGCAACTGGATTCACCGTCCTTGACTTAGTTCTGTTCAGTTTTGTCCTCACCTACTAATAAACTTTCAGAGAAAGGAAAGACACTTTTACTGTCTGCAATATGTCTTATATGATAATCTTACATAATAAAACCTCAAGCTGTTTTCACCAAATAAAATAGTAATTTTCCTCGTCCCTAGCTACCGCTTATGTTTTACTGTACTTTTATCAATTTTCATACAGTCGAACACGTTTATAACGAGAACAAAGGGACAGTAACATTTACTCGTTAAATCCGAGTGCTCGTAATAAACGGGTCCTTAAGGCAGGCGTGCAACCAGAAGAGGGAGGCTTGGTAGGTCAATTTATTGAGTTTACTTAAATTTAATTAATACTTACTTACTTTAATTACATTAATTTAATTAAATAATTTTCTTAATGACAATTAATCCCCCTTCCCTAACCAGCAAAAAATTTCTAGTTTTTCTACAGTCTTAAAGAAGGGAAAAAATAAACGGAAAGAAAAATAAAGGAAAAATTTCTTACCAAAACATTTATTTTTTCATCAATCTACATATTTAAAATTGTAGTTTGTTAGCTTACTCTGAACTCGTTCAATATCTCTTTCCTGTGCTATTCCACATTAAGCCCCACCTATTGCACTGGATTTGTGAACCTACGAAAGTATCTACAAAAGTTTTTCCTACAAAAGTATTAAACCACAGAAAGACTAGAAAGATGAGAAAAAATATTGCTCGCTAAAACCAGGTCTTGTTCGTTAAAAGCGACTTCTGTTCCATTGACTTGACATTGATCCAATCAAATATTCTCGCTTACCTCTGTGAATCCGAGTTCTTGTTAAATCCGAGATCGTTATAAACGAGTTCGACCGTAGTTCATGCCTTGTGCCTATGACTTAGAGGTTTATATGGTAATCTTACATAATACAACCTCGAACTGGTTTTACTGAATAAAAACACTAAAAGTGAGATGCTTGTAAATTTCGTCGTCCCTGGCTACCAGCTCATGTTTTATTGTATTTTTATCAATTTTCATAGTTCATGCCTCGCGCCCATGTCTTAGAGATTTATATGATATCTTACATATAACAACCTCAGGCTGTTTTCACCGAATAAAAACACTAAAAGTGAGATGCTTGTAATTTTCGTCGTCCCTAGCTACCTCTCATGTTTTATTGTAGTTTTATCAATTTTCATAGTTCATGCCTCGCGCCCATGTCTTAGAGATTTATATGATATCTTACATATAACAACCTCAGGCTGTTTTCACCGAATAAAAACACTAAAAGTGAGATGCTTGTAATTTTCGTCATCCCTAGCTACCGCTCATGTTTTATTGTAGTTTTATCAATTTTCATAGTTCATGCCTCGCGCCCATGTCTTAGAGATTTATATGATATCTTACATATAACAACCTCAGGCTGTTTTCACCGAATAAAAACACTAAAAGTGAGATGCTTGTTAATTTTCGTCATCCCTAGCTACCGCTCATGTTTTTATTGTAGTTTTATCAATTTTCATAGTTCATGCCTCGCGCCCATGTCTTAGAGATTTATATGATATCTTACATATAACAACCTCAAGCTGTTTTCACCGAATAAAATAAAAATGAGATGCTTGTTAGTAATTTTCGTCGTCCCTAGCTACCTCTCATGTTTTATTGTAGTTTTATCAATTTTCATAGTTCATGTCTCGCGCTCATGTCTCAGAGGTTTATATGATACTATTACATAATACAACATCAAGCTGTTTTCATCGAAAAAAAAACACTAACAATGAGATGCTTGTTAGTAATTTTCGTCGTCATTAGCTACCTCTCATGTTTTATTGTAGTTTTATCAATTTTCATAGTTCATGTCTCGCGCTCATGTCTCAGAGGTTTATATGATAATTTTACATAACACAACCTCAAGTTGTTTTCACCTATTAAAATACTAAAAGTTAGATGCTTGTTAGTAATTTTCGTCGCCCCTAGCTACCGCGCATGTTTTATTGTAGTTTTATCAATTTTCATAGTTCATTCCCCGCTCCCATGTCTTAGAGGTTTATATGATAATCTTACAAAACACAGCCTTGATCTGTTTTCACCGAATAAAAACACTAAAAGTGAAATGCTTGTTAGTAATTTTCGTCGTCCCTAGCTACCTCTCATGTTTTATTGTATTTTTATCAATTTTCATAGTTCATGCCTCGCGCCCATGTCTTAGAGATTTATATGATATCTTACATATAACAACCTCAGGCTGTTTTCACCGAATAAAAACACTAAAAGTGAGATGCTTGTAATTTTCGTCATCCCTAGCTACCGCTCATGTTTTATTGTAGTTTTATCAATTTTCATAGTTCGTGCCACGCGCCCATGTCTTAGAGATTTATATGATATCTTACATATAACAACCTCAGGCTGTTTTCACCGAATAAAAACACTAAAAGTGAGATGCTTGTAATTTTCGTCGTCCCTAGCTACCTCTCATGTTTTATTGTAATTTTATCAATTTTCATAGTTCATGCCTCGCGCCCATGTCTTAGAGATTTATATGATATCTTACATATAACAACCTCAGGCTGTTTTCACCGAATAAAAACACTAAAAGTGAGATGCTTGTAATTTTCGTCATCCCTAGCTACCGCTCATGTTTTATTGTAGTTTTATCAATTTTCATAGCTTATGCCTCGCTCTTATGTCTTCGAGGTTTATATGATAATATTACATGATACAACCTCGATCAGTTTTCACCTAATAAAAACATTAAAAGTGAGATGCATGTTAGCAGATTTCATCGTCCCTAGCTACCGCTCATGTTTTATTCTAATTTTATCAATTTTCATAGATCATTACTAGCGCCCATATCTTAGAGGTTTATATGATGATCTCACATGATACTACTTCGAGATGTTTTCACCGAATAAAAACACTAAAAATTAGAGGCTTGTTAGCAGTTTTCATCGTCACGAGCTACCGCTCATGTGTTATTGTAGTTTTATCAATTTTCATATTTCATTCCTAGTGCCCATGTCATAAAGGTTTATATGATAATCTTACACGATACATCCTTAAGCTGTTTTCTCCGAATAAAAAGTAGTATTATAGTTTT
>CM063507.1:20729628-20734628 GCA_032207245.1 Pardosa pseudoannulata
TATATAATGTAATGGCCCGGAATTCAAGCACGTGACAAAAACCGCGTGGCCCTTTTTTTCTCTCCCGCTCCAACCGAGCTTTAGGTACTCACCGCTAGGGATGCGATGACGTTTTTTATATGATGTGTGTGTGTTTGCGTCTTGTGTGATGTATACAGTGTTGTTTTGTGGTGAAAAGAAGAAATAAATGTGTTTTTGTATTAAATGGTGCCGTCTTTGCGTGTCGACCATTATATTTGGCGCCCAACTCGTGGCCGAGTCCACTTCGAATTGAATTTTTTTGTGTGTGTGAAATTTCGGTTTTGAAAAAAGTGAAGCTCCTTTTTTAAAATGGAAAGTGCCTTCAAATGGTGTTTTCAAGTCGTCGATGGGGATAAAGTTATATGATTTGCTAGGAGTGTCTCCAAATGCTACAGATACGGAAATTAAAAAGCATAAAATGTTAGCTAAAGAATGTCATCCTGATAAAAATCCCAGCTGGTTTTATTTCATTTCTCTCCCAGTGGATAATTATTTCTCTATCATTTAAACCAAAACCAATATGCTTAATTTTATGTTCTGATTAATAGTTTTGATTTCTAAAACGATTTATGTTGATTATTGATTTATGTTGTTATGTGGAACTTTATGGTGTATGAGTATATTTTATTTTAGAATAACAACGTGTTTTGTGTGTCATATATTTTAAAATTTAAACAGTGAAAAGATATCTCAATTTATACTTTCGTTTCCGGTGTATGAAATAAATTAATGCAAGTAATTATAACTGCTTATTTATGAGCAAACACATTAATTATAATATAATTGAATTTATATTCTTTCCGTATTATTTAAAGTTGTTAATTATGATTTTGAATACTGATATTATGTTAATGCTTGATTTTGAATAATTCTGTTTAAAATCGTTACTTTTGATTTCACATTTTCTTTAAACATTGTGTGAATTTGTGACTTCTGGTTGTTATTTACGTAAAGTGAAAATTTATGATTATTTCGAAATTATTTTGATGTATACAAATATTATTTGTATATGCTTAATGTAAGCTTTATCGGTGAACCTAGTGTTTGGGGAACGGTATAGAACTTTTCGATTAGTGTATTCAAAATTTTAATTGCCGATCTTTTTAGTTAAAATTTTTAAAAATGGCAGAATTAAACAAAGCGCGTAAAGAAGAACTTTTCAAAATTGCTGTTGAAATGAATTTGGATGTACAAAATTCAATGAAGGTATTTGAACTTCGAGAAATGATAAAATCTTCCCCTCTTTATGAAGAGGATGTTATAAATTCCTTAGTACGAAATCAAATTGCGGTTAGTGAAGAAAAAAAAACAGCGTGAAGCTTTGGAAGAAAAACGTAGGGCAGAGGAGTTAAAATTGTGAACTTGAAAAGCTCAGATTGCAAGTGCAAAGCCAAAACGAAACCGGTGGAGCGGTAGGTGCTGATACAGCTAGATCATTTTCTCACCCGGAGGGTAGAATTGATGTGCAGAAGCTGTCGCCTACATTTAAGACAGATAGTGATGATATCACTCTGTTCTTTGTGCTCCTGGAAAGGCAGTTAAAGCTCTCTAAGGTTCCTGAGAATATGTGAGTGTCGTACTTACTCAGTGTTGTTCCAAGTTCGGTTTCAACTCTTATTGCCCGGGAATCGGAAGAAAATGCTTCTAGTTTCCCTCACTTTAAAGAATTGTTATTAAAACGCTTCAAACTTAGTGCAGAAAAGTTTAGGCAGCTGTTCTTTTCTCATCGCAAGCTTAAATAGATTACCTGGCGAGATTATCATTTCGAATTACGAGCTTATTTCGAAAATTGGTTCAAAGTGCTTAATGTTACGTCTTTCGAAACCTTACAAAATTTGATCCTAGCTGATTAAATGAAACGGCATGTTTCCTCCGAGTGTAAGGAACATATGCTAGATGAATGGGAAAACCTCACTTCTCCAGATATTCTAGCTGAAAAACTGGATGCTTATGAAAATATAAGGTCCACGCTTGCTAAGAGAGATCCTGTTAGAGGTAGCAGTAAGAAAGAGTATATTCATAGAGAAGGTTTCAAGAAATCGAATACACCTCATGTTCCAGGTATGTCCAGGCCTAATCTCACAATTACTAACAGACAAAAAGAAAACGCTATTGCCTGTTACGGGTGTGGAAAACCGGGTTTCATTAAGCGAAAATGTCCGGACTGTTCTTCTGTGGTTAAAAAGGAAAATGTGCAAGCACAGCGACTTCTGCTATATAGTTGTAACTCTGCAACCGTTTCTGCTCCAAATGTGCTTATTACACTCTGCAACAAAAAGGTGTTGGTGTGTGCAGATACACGGGCAAATCGCTCAATTGCAGGCGAACGCGTGCATAAATTGTTTAAAGAAACTGGCATTACCTTGAATCCCAGTACACATCATGTAACGTTGGCCGATAAAATCACCCAGGCTCGAGAAACTCTCTCTGCTATCGTGCCAGTAGAAATTGAAGAAAGAATTTTTGAAACTGAGTTTATTATTTTACCTCATGCAATAGGTAATCGAACACTCTTAGGTATGGATTTCCTGCACAAGGCTAACATAGTTCTAGATACTGCTAAAAGGACATGGTATTTTGGTGATACGCCTAGAAAAAGATATCCATTTGTAGAGGTATTTTGACGCAAAAGATGAAATCCCAGTTGCCGCGGTCAAGGTTAATCCATACGAGTTGCGCAAAGACGAAGGGAAAAATCTAACATCTGAACAAAGGACGCAACTTAATTCTCTTTTGAAAGAGTTTGAGAAGTGTTTCCATCCAGGGGGAGAGACAACACCATACGTAGAGCATCGTATCAACACAGGAGATAGTGCTCCTATCGCAATGCTGCCATATCGGATGACCCCTATCAAGAAAGAAATTCTTAAAAAGGAGACAGATAATCTCTTGGCTCAAGGAACTATAGAAGAATATGAGTCTCCGTATGCTTCACCGGTGGTCCTAGTTCCAAAACCTGATGGTAGCATGAGGTTATGCATAGACTATAGGAAAATTAATGCCGTTACCATACCAGACACTTATCCCTTTCCGAGAATGGATGATCTTCTTCAAGAAGCCAAACATACTTCCTTCATGTCCACTCTCGACCTTCGATCTGGGTATCACCAAATTAGAGTCTACCCATCAGATCAAGATAAAACTGCCTTTGTTTGTCCATTTGGAACCTACCAATACTTGAAAATGCCTTTCGGACTTCGAAATGCGCCTGCCATTTTTCAAAGGTTAATTGACCAATTTAGAAGTGGTTTAAAGGATATCCTTGCTTTGTCATACTTAGATGACATTATTATTTTGTCAGATACATTCGAGAAACAAGCCTCTGATCTGAAAGCAGTAGAAATGTCATTTTGCTTGTGAAAAAGTTAAATATTTAGGGCATTGGATAACGCCTAGAGGACTAGAAGTAGTTCGTGCAAAGGTAGAAGTTATAGTTAGAATACCTTCACCAAAAACAGTTAAACAAGTTCAGTCATTCCTCCAAACATGTTCTTGGTATCGACGCTTTATTCCACAGTTTGCTGATATTTCTAGACCCCTCAGCAATCTGACAAAGAAGAAAATGGTTTGGAGATGGGAAGAAACAGAAGAAAATGCCTTCAAAACTCTGAAAGAATGCCTCATAACACCCCCAGTGTTAAAACAAGCTGATGGTACTAAACCATTTATCCTCAGAACAGACGCCAGTAACTATGCTTTGGGGGTGGTGCATCTCCAAGGAGATGACAAAACGTCTGAACATCCGATTGAATACACTAGTCGTCTCCTCACCGACGCTGAAAGAAATTATTTAACCACTGAACGAGAAGCACTAGCTGTCATTAAAGTTTCCTACCGGAAGGTTAGCCCGGTGGTCTCTGTAAGTCCAATCGTATAACTTAAATATTGATTATTTTCCAGGAAAATCCAATGTTGTAGCGGACATGTTGTCGCGACCGGTTTGTAGTTCCCAGTTCAACTCTGGTGAAATGTGTCATTTCGTCGGTGTCGATATGCCAACTAGAAGTCCCAGCAGCATTCGTGAATCTCAATTAAGTGATGAAAATTTAAAGAAAATAATTGAATGTTTTGAAAATGATCAAAAAGATGAAAATTTTGTAAATTGGACAGAAAGGGGATACCTTATGAATCAAGGAATATTGTATAGATATGCACCTGATTCCGACGCCGAAGAGGCTCAACTTGTTATACCTGCCCAAGAGAGACAAAATATTCTACACTTGCATCATGATGTTTCCACTGCTGGACATTATGGTGAAAAGGGAACCTACCAGCGTATAGCCCGAAGATATTATTGGACTGGGATGAAGTCATACATTTCAGATTACGTGAAGAATTGTGCAGAATGTTGTCGTTTCAAGGCAACTAATCAAAAACCTGCAGGACTGTTGAGAACCCCTGCATATGCTCAAAGATTTGAAACTCTTAGTATTGACTTGTTTGGTCCTTTGCCAGAAAGTAAGAGAGAACAAAAGTGGATCTTCATAGTACAGGATTATGCCACAAAGTGGGTAGAGTTATTTCCTTTAATTTCAGCCACTGCTCGTGAGTGTGCCACTACTTTGATTGAAGAAGTTTTCTTCAGATATGGAATTCCACGAAAGTTAATCAGTGACAATGGTCCACAATTTGTAAGCGCGGTTCTCCAACAAGTGTGTTGTACTCTTGATATTAACCAAGTACTAACTCCTGTGTATCATCCCCAGGCCAATCCCATCGAACGAAAAAACAGAGACTTGAAGCCTCGTCTTGCCATTCTGGTGGGTGACGCTCACGACACATGGGCAGATAAACTCCCAAGTATCCGTTTCGCTTTAAATTCTGCTAAGTCAGACACTACAGGTCATACAGCAGCGTGTCTACAGTTTGGACGTGAAATGCGAACAATTGACGACGTTGTTCGCGATTTAAAGGCTGATATAGACAATGCCAATTTTGTTCCAGAGATAACTCCTTACTTGAAACGTCTGTCTAGAATA
>CM063507.1:20749628-20772128 GCA_032207245.1 Pardosa pseudoannulata
GAAAAAGTATACACAAGAGGAAAAACAACTATGCTGCATGTTGAAATTATTCCTACTTAGTAAAGTAATTCTTAGAAGAAAAAATATAAAAAATGCTACTAAAGACAGCAGGATGAATACAGCTAGTGAAGTTTCAATGTGATGACAGGTTGGTAAGTGGTGTGACAATGGATGGAAATTGTTACTTATCTATAAATGACTGTATTAGTTGCCTATCAGTTATAACAGCAAAGTATTAGATATTGAAATAATCTGATACTTTTGCATTTGCAGTTTAATGTTGCTGGCATAGCAATCTGTTGAGCAAAAAAAAAAAAGGTTATTAAATTCAATGTGTAGCAAAAACCACAAGAAGCTGTAAAATCACATCATAAGATTTTTGATTCAAAATGTAATAAATTATAGGCATATGAGTTTCATACGATAGGATATTGCAGAAAAGAGGAAACAACTGATTGTGTAAATTTCGACATTCAAGCATATATTGTTATTGATTGTGAAATATATAAATACTGCCATGAATTTCAGAAAACTGCAGCAAATTAAGAAAATGAATCTGCTGAATTTTTTGTGTGCTAAGAAGGTGGTGTCAGTTCTGTCCTATCTTGGTTAGATGCCTGAGATGACATAAGACTTATATTCATATGCTTGTCGGTGCACATAAAATAGGTTCATGGTCACAATATTCACAAAATTCAAATGATACCTCTGGCGGTAGAACACAAAAATGTGTTAAGTAATAATAGTTCACATTCCGCAAACACAATTGAAATTGTTAAATAAAGTGTGTTTTAAAGTAAACATTGAGTTTTTTGTTTTATTTTAAATTTGTAAAGTTTCCTTCATTAATTAAAAGGTAAGTGATATATTTGGTTATTCTTCTGCTTACTTAGACTATGATAAGTGATAATAAATATTTAATGTTCATACTCAGTGAACAGGAAAAAAAAAAGTATCTTCCTGAGTAGATTTTTTGAATTTTACTCTTTGTATATTATAATGTATCCCTGCCTAGTATAAAACAAAAATAGTGAACCATTTATTCTAGTAACAGGGTAAAATAAAAAGTGCTTACTCACACATCACAGTAATTCAGATTTAATTACAATTCTGTATTGGTTTTATTTTAAGAAATTTGTGAGTAATGCTACATTACAAATAAACTTTCTGAATAGACTTATTGCATTTTATATTAGCACTGTTTGTATATTATAATGTATCCCTATATGATATAATATAGTGAGTTATTTATTCTATTTTATTAACAGGATACAAAAGAATTGCCAATTAACACAATATCAGAGTAATGTGGATTTAGTTATTACAATTCTGTATTGGTTTTAAGAAATTTTTAAGTAATGCTACATTACGAATAAGTAAACTTTCTGAATAGAGTATTGCATTTTTTAATTTTACTGTTTGTATATTATAATGTATCCCTACATAATATAATAAAAATAGTGAGTTATTTATTCTATTAAGAGGATACAAAACAATTGCCTATTAACACAATATCAGAGTAATGTGGATTTAGTTATTAAATTTTATTGGTTTTATTTAATTTTTAAGTAATTTTAATTACGAATAAGTAAACTTTCTGAATAGAGTATTGCATTTTTTAATTTTACTGTTTGTATATTATAATGTATCCCTACATGATATAATAAAAATAGTGAGTTATTTATTCTATTAAGAGGATACAAAACAATTGCCTATTAACACAATATCAGAGTAATGTGGATTTAGTTATTACAATTCTGTATTGGTTTTATTTTAAGAAATTTTTAAGTAATGCTACATTACGAATAAGTAAACTTTCTGAATAGAGTATTGCATTTTTTAATTTTACTGTTTGTATATTATAATGTATCCCTACATGATAAAATAAAAATAAGTTATTTATTCTATTAAAGATAAAAAAGATTGCCTTTAACAAATATCAAGTGGTATGCAATTTATATTATTTAATAATTTTTAAGTAACCAATAGCAATAATAAAACACATACTGTATTTGCATTAATTTAGAAAATTGCTTTATTATAAATGACTAGCTATTAATATATTAAAAAATTTTAATTTATTATTCAAGAGGAAAATTGCATAAAAATAGCAGTTTTTAAAGCTTTTCCACAGGAAAAATACATTTTTTTACATAATTCCAAATTTTGTAATTCTCATATTTTAAGAATATTTGAATGTGTAATTTCTATACTTCTTCAGGATATCTTAAATATTTTAATGTATCCAATTTTATAATTCTATAATAGTATGAACTGACATCATAAATATATTTTATTTTTTCTTTTTGTTATAAAGAAAAAAATATTTAATAAAATTTGTTAATTGTTAATATATATTAAAATAAATATTACAACAGCAATCAAATGAAAATACTTATTTACAGTAAACAGATATATAGAAAATTGCTTTTTATGAAATGACTTTCATACTAATACTATTAAAAAAAAAAAAAAAAAAAAAAAAAAAAAAAAAAAGATAATTTGAGCAGGAAAAAAAAATTTTTTAAAATTTTTTATTTACACAATAAAAGAATTTTAAAAGCTTTAAAGCATTTTTCTACAATTCAAGTTTTATTCTTCAGAATATCTGAATTTATTTAATTTCTATAATTCTTAAAAATTTGTGTAAGTATTAGAATATATCCAATTATCTCAAAATTTTCTCTAAAAAAAAAATCTTAAGAATAATTAAGTTATTTCCACATAAGCACATAAAGAAAATTTTCAGATTATATTCTTAAGATTTTCTGCAGATTAAATTCTTAAGATTTTCTGCAGATTATTTTCTTAAGATTTTCTGCAGATTATTTTCTTAAGATTTTCTGCAGATTATTTTCTTAAGATTTTCTGCAGATTATATTCTTAAGATTTCTGCAGATTCTTATTCTTAAGAAAATCTTAAGATTTTAGGCTTAAGATGTGGGCCAAATAACTTAAGATTTTCTTAAGATTTTTTTTTGAGAAAATCTTGAGATTTTTTCTAGTAGGGTATGTACATACATATACATATACATACATACACACATATATATATGTATATATATATATATATATATATATATATATATATATATATATATATATATATATATATATATATATATATATATATATATATATATATATACATACATATACACATACATAAGTATAGATATATACATACATATATATACATACATATACATATATATACGTATACATATATATACATATACATACATATACATATATATACATATATATATGTATATATAGATATACATATACATATACATACATATAAACATACATATACACATACATAGGTATACATATATATACATATATAAATACACATACATATATATGTATATATTATATACTATATATATATATATATATATATATATATATATATATATATATATATACATATATACATATAATGCATATGCATATATATACATGTATTTATATATATATATATATATATATATATATATATATATATATATATATATATATATATATATATATATATATACGTATAAGTATATGTATAGTTCTTCCCAGATTTTAATTTTTTTAAATTTTTAAACTCCAAATTCCGTTAAAATTTCGATTCGCAGAAAAACTTCGATTTAATATAAAAATTTTGTTTCAAATTGTGGTTACGTGATTTTAATTTCTTTCCATTTGGTGTACACTTCTTATATATATATTTTTTTAAATACACTACTCGAAAAGACTAACTAAATATTTTTTTTTGCATTTAGAGTGTTGTTAAGGAACTTCAGTTTAAAAAAATGCAGTCATATTTAATTTATGAGGAATTAGAAATAGAGGGCTTGACGGAAGATGGGTGAATGGATAAGGCATCAAATTTGGTACGGGAGTTTGTGTGTTTGAGCAACCAACGAAAAATAAGATGTAATAACTAAAATTTTAAACCTCCCAAGGTACTATGCAGTCTACAATGCTAAAGGAAAACAAGTCTAACCTTGCCGAACTATAAAAAATCAATTTTTATCTATCTAAAAATGTCCTTAAAAGTTCAGTTTTTTTTCCACGAATCTGTAATTAAAATGAATAAATTATTAGCTAAAACAAACTTCACGGAAAAAACGAGACTTTTCTTATCTCGCTTCACAATATTTGTTTTGATTTGAGGAGGAAAATTATCTTGAAATATCATATTACATCAAATAAAATTCATTATTATTCAGCTGACACGTCCAATCAACTGTGAATGATAACGGACTTTTAAATCGTTGACGATATGTTTCGTTTCATCGCCTCCGGTATTATAACATAATTTCTGCTTCAACAATTTCCTTTTACAAGCATTTAATTTCCCCGAATTAACAATTTCCAACTAATGCCCGTCCTTTACCTTTCTTTTATCCATCTTCACCTGTCATATCAAAATTGAATCGTTGACTTTATGTTTCGATCCATAGCGTCCGGTATTATGACATGATATTTGCTTCAAAAATTTCCTTTTACAAGCATTTAATTTCCCAGAATTAACAATTTCCAGCTAATTCGCGTCCTTTTCCTTTCTTTTATCCATATTCAGTCATATTAAAATCGGATCGTTGACTATATGTTTCGATTCCTCGCCTCCAGTATTATGACAATTGCTTCAACAATTTCCTTTTACAAGCATTTAATTTCCATGAATTAACAATTTCCAACTAATGCCCGTCCTTTACCTTTCTTTTATCCATCTTCAATTGTTATATCAATTTCGAATCTTTGAGTATATGTTTCGATTCACCGCCTCTTGTATTATGACATGATTTTTCCTTCAAAAATTTCCTTTTACAAGCATTTAATTTCCAAGAATTAACTATTTCCAACTAATTCCCGTCTTTTACCTTTATTTTATCCATATCCACCTGTGGTATTAAAATTGAATCGTTTACTATATGTTTCGATTCCTAACGTCCGGTATTATGACATGATTTTTGCTTCAACAATTTCCATTTACAAGCAAAGCATTTAATATCCCAGAATTAACAATTTTTAACTAATTTCCGTCCTTTACCTTTCTTTTATCGATCTTCATCTGTCATATCAAAATTGAATCGTTGACTATATGTTTCGATTTCTCGCCTCCGGTATTATAACATAATTTCTGCTTCAACAATTTCCTGTTACATGCATTTAATTTCTCCGAATTAACAATTTCCAACTAATGCCAGTCTTTTACCTTTCTTTTATCCATCTTCACCTGTCATATCAAAATTGAATCGTTGACTTTATGTTTCGATCCATCACGTCCGGAAATATGACATGATATTTGCTTCAACAATTTCCTTTTACAAGCATTTAATTTCCCAGAATTAACAATTTCCAGCTAATTCCCGTCCTTTACCTTTCTTTTATCAATATTCAGCCATATCAAAATCAGATCGTTGACTATATGTTTCGATTCCTCGCCTCCAGTATTATGACATGATATTTGCTACCACAATTTCCTTTTACAAGCATTTAATTTCCATGAACTAACAATTTCCAACTAATGCCCGCCCTTTACCTTTCTTTTATCCATCTTCACCTGTTATTTCAAAATCGAATCGTTGACTATATGTTTCGATTCATCGCCTACGGTATTATGACATGATTTTTGTTTCAACAATTTCCTTTTACAAGTAAAGGATTCAATTTTCATGAATTATCAATTTCCAATTAATTCCCTCATTTACCTTTCTTTTATCCATCTTCCCCTGTCATGTCAAAATTGAATCGTTGACATGATGTTTCGATCCATAGCGTCCGGTATTATGACATGATATTTGCTTCAACAATTTCCTTTTACAAGCATTTAATTTCCCAGAATTAACAATTTCTAGCTAATTCGCGTTCTTTTCCTTTCTTTTATCCATATTCAGTCATATTAAAATCGGATCGTTGACTATATGTTTCGATTCCTCGCCTCCAGTATTATGACAACTGCTTCAACAATTTCCTTTTACACGCATTTAATTTCCACGAATTAACAATTTCCAACTAATGCCCGTCCTTTACCTTTCTTCTATCCATCTTCAATTGTTATATCAAAATCGAATCGTTGAGTATATGTTTCGATTCACTGCCTCCGGTATTATGACATGATTTTAGCTTCAACAATTTCCTTTTACAAGCATTTAATTTCCCAGAATTAACAATTTCCAGATAATTGCCGTCCTTTACCTTTCTTTTAACCATATTCAGTTCTATCAAAATCGGATCGTTGACTTTATGTTTCGATCCATCGCCTCCAGTATTATGGCATAATTTTTGCTTTAACAATTTCCTATTACACGCATTTAATTTCTACCAATTGACAATTTCCGACTAATGCCCGTCCTTTACCTTTCTTTTATCCATCATCACCTGTCATATCAAAATTGAATCGTTGACTCAATGTTTCAATCCATCGCCTCCGGTATTATGACATAATTTTTGCTTCAACAATTTCCTTTCACAAGTAAAGCCTTTAATTTTCAGGAATTATCAATTTCCAATTAATTCCCTCCTTTACCTTTCTTTTATCCATCTTCACCTGTCATATCAAAATGGAATCGTTGACTATATGTTTCCTCGCGTCCGGTATTATGACATGATTTTTGCTTTAACATTTTCCTTTTACAAACAAAGCATTTAATTTCCCAGAATTAACAATTTTTAACTAATTCCCGTCCTTTACCTTTCTTTTATCCATCCTCACCTGTGATATCAAAATTGAATCGTTGACTATATGTTTCGATTCCTCTCCTCCAGTATTATGACATGACTTTTGCTTCTACAATTTCCTTTACAAGCAAAGCCTTTAATTTCCCCAAATTAAGAAGTTCCAATTAATTCCCCTCCTTTACCTTTCTTTTATTCATCTTCACCTGTGATATCAAAATTGAATCGTTGACTATATGTTTCGATTCCTCGCCTCCGGTATTATGACATGACATATGTTTCTACAATTTCCTTTACAAGCAAAGCCTTAAATTTCCCCGAATTAACAATTTACGACTAATTCCCGTCCGTTACCTCTCTTTTATCCGTCTTCAACAGTCATATCAAAATCGAATAGTTGACTATGTGTGTCAATTCATCGCCTCCGGTATAATGACATGATTTTTGCTTCAACAATTTCCTTTTACATGTATTTAGTTTCCAATAATTAACAATTTCCAACTAATTCCCATCCTTTACCTTTCTTTTATCCATCTTCACCTGTGATATCAAAATCGAATCGTTAACTATATGTTTCGATTCATCGTGTCCGGTATTATGATATGATTTTTCCTTCAACAATTTCCTTTTACGAAAAAAGCATTTAATTTCCCAGACTTAACAATTTTTAACTAATTCTCGTCCTTTACCTTTCTTTTATTCATCTTCACCTGTGATATCAAATCCGAATCGTTGACTATATATTTCGATTCATCGCCTCTGGTATTAGAACATGATTTTTACTTCAACAATTTACTTTTACAAGTATTTAATTTCCACGAATTAACAATATCCGTCTAATTCTCGTCCTTTACCTATCTTTTATGCATTTTCACCTGTCATATCAAACTTGAATCATTGACTGTATGTATCGATTCATCATGTCAGGTATTATGACATAATTTTTTCTTCAACAATTTCCTTTTACAAGCAAAGCATTTAATTTCCCCGAAATAACAATGTTCAACTAATTCCCGTCCTTTACCCTTCTTTTATTCATCATCATCTGTGATATTAAAATTGAATCGTTAACTATATGTTTCGATTCATCGTGTCTACGGTATTATGACATGATTTTTGCTTCAACAATTTTCTTTTAGAAGTAAAGCATTTAATTTCCCCGAATTAACAATTTCTAACTAATTCCCCTCCTTTACCTTTCTTTTATTCCTCTTCACCTGTCATATCAAAATCGTATCGTTGACTGTACGTTTTGATTCATCTTGTCCGGTATTATGGCACGATTTTTGCTTCACCAATTTCCATTTACAAGCAAAATATTTAATTTCCCCTAATTAACAATTTCCATTTAATTTCCGTCCTTTACCTTTTTTTTTTATTCTCTTCACCTATCATATCAAAATCGAATCGTTAACTATATGTTTCGATTCATCGTGTCTAGTATTATGACATGATTTTTGCTTCAACAATTTTCTTTTAGAAGTAAAGCATTTAATTTCCCCTAATTAACAATTTCCATTTAATTTCCGTCCTTTACCTTTTTTTTTTATTCTCTTCACCTATCATATCAAAATCGTATCGTTGACTGTATATTTTGATTCATCGTGTCCGGTATTATGACATGATTTTTGCTTCAACAATTTCCATTTACAAGCAAAGCATTTAATTTCCCATAATTAACAATTTCCGACTAATTCCCGTCCTTTACCTTTCTTTTATCCATCTTCACCTGTCACATCAAAATCGAACTTTACTCAACCCACCGCTGGAAGAATTTGTGTTAAAGCCTCCAATTCAACCTTGAAAAATCGCTTTCCCTTTCTTTTTTTTTATAGCCTCTGTTGGTTTTTCGTGTTTTTTTTTAGGAGAGTGATTAAAAAGAACAGGATTTTTCTCTAACAGACCTACAGAAAGTGAAGGTCAAGCTGATATAAAGCGACGAAAAAAATTTTAGTTTTATGTAAGGGGTTCTTCGCAACTGTATATCGTTTGATAATTCAAATAATGAATTGCTTCATTTACCTGATATATATATATATATATATATATATATATATATATATATATATATATATATATATATATATATATATATATATATATGTATATATATATATATATATATATATATATATATATATACATATATATATATATATATATACATATATATACATATATATATATATACATATATATATATATATATATATATATATATATATATATATATATATATATATATATATATATATATATATATATATACTGGATGATTAGAAAATGAGTATACTTTATGCATTTGAAAAAGTTGAAAAGCATTTATATATACTGCATATATTGTTACGCATATATATATATATATATATATATATATATGTTATATATCACATGTACCTGTATACACACACTTATATATATATATATATATATATATATATATATATATATATATATATATATATATATATATATATATATATATATATAAATACATATATATCCATGTATACCCATATATATATGTGTGTGTGTTATATCACATATCCATGTATACACACACACTTATATATATATATATATATATATATATATATATATATATATATATATATATATATTTATATATATACAAACATATATATATATATATCCATGTATACCCACATATATATATATATTTATATACATATATATATATATATATATATATATATATATATATATATATATGTATATAAATAAGCTTAAGTACACACCTGTTGTACATTCTTTGTTACTATAATAATACAACTAATTTCTAGTACTCAGTAAAGATTGGAATGAAAGATAAATATATATATCTTACAGTGAATGCCCGAAATTGGAGAATGTCCACAAACACCAAATAATTTGGTGAAAGACCGAAAGTTTGATTATATTCTTATATATTCGGACTATCACTGGTGTACGTAGACAATCAGAGACGTAACTTGGTAGTTTCAACTGGAGGGGGCAAAAGTTTTCAGTAATGAATATTCGATTATTCTAAAATGGTAATGTTTTAAGCCTTTTTTAACTATTATTTTTATTATTGTTTATTTAGTTATAATGGCAAGAGCTTAATAAACCTTCAAAATCGATGCAAAATACCGGGTGGCCATAATTAAACTGACAGTGCTCACAGTGTTCTGTAGTGCGATCCATTTCCGAGAATGTCGCCACATTTTGTAAGAATATTAACCCATATTAGACCGCTGTCCTATAAACAGGACAGCAAATAAAATTCAATTTAATAATAAAGTTATAAATATTTTCTGAGTTGATTTTATTTTAACACCTTTAAAATAGACACACTTTAGCATAGTAACAAAAAAACTGAGAAATCAAATTATATTGTTTTGTAAAATTTATTTTCAGCAACGTCTTAAAAATTATCATTTTTTAATCTTTAATTTTATATTTATTATTATTATTTTTTAAACATTGTGGAGGTTACTTTTAGTTTAAAAACAGAGCTAATAATGTAGCTGAAAGTTTTTGTTGAAAAATATATTTTACATGTGTGTTTTGTAAGTATAAAAAAGGTGCCCTAAAATTAAGGCGACGGTACAATCCTGATAATTTTTCTATGAATTCGATATTGCATTGATAGCTCTCATTCTTTTCTTATCTTTCAATGAAAACCAGTTTAAACACCTGCTCACACATCTGGACACAACAAGGGGTAAATAGATGTCTATTCTATTCAGAAAACTGGAGATTTTTTTCAAGATAAACTTACTCTCTTACTGCCAGTTCAATAACTGCAAGAAAAAACCTACAACAGTATGCTTAAAATGTAATGTTGGACTTTGTTTTGACTGTTTCCCCAAATTTTATCTATGAATCAGCCTAATGCAATGTAAGTGATATTTGTTGAGTTTTAGTAGTGTAATGGACCGTTGTCCTATTCATAGAACAGCCAATTACATAAAAAATTAAAAATATTTTTTCAAAATTTTGGTTTTATATACTTAGTTACACCATATTAATGATATGGATTAAGTTTTAATAACTTACAGAAATATTTAGTTGGTGTGGTACAATATGGGTTAAACAAGACGTGGGACGAAAGATTCCGCGATAAAAAAAATTAATTCCAATTTAGTTTTTAATTACTGGTAGTAGCATAATTCCACGCTCATAAAATTTTTAGTCTTTTCTGGCAAAAACATCTTTATCAGCTTCAACCGTCTTTCCCGAACGTGGTGCATCTTCGACATCAAAATTGCCGGATCGAATTTAGCGAACCAGTTCTGGCACTGGCGTACTGTCAACACACCTTCTCCATACACATCGGTCAATATCTTTCTGACTTGAACAGCATTTTTACCATTTCTGCAGTAAAAGAGTAAGATATGTCGAAAATGCTGCTTACCGCTCTCCATATTTAAAAGGGCACCAACCAAAAACTACTGAGTAGAATTAATTGGAAATTTTCACACACAAGCCTTGCTATATGAGCTCTCAAAGCATTGAAAAATTATACGGCTTAAATGTGAAGTTGGGTGCAAAAAAAATACAATTAAATCCTCTGTCGGGAAAAAACGAAATTACTTTCCGAACAACCCAATATTTTTATTAGGGTGTTTTTAGATAAATTAGAAAAAAAATGACACCCATTATTTCCGTTCATTCCCCAGGGCACTAGAAAAATGGAATAAAATTTCAGTAATTAATCAGTTCTCCTTCTTCTTTTTCTTTGAAACCTTCACCAATTTTTTTAGCCATTTTGCTTTCTACAGATGATTGTAATCTAACGTCTTGGGTGGGATCTACGCAAGCGCAGTAGATTTTACGATGATACAAATTGCCTGAAGGTGTACTTCACATACCATCCAATGCAAATAATGAACATCATTTATTTTACAAATCTTTAGAAAGCCATTATTGCATATTCCCTTATCTAAAATAAAAGTAATTTCTAGCACCCGCTAAATATCAGAATTAGAGATACACGCATATATCGATGTAAATATATTCAGTGGGATTTTTTAGGTACGTTTAGAATAAGGAAAAAAATACACCTGCTGTCCCGATTAATTCCATGGGTCACTCGAAAAATTGCATAAAATTTCGGCAACCTGAGATATTCATTTTTCTTTCTTTTGATCTCTCGAACTTTCGCCATTTTTTTTTCACCGCTTTGCTTTCTATAGGTGGTTGTAATCTGTCGACATAGTTGAAATTTACGCAAATGCAGTAGATCTTCCGATAATATAAATTGCTTAAGGGTATTCCTCGTGTCCCATCTAAAGCAAATAATGAATTGCATCATTTATCTTACAAAGCATAGGAACACATCTATTATTATTCACCGTTTCTAAAATAAAACTAGTTTTTAGAGCTCAGAGAAGATTATTCGTCTACGGTATCCGTCTACGTTAAAAACGTCATTTTTTGCCAAAACTTCATAATTTTTCTTTTATCTCTCTGTTGTAAAATTTCAACTTTTAGGTTTCTAAATCTGTTTTTGTTTTGTCTCTAAGGCATTTTAAAGAAAAGTTACATCTATTTAAACATCAGTGACAGCTCTCAAAACAAAACGGAAGTAGCAACTTCGGAACCGGAAGTTGTGAATTTAAAGCCTTTTAAAGAGCATTTTTTGGACAAAACTTTTTAAATTTTCATGAAGATTAGTTTAAACATTTTTCTAGTATTTTTAATAATTAGCAACTTGGCAATTAGAAAGTTTTGAAGCAAGAAAGTGTGGGGAATTTTAAACATGTATTTTAATTTTTTAATAGTTAAAGTTGCTTTCATAAACTTCAAATGCGTTTTTCTCAGAAAGGTATTTTTAATAAAATGTTGAAACTTGAAATGTGATTTCTCAAAAAGTTCTTAAAATATTTTGTTGAAAATTATTATGAATGCTTTTGATAGTATTTACTAGTAAATGACCTAAAAGTTTTAAATTTGGATAATTTTTAATGATGTTATAGTTAAATATAAAGTTAATGAAAATTCGTTAAAAATTCAATGTGTATGATTTTGAAAGACCAACATTTTTTATCAAATGTAAATTAAAGATTTTAGGTGATTCACAAGTTGTGAATTTAAAGCCTTTTAGACAGCATTTTTTGGACAAAACTTTTTAAATTTTCATCAAGATTAGTTTAAACATTTTTCTAGTATTTTTAATAGTTAGCAACTTGGCAATTAGAAAGTTTTGAAGCAAGAAAGTGTGGGGAATTTTAAACATGTATTTTAATTTTTTAATAGTTAAAGTTGCTTTCATAAACTTCAAATGCGTTTTTCTCAGAACGGTATTTTTAATAAAATGTTGAAACTTGAAATAGAATTTCTCAAAAAGTTCTTAAAATATTTTGTTGAAAATTATTATCAGTGCGTTTGATAGTATTTACTAATAAATGGCCTAAAAGCTTTAAATTTGGATAATTTTTAATGATGTTACACTCATAGTTAAATATAAAGTTAATGAAAATTCGTTAAAAATTCAATGTGTATGATTTTGAAGGACCAAAATTTTTTACCAAATGTAAATTAAAGATTTTAGGGGATTCACAAGTTGTGAATTTAAAGCCTTTTAGACAGCATTTTTTGGACAAAACTTTTTAAATTTTCATCAAGATTAGTTTAAACATTTTTCTAGTATTTTTAATAATTAGCAACTTGGCAATTAGAAAGTTTTAAAGCAAGAAAGTGTGGAGAATTTTAAACATGTATTTTAATTTTTTAATAGTTAAAGTTGCTTTCATAAACTTCAAATGCGTTTTTCTCAGAACGGTATTTTTAATAAAATGTTGAAACTTGAAATGGGATTTCTCAAAAAGTTCTTAAAATATTTTGTTGAAAATTATTATGAATGCTTTTGATAGTATTTACTAGTGAATGACCTAAAAGTTTTAAATTTGGATAATTTTTAATGATGTTACACTCATAGTTAGATATAAAGGTAATGAAAATTCGTTAAAAATTCAATGTGTATGATTTTGAAGGACCAAAATTTTTTACCAAATGTAAATTAAAGATTTTAGGTGATTCACAAGTCCAGTGTATAAGAAATGTGTTGCATCAAAAATATTGAAATAATTTAATGTATTAAAAAATTAGACCTTTTGAAAAAAACCCGATTTTTTTATAAAATTTTCTTCGTTTATTAGGAATTTTATAAAAACTTCTCCAAGAATGAATTATTAAGTGCAATTCTCTATAATAATATAAAAAATAATAAAAATATAAAAACACGAAATAGTTTCTACTTTTAAAGAAAAAGTTTCCCGAACGTAAACGGATACCTTAAGATGTTTTAATCTCTTGGTAACTTGGAAAGCTTCTTAAGCGCGTTCCACTCCATATAATATTTCTACATTTAGCAACTGCTGCATTCGGATTCAGCTAAAATATTATGTAATAGAGGAAGCGCATGTTTGTAAACAAATACGAGAGCTGACTACAACTAAACTTTTCGTTGGCAAAACATTGCTTGTTTTCATTGTATCTTAGGAGTTTCGATATGGATCACGTAAACAATAAGACTAAATTTTATTTAAAGGAAGGGGAAATAAACATCATTAACTGGCCAAATAATTCAAAACAGATTTTTTTAGCACTTATAAAATTGTATATTTTTAAAAAAATTAAACATTTTACACAGTATTATTAAGTATCATAATCAAAGTATAACTACTTGGATTATGTTAACGGGAACAATAAACTATTATATAAATAAGAATCTTATACAAATGTGCAAAACCTGATCATTTTAACGACAAAAAATTATTACATTTATAGATACAGTACTTCTCCCAAAAGCATAGAAAATGCATTAGAAATGTGACAGAAAAACTTAGTAATAAAAAAATTCTTAGAGTATAATTTTATATAATCTATTACATTTCAATAAAGTTAACATTTTATTATCATTCGGAAAATGTTTGGCGCAAATTCCCGAAGAACTTGGATTCCAGTCTTGCCTTTTCAAACCTTTTATCCAAAGCATTCTCAATATAGGATCTTTAGGAAAGCAATGAAATCCAATATTTTCCCCTTTTATGAAACTCTTAGTACAGCCATACGTACAACAGCTTGTTACCATTTTCAGATTATTGACAAAATTAATACCCCAATAACAAGCACAATCCGTAGGAAATTCAAATGTTTTGCCAACGAGGAAGTTGAGTTGTAATTTATGCTGCACCTGAAGTCATGAGCACATTCTCTATAGATTTTTCATTAATACTAAAATCCAAGGCTTTACTAAAAAAGTTTAAAAATTGAAAACGTAGAAAATAAGGATACAATCATAGAAAAGAATGTATAAAAAACGCTTCAGTATGTCGCTTCAGGATGAAACCAATGAACGTTAAAGGAATTAAATACTGATATTTCAGATCTCTTTTTTAGGATACAATTTGTAAAAAGAATTTATAAAAAAATGTGCAAAGTGTGGATAAGATTTAATATTTAAAGCGCCTTTTTCAGGATTCTATCATAAAAAAGAATGTATAAAAAATGCATTGTGTACATAAAATACTGATATTTAAAGTCTCTTTTTAGGATAAAATGATAAAAACGCATGTGTAAAAAATGTGTATAATGTGTGGATAAAATACCGATATTTAATGTCTCTTTTTTGCGATGCAATCAAAACAAAAGCAAGAGTAAAAAATATGCAATGTGTGGATAAAATATTGGTATTTAAGGTCTCTTTTTAAGGAAAAAATCATAAAAACGTATGATTATAAAATCATAAAAATTAGGATGCAATCAAAAAAAAAAGAATGAGTAAAAAAAATGTTCAATGTGTGGATAAAATATTGGTATTTAAGGTCTCTTTTTTAGGATACAATTATAAAAACGTATGATTATAAAACCATAAAAATTAGGATTCAATTAAAAAAAAGAATGAGTAAAAAAATATGCATTGTGTGGATAAAATAAATAAAAAAGATGCAATGTGTGGATAAAATATTGGTATTTAAGGTCTCTTTTTTAAGATAAAATCATATAAACGTATGTATAAAAAGTGTGCAATGTGTGGATAAAATACCAATATTTAAGGTCTCTTGTTTAGGATGCAATAAAAAAAGAATGAGCAAAAAAATATTCAATATGTGGATAAAATATTGGTATTTGAGGTCCCTTTTTTAGGATACAATCATAAAAACGTATGTGTAAAAAATGTGTAATGTGTATATAAAATACTGATATTTAAGGTCTCTTTTTTAGGATAAAATCATAAAAACGTATGTGTAAATCAGGCCATGTGGAGAGGATGGAGCCTAGTAGAACCACAAGAAGACTCCTAAAATAAAACTCCAGTGGATCTAGACCCAGAGGAAGACCAAGGAATAGATGGATGAATCAGGCCATGTGAAGAGGATGAAGCCTAGTAGATCCACAAGAAGACTCCCAAAAGAAAACACCAGCAGATATAGATCCAGAGGAAGACCAAGGAATAGGTCCATGTGGAGAGGATGGAGCTTAGTAGAACCACAAAAAGACTCCTAAAAGAAAACACCAGCAGATATAGATCCAGAAGAAGACCAAGGAATAGATCCATGTGGAGAGGATGGAGCCTAGTAGAACTACAAGAAATCTCCTAAAAGAAAACCTCAGTGGATCTAGATCCAGAGGAAGACCAGGGAATAGATGGATGGATCAGGCCATGTGAAGAGGATAGAGCCTAGTAGATCCACAAAAAGACTCCTAAAAGAAATCCCCAGTGGATCTAGATCCAGAGGAAGACCAAGGAATAGACGGATGGATCAGGCCATGTGAGAGGCTGAAGCCTAGTAGATCCACAAGAAGACTTCCAAAAAGAAAACTCCAGCAGATATAGATCCAGAGGAAGACCAAGGAATAGGTCCATGTAGAGAGGATGGAGCTTAGTAGAACCACAAAAAGACTCCTAAAAGAAAACACCAGCATATATAGATCCAGAGGAAGACTAAAGAATAGATCCATGTGGAGAGGATGGAGCCTAGTAGAACTACAAGAAATTTCCTAAAAGAAAACCTCAGCGGATCTAGATTCAGAGGAAGACCAAGGAATAGACGGATGGATCAGAGGATGCTGTCTAGCAGAACAAGAAGACTCGTAAAAAAACACCAGAGGATCTAGACCCAGAGGAAGACCAAGGAATAGATGGATGGATCACACCATATAGAGTGAATGGAGCCTAGCAGAACCAAAAGAAGACTCCTTAAAGTAAACCCCCAGTGGATCTAGACCCAGAGGAAGACCAACAAAAATATGGATGAATCAGGTCGAAGAGGATTTAAAGAGTTTTGGAATCATTAACTGAAAACTAAAGGAATCTAGTCGGTTGGAATAGAAAAAGTCTTCAAGCCAGAGCCCTTCAAGGGCTGTAGTGACAATGATGGTGATGATAACATTAAGTGACAGAAATCCACTTTGTCAGGTACAGACCCACATTAAAGAACTTTTATAATTCTTGCCCTGCTTTCAAATTTAAGTGGATCACTTTCTCTAAGTTCGCAAATCCCCAGTATTCCACGGAACGTCGGTTAAGAACCATTGCTTTACAGTTTTCTCGCAGATCAACTTATCAAACTTCACGCTTCCATGGTATCATAACCGGTGATGTTAAATCGAAGGTTTCTAGAGAGGTCAAAAAACACAATGCCATGGTTCCTCATCTTCATACGCAGTGGTATGATTTGAATATTAATTTACTTTCATGTTCAAGGTATTGTTTATTGATTTTACGCTTAGATACGTTGACATTGAAAATACGCTGAATTACAATTCAATAACATTATTCTAGTGACCAATACATTAAGCGGAAATCGCCAAATTATCAATAGGAAGATGCTGGTAGGTCATAGGGAAATTTTCTGCAGAAGGCATTGTTATGCTCAATTTCGCTAACCTGAAGTTCCTTCACTGATCTCGAACACTTAACTATAGTACACCCCCCCTATATCTTTGATAAAATTTGTTCTCTTTTTACTTAAAAAATACTCAATTTTACCGAATACCCAATTGGTCTAAATGTTAAGAGGCCATATAATATATATATATATATATATATATATATATATATTTTATATATATATATATATATATATATATATATATATATTATATATATAGATAGATAGATAGATAGATAGTTATTAGATATAGATAGATAGATACATATACTTTTGGCCATATGTTTATGTATACCGTTATATATGTTATGTATTTTACTTTTATATTCTAGCATTATATCCAGACTAAAACAATAAATTTTTATATGTAATTTAATGCATCTCATAGTTACTATATATTTGTCACTATACTATATTATGTGTGTGTGTTTGTATGCATATACTCATGAATATGTATATATATATATATATATATATAATATATATATATATATATAATATATATTTATATATATATTATATATACATATGTATTTATATTATATATACATATATATATATATATAATATATATATATATATATATATTATGTATATATATATATATATATATTATTAAATTATATAATATATTTATACATATATATGTATATATATATTATATATATACATAATATGTATATATATTACTTTTATATATACATATATTTATACATACATATGTATATACATATAAATATATATAAATACATATGTATATATATATATATTATATATTATATATATTTAATATATAGATATATATATATATATATATATGTATGTATGTATACATGTATATGTATATGTATATGTGTATGTGTATGTATATGTCTCCCTTTTCTCTCTCTCTCTTCTCTCTTCTCTCTCTCTCTCTTTCTCTCTTATATATATATATATATATATATATATATATATATATATATTATATATATATATATATATATTATAAACATATATATTATATATATATATTTATAATATTTTTTATGTATATATATATATATATACATATATATATTTTTTATGTATATATTTATATATATATGTGTGTGTATATATGTATAAATATCGCTAGAAATCCGTATTCCCCATCGGTTAAAGTAATCCTAAACTCAAACCATTACTATTTTAACACTTACACGTGTGATAAAGCCTTTACATCTTTCCTAAAAACTTTCACGGTCACAATTAAAATAGACTGCTATTTACATAATCCCCGCCCTACAAATGACTGTAATTACAAGAGCCAAACTTTCCTTTTTTCTTATCTACGAACCTTTTATCTATATGGATGTTTCCTAAATGAATAGGAAATTTGTTATTAATAAGTAATCCTACCTTTCTCTAAATATAAAATCTTCAGTTACATATTCAGACTTTTTTCTTGCCAAATGATACTTCTTATACTTCCGTCGACCTTGAATTTCCTTCATTCTGACATATTTTTAGGAAGCATCGTCATTTTGGATTGATTAATATACACTAATCTTCCATTAATCTTCGAGGCAGTCTTAGTTAAGTTATATTAAGGCGATGACAGGATGATTACTGGGTCCGGGGAAGCGTTCCCTCTGAGGAAGCACTCGTGCGTAATTTGCATATCGTTTGTATGAAGAACACACTGTTTCCCTTTTTGTAATGATTCGGTATATTATTGCGTGAGGATGCTTCTAAATTAAGAGGACCCACTTTGTTTCTTTGTGTTGTCCTAGGAAGTAGTGTTGGCAGTCTATATGTTGCTCCTATAATAAAATAGTAATGTCCTAAAAGTCCACCAAGTTCCCAAATGATACTCTAGAATGGGACAGGTCAAGCCTGAGGGTCTTCTGCTTCGACAATGCTTCTAAATTGCGAGGTTCCACTTTATTTCTTTGTGTTGTCCTAGGGAGTAGTGTTGACCACGTATATGGTGCTCCCATATTAAAATTTTAATGTCCTCCAAGTTCCAAATGATACTTCTGGAGGTGACAAGCAAGGGAGTCTCCTTGAACCCTATTACCAAATTACGAGGATCCACTTTGTTTATATGTGTTGTTCTAGGGAGTAGTGTTGACCACCTATGCGGTACTTCCATAATGATATCGTAATGTCCTCCAAGTTCCCAAACGATACTTCCGGAGGTGACAGAACAACATTTGGATTCTTCTACTTGGACCCTGCTTCCAAATATCGAGGACCCACTTTATTTCTTTGTGTTGTCCTAGGGAGAAATGTTGACCTCCTTTATGGTGCTCCCATAATAAAATCTCAAGGCCCTCCAAGTTCCAAACGATACTTCTGGAGGTGACAGGCCAAATTTCGGAGTCGTCTGCTTAGACCCTACTCCCAAATTATAAGGATCCACTTTGTTTCTTTGTGTTGTTCTATTGAGTAGCGTTGGTCGCCTATATGGTTCTCCCATAATAAAATAATTTCCTCTAAGTTCCGAAACGATACTTTTGGAGGTAACAGGAGAAGCCTGGGGGTCTTCTGCTTGGACCCTACTTCTAAATTATGAGGACCCAATTTGATTCTTTGGGTTGTCCTAGGGTGTAGTATGGACCACCTATATGGTTCTCCCATAATAAAATCATAATGTCCTCAAAGTTCCCAAACGATACTTCTGGGGGTGACAGGAAAAGCCTGCGGGGTCTTCTTCTTCGACCCTGATTCTAAATTCCGACGATCCACTTTATTTATTTATGTTGTCCTAGGGAGTAGTGTTGACCATGTATATGGTGCTCCCATAATAAAATCTTAATGTCCTCCAAGTTCCAAATGATACTTCTGGGGGTGACAAGCAAACCTCAGGGGTCTTCTTGAACCCTGATACCAAATTACGAGGATCCACTTTGTTTATTTGTGTTGTTCTCGGGTGTAGTGTTGGCCGCCTATATGGTTCTCCCATAATAAAATCATAATGTCCTCTAAGTTCCTAAACGATACTTCTGGGGGTGACAGGAGAAACCTGGGCGGTCTTCTGCTTGGACAACTGCTTCTAAATTATGAGGACTCAATTTGTTTCTTTGTGTTGTCCTTGGGTGTAGTGTTGACCACCTATATGGTTCTCCCATAATAAAATCATAATGTCCTCCAAATTCCCTAACGATACTTCTGGATGTGGCAGGTCAATCCTGGAAATTCTTCTTGAACCCTGCTACTAAATTACTGGTACCCAATATTTTTAATGCTGTCCAAGGAAGTAGTATTGGCTGCTTATATGGTGTTCCCATAACAAAATGACCACCAAATATCTGCGACTTGGTAGTGGCGAATATTATAAGAGCATTGGTAAAGAAATAATAAATTGTTTCGTGATAGGTGCTTCGATTTGAATTAATAACACATAGTTAGCAGCAAATTAACTTTATTTTTAAAATATTTTATTAACATTGTCCAACATTTCTAAAAATATTGGAATACTCTGATTTCAAATACCAATTAACAACAAGAATATTCGGCTTATAGTCTTAACATTCTTGTAAAATATCGGTTTTAAGAATATGCTAAATAAACAATTTCTCAATCGCAGCAATCACAACAAGATCTTTTTGTCTGTAAGCTCGATAGCAGCTTAGCATGAATTAGTAACATCCAATAGCTGATAAGTAGCTGATAAGTTTTAAAAGAGAAACAACGTGTTACTATGAAATAAGGCTTAATCTTTTGCATAAAGGGAGCCATATTAGAATCTTTTTGCTCAGTGTTAACCTTGTTCAGTATTAACTTTGCTTAGTGTTAATCTTGTTCTATATCAGCTTGATTGCTGCTTGGCGAGAATTAGTAACATCCAATAGCTAATCAGTTTTAAAAACAGGAATTGTGTTACTGTGAAATAATACTTATTTTTTTAATTAAGGTGGCCATATTAGATTCTCTTTGCTCAATATTTACCTTGTTCTGTATTAACCTTGCTCATTGTGAACCTTGTTCAGCATCAGCTCGATTTCTACTTAGGCCGATTTATTAACATCCAGTAGCTGATAAGTAGCTGATACAGTTTTAAAAAGAGGAACTGTGTTACTGTTAAATAATGTATAATATTTTGCATTAATGTGGCCATATTAGATTTTTTATTGCTCAATGTAAATTTGCTCAGTGTTGACCTTGCTAATATCAGATCGATTGCTGCTTAACGCGACTTAGTAACATACAATAGTTGATACAGTTTTAAAAATAGAAACTGTGTTACTGTAAAATAATGCTTAATTTTTTTTAAAATTAAGGTGGCCATATTAGATTCTCTTTGCTCAATATTAACCTTGTTTAATATCAGCTTTATTGCTACTTAGTCCTACTTAGTAACATCCAACAGCTGATAAGTATCTGATACGGTTTTAAAAAGAGAAAGCCACATCGGTCCATTTAGGTTAAAGGTTAAAAAGGGGAAAGCAAAGGGACGCGGGAATTTTTGCCCCTGATTTAAGATTTAAAAACGCCTGAAAATTTTCTCGGGCCGTCTTTGGACTTTTATACAAAATGCCTTTAGTTTCTCGATCTACTTTAATTTTAATTATATATATATATATATATATATATATATATATATATATATATATATATATATATACATATATATATACATATATATACATATATATACATATATATACATATATATACATATATATACATATATATACATATAGATACATATATATATGTGTGTGTGTGTGTAGTAAGAAGGATTTCGCGATGGGTGGTTTTAGTCATGGCCCATAAAAATGACACCGTTTTAGTTAAAACCATTTATTAACAGAACGTTGGAGGACGGGTTAATACTTCATTATAGAGACAGAACTAAACTAAGGGTTCAGTTAGCATGAAGTTATAAGTGAAAGGCCCTTAACACCTGGGTCAACATCTCAGTTAAAATCTGTGGGAAAATCTCTAGAATAATCTGCCTCTGAGAGCG
>CM063507.1:20784628-20792128 GCA_032207245.1 Pardosa pseudoannulata
CTAATAAATATCTAGCATTTAAGTTACACATCTTTGAAAATTAAAAAGTTTGTTCGTTTGCTCATTTGTTTCTTATACATAACCATACGGTTTGGAACATCACTGATCGCTGTATCACAAATTTAGCTCTCTCGTCGTTTGGGATTTAACGGTACCCTCGCTATTTGACATCGCTTTCCGAGTATCGCTGTTGAACTTCGGCAAACTTCGGAAGATTTTCCCCGAACCCACTTCTTTGGATCAATTAAGTTCCGCAGTGGTCAAAAGACCTGGAATGAGTAGAGGGATCCATATTGGAATCTTGATGAGTTTTTACAATTCTGGAAAATTAAAAATTTTACCGACCTCTTCATATTACGGGCTATATGCTAGTTAAAGATAAAACATTTTTATTGTCGAATAGATAAAACTAAATTTTCATAATAATTATGTGTTTATTAAGGGTGGTTTGGTTTGGTTTGGTTTGGAGCGCTACGGTCTACTGTTTTGTACAAGAGGACTAATGAGACCGGGACCTACTGCTTAAAGCCGATTCCGAAAGGCTACGAATATCCATGCCATAGTGGGATTCGAACCCACGAACTCTGGTATCGACGATCAGCGCCCTAACCAATCGGCCAGCGTTCGGCTTTATTAAGGGTGGAGTTGAAAACATGAAAACGTTCTCTTTATTTTTTAAAGTTTTGATTTAATATGAACACTATCCTCAATTCGTTTTCTATGCTCTCAGTTTAATTGAATCAATGATTTACTATCATTAAATTAAAATATAATCAACACTTGTTAAACACAATCATTCATCATCTTTGAATTGCATTATTTGTTGATTAACTGTAACCGATCATAGTGAGACTGGTTGTTACTTTAAATACAAGTCTTTATGTCCAGTTGCATTTTCAAACAACCGTAAAAAGAATATAAAAGGTTGATTTAAAAAAACTGGACTTTAATCAATCACCAGCTTTAAATGTTCTAGCAAGAAATAGCCGTACGCCTGATAACACAGCTATTATCTGAGGCGTAAATAGAGATAAGAATAGAGTCGAGAATGCTGTGCGTTTATAATCTCGTTCTCTGTATTTTTGCAAGATTTTGCATCTATATTTATAAGTTTTATTTATGTGCTCGCTTTTTTCAGTCTATGTACCTTTTTTAAGATTCTTCACAAAGAGTCTACCAGATATTTCCGGATTTTTTTCTTTTACATTCAAACATATATTTTATGTTTAAGTCATATACAACAAAATCTCGTTATCTTGATTTCGTTCAACTCACTCTTATTTCACTAAGTCCTCAACGTAATTCTAAGTAATAGAGCAATTTCGTGCAACATCACGAACTACTATAATGCCCTTCCCATTCATTTTCATGTTTACAACATCCAATAGACAAACAATAAACTGCTGTTCCGTTTGAAACTAAGCCTGAATTGTCATAAGTTTGAGATGTGTCCTGCTGCGGGAAATCGTATAGAATTTTTCTCGCTATCGCAAAATTTACTCAACTTATCTCTAAACTTCAGAGAGCCTTTGTGTGTGGTACTCTTATTACCTTTTCAGACGGATCAATGAATAACTGAAAAGAGGTCTGTAAATATGATTTCCATTTTATTTTGTAAGGTATACGCTTGATTGTTACTTCCTTGTACAAAGTAAACGGTTTAGTTTAGTTTGGAAAGCTACGGTCAATTGTTTTGCTACACGAAAGCTAATGACACACCTACTGCTTAAAGCAGATTCCGAAAGACTAAGAATCCATGCATCCGCATTAACTCTGAGAACTTTACCATTCACCCATCGTTCGGTTACAAATTATAAAAAACCGGAAAACTTTAAATGTTCATATTTAAAAAAAATACCCATTTCAATTATATCTCAATCCCTATGTATTAGCGTTTTCGAAATAGGAGTGTGAATACAGCGTTAAATAAAATTGCTAATCATATTTCAACAAAATAACCCTTTTAATCTTATCTGATTTCCTGGTAACTAGTGTTGTATAATGTCCCTGCCCCTATTTCAACAAAATACCTATTTTAATCTTATCTGAATCCCTGTTAATTAGCGTTGTAAAAATCGGATGGTGAGTACAGCGTTGTATAAAGTTGCTGTTCATATTTCAACAAATTACCCATTTTTATCTCATCTCAATCCCCGTTAACTAGCGTTGTAAAAATTGGATGGTGACTACAGCGTTGTATAAAGTTGCTGTTCTTAATTTAACAAAATACCCATTTTAATCTTATCTGAATCCCTGTCAACCAGCGTTGTAAAAATCGGATGGTGAGTATAGCGTTGTATAAAGTTGCTGTTCATAATTCACCAAAATACCCATTTTAATCTTATCTCAATCCCCGTTAATTAGCGTTGTAAAAATCGGATGGTGACTACAGTGTTGTATAAAGTTGCTGTTCTTAATTTAACAAAATACCCATTTTAATCTTATCTGAATCCCTGTTAACTAGCGTTGTAAAATTCGGATGGTAAGTATAAAGCGTTGTATAAAGTTGCTGTTCATATTTCAACAAAATACCTATTTTAATCTTATCTGAATCCCTGTTAATTAGCGTTGTAAAAATCGGATGGTGAGTACAGCGTTGTATAAAGTTGCTGTTCATATTTCAACAAATTACCCATTTTTATCTCATCTCAATCCCCGTTAACTAGCGTTGTAAAAATTGGATGGTGACTACAGCGTTGTATAAAGTTGCTGTTCTTAATTTAACAAAATACCCATTTTAATCTTATCTGAATCCCTGTCAACCAGCGTTGTAAAAATCGGATGGTGAGTATAGCGTTGTATAAAGTTGCTGTTCATAATTCACCAAAATACCCATTTTAATCTTATCTCAATCCCCGTTAATTAGCGTTGTAAAAATCGGATGGTGACTACAGTGTTGTATAAAGTTGCTGTTCTTAATTTAACAAAATACCCATTTTAATCTTATCTGAATCCCTGTCAACCAGCGTTGTAAAAATCGGATGGTGAGTATAGCGTTGTATAAAGTTGCTGTTCATATTTCAACAAAATACCTATTTTAATCTTTTCTTAATCTCCGTTAATTAGCGTTGTAAAAATCGGATGATAAGTACAGCGTTGTATAAAGTTGCTGTTCATATTTCAACAAAATATCCATTTTAATCTTTTCTTAATCTCCGTTAATTAGCGTTGTAAAAATCGGATGATAAGTACAGCGTTGTATAAAGTTGCTGTTCATATTTCAACAAAATACCCATTTTAATCTTTTCTTAATCTCCGTTAATTAGCGTTGTAAAAATCGGATGATAAGTACAGCGTTGTATAAAGTTTCTGTTCATATTTCAACAAAATACCCATTTTAATCTTTTCTTAATCTCCGTTAATTAGCGTTGTAAAAATAGGATGATAAGTACAGCCTTGTATAAAGTTTCTGTTCATATTTCAACAAAATACCCATTTTAATCTTTTCTTAATCTCCGTTAATTAGCGTTGTAAAAATCGGATGGTGAGTATAGCGTTGTATAAAGTTGCTGTTCGTAATTTAACAAAATACCCATTTTAAACTTATCTGAATCCCTGTTAACTAGCGTTGTAAAATTCGGATGGTAAGTATAAAGCGTTGTATAAAGTTGCTGTTCATATTTCAACAAAATACCCATTTTAATCTTTTCTTAATCTCCGTTAATTAGCGTTGTAAAAATCGGATGATAAGTACAGAGTTGTATAAAGTTGCTGTTCATATTTCAACAAAATACCCATTTTAATATTATCTGAATGCCTGTTAACATATTGACGGACAGTAGGAACAAGTAAAGTTCGAAAAGTAACACTAGATGTTTTTGTAATTTTTAGAATATTAGAAATATAGTTTTACTCTTTCTGCTTAAATATATTTAATTTTGATTAATTCAGCACCTTTAATTAGGTTGGGCTATAACCTTCATGGCGCCAGAGGACTTTAGACACTAAGTAATGGGACGATGATGGCTATAACAGAAAAAATTTAAAACGTAATTGACAGGTTTAATGATTCAGTTAGCCAAACGCTGGCCGATTGGTTAATCGACTGGCTAATCGGCGGTACCAGAGTTCGTGGGTTCGAATCCAATTATGGCATGGATGTTCGTAGCCGTTCGGAATCGGCTTTAAGCAGTAGGTCCCTGTCTCATTAGCCCTCGTGTGCATAACAGAAGACCATAGCTCTTCAAACCAAAACCAAACCAAGTTGAGGACTCAAATAAGCAATTTTTTGTGTACAACAAAATATTTTTAGGAGTTTTACACAAAATATTAGTTTATAGTCCAACAAAAATAAATAAACGACAAAAAAAAAATTATTATAATAAATGTAATAATTTATAAATGTAATAATGTGTAATAATTTTATAATTATTACACATTATTTCCGTTGTAGAAAACGAACAGGTAGAAAACGAAATTCAGCCTAAAAATTTGTTACCAAAATTTTGACACTAGGATTCTACTCGTAAGCCGGTAAATGCCCATTTGTACCGCTATAGACGTAGTATCTAAAAACGATCGTGTCGTTTTAGACGGCTATTGCCTTCATGCAATAAATGAACTTCGCTTTGATGTCTATAGACGCAAGTGTCCGTTAACCTGTCAACTAGCGTTGTAAAAATTGGATGGCACGTACAGCGTTCTATAAAGTTGTTGTTCATATTTCAACAAAATACCAATTTTTATCTTATTTGAATCCCTGTTAACTAGCATTGTAAAAATCGGACGATAAATACAGAGTTGTATAAAACTACTGTTCATATTTAAACAAAATACCCATTTTTATCTTATTTGAATTCCTGTTAACTAGCGTTTGAAAAAATTGAATGGTGAGTACTGCGTTGTATAAAATTGCTGCTCATATTTGAACAAAATACAACAAAATAGAATCGGTACTCTCCACGAAATATTTTTAATACATGCATTACAAGACTTTTTTAAACTTATAAAACTTTTCCTACATTACTAGTTTCTATTGGAGTGTTAATATATCATTTTCACTTATGAAAAGAGTAAATATACATCTTGTCAGTAGAACTGAGTGGAACAAGAGGTTGATAAATTTAGCATTCTTTTCTGTGTATATAGGCATGACAGAAAAAGTTTGAACAGATATGCTCTAATAATGAATACTGTCCCACTTTTGTCAAATAATTCTCTTTCGTAATTTTACTAAAAAATGCGCAAATATCTAAAAATAAAACCACTGAACTTCAAAAATTTCTTTAAGATTTATCATAAGCATTAAAATTAATTCATATGATAACAATAGTCCAAAGTATCATCAATGTGTCAAAGGAAAACTTAACATTTCAAACACTATTTTTTAAAAAAATCGTTAATGAAATATGACATTTCAAAGTTGGAACATTTCCGGGTGTCCATTAGTGAAGTTTGACAGATTTGTTGATGCTGCCATCTATCGGCAGTAATTTAATACAATATAGACCAATATATCCTTCTAATCCGCTGTTAAGATTTCTCATCGAGTTGCAAACTAATTATAAATTAATTAAAATGAACCTTTGTCTATAGTTTTAGGTAAATTCCAAGTTCCGGGGGCCCCTCCGCCATGTTTTTGGCTTTATTTTTGTATAAGTGGTCGCCAAATTGTCGCCAAGTAATGTTTACAATTTGAGTATTAAGTTTATACCCAATTTCAAAGCATATTTTGAACAAAAAAAATGTTTAAAATTTTGCTAAGATGAATACAAATTTAAATTTGAATATTTGGTAAATTCCAAGTTCCGGGGGCCCCGCCGCCATGTTTTTGGCTCTATTTTTGTACAAGTGATAGCCAAATTGTTGGCAAGTGATGTTTACAATTTGTGTATTAAGTTTATACCCAATTTCAAAGCATATTTTGAACAAAAAAAATGTTTAAAATTTTGCTAAGATGAATACAAATTTAAATTTGAGTTTTTAATGTATTTAAAGGCTCTTTTGTACTGTTTATTAAACCAAACAGTGCGGAATTTTTTCAACATGTGCAAATTAAGCAAAATATAAGCATTAGTTGGTTATATTTAGGTAATTATGCTTATAAGAGTCCGAAAAGAAGAGCAAGGTTTACCAGAAAATAGGGTTCAAGATTTTGGCGGTATCTCCCATGCTTGGCGTTGCCACTGAACTGGGTTCCAGGGGCCCGTAAACTTGGAAACGCCCTGCCCTTATAATTTTTACATATATTTTTTAGACAAAGACAATAATTACAGTATATTGGTTATTGAGATGAAATAAAAAATCATTACACTGAAATAAAAGTAAAAAAAATATCAATTAAAAACATGCATATCTTATTTGCAATCAAAAAATTAATACTTTTATATGTATTCAAAATTTATTACATATTAGATATAGACGTATATTGAACGAAATCCAGTGAAAAATATCACTGCTTTTTTGTAAAACTATGTTTTCAATTGAGAATTTAAATGAGAGCAGTTAAAAGTGAAAATAAAAGACAGTTTTATTTTTTATGTTTTCAACTTTAAAGCTAATTTACAAATGTGAGTTTAAAGAAGAAGAGATAAGAGTAGCAAATTCTAATTTTAATAATGCTTCACATAAATGTTTGATAACTTAACACTTTTTTTCCTTTCGGAATTTGTGCTGCCATCTATTGACAGGGGATATAATTTAAAGCTTAAATTCTTAATGGGGTGGTACCACCACCCAGATAGCCGCAGAAGGATTCCATAGGGGTGGTAGCTAGTTCAAAAGCAAATGAGGGAGAGTCAAAGTAGTCAACCGGGTACAGATGCATTATAGAAGCCGTGTTTTTTTCTATTCAAACTTGGCGATTTTATGGGGTGATGACTGGGTTGCTGTATATACCCTAACTTTGGTTGGTAGATATGGAAGCTCCGATATGTTCTTGCATCCTATTGGTGCACGTGATTTTTGACGTCCTTACCCGGCACTATATGAAAATTTGCTGTTCTTTGCTTTTCCTATCTTCCTTCTCCCCAGTTCTATGCTGAAATTCTATTGGCCCTTCTGAGCCAATCAATTTTCTCTCAGCTCCCAGCTGGATCCTCGTGTTTCATAGACCTTATCTACTTTGCTTCTCGCTCCTCCATTCCTCTTGTACTTTTCCGTGTGGGGGGGAAAAAAAAAAAAAAAAAAAAAAAAAAAAAAAAAAAAAAAATGACTTTCTACTGTCAGTCTGTTACACAGATTTGCCAGACAAAATTAGTTACTTAAAAATTTTTCGTTCACCTAAATGTGTATTTTTTGCTCAACCTAATGTGTTCTTATTGTCAACCTAACTTATGTTTTTTCTTGCCCTCACCGAACTCGTGAACCTTAGTTTATCTTAATTTATTATTCTCTTATTTTTAATTATCTTAGACTTTTTTAAGCCTCAATATCGTTGCAATTTATCATATGTCTCATTACCATGCATACACAGTAATCTGACTTAGAGGGCTTGGCCCAGGGAAGTCAGACCCGAGAGCTCCAGTGCGATGTCGTTCCAGACGCGGAGTGGTAAGGTGT
>CM063507.1:20797128-20819628 GCA_032207245.1 Pardosa pseudoannulata
AAATCTTATTTATTAGAGCTGCAATATGTGTGATCAAAATTTGTATTGATTGATGTAATTTCGGTTGTATTCTATTGTATCACGGTGAATCATTAACACGAGCTCACGATTATTTAAATAGGTTTAGTTACTTAATTAATGAATAGATGGCGTTAATGAACCAAGTAATTTTCCTCCTGGCACTGTAGCACCAAAATTGGCTATCCCCATCCACTTGAAATAATCTTCCTGGGAACAAATCCTGTGAACGTCATTTAATGCTGCCATCTGGTGGCAAAAGGTGATTTTATATTCTATTCAAGGAAAGATTTTTTAAAGCCGAGTAAACTGGACACTTGTTCAAATTTTAAGAGTGACATTGTGGCTCAAATTGAAAAAAATACTTTTATTTAACTAGAAAATTATTGTATAAAATTATTTTATGAAATATTTGCATGTATTAGATAGAATTTCTCTTTTAAATGCTAATCAATGCAAGTTAAAAGGTTAAGGTTCTTTTTGGAGTGCTACGGTCTGCTATTTTGCTACACCAAGGATAATCAGACCTGTGACCCATTTTCTTTTGAATAAATGGTCTTCTAGAATTTCAGGAAAAGACCGATCCCCCAAATCCTCCTTGCCTACATCCTTACTATACTGAATGTATTATGAATAACTAAGAAAACAAAAATATATCGAGAAAGTGAGTATTTTTATTTTATATTTAACTTAAATAATAGATTAGCTATATATGTGATAATTTTAAATTAAATCATCGATTTTTTTTCCTATGAAAATTTTATCACCTGTCTTAACAACAAAAGTCTAGGGGTCTATTTCACGAACTCAAAAATATCTCATTTTCAAGCTATATATCTTTGAAAATTAAGAAGTTTTTTCTTTTGTGTGTTTGTTTTTTATACATAACCCCACGGTTTGCAATCGATTCGGTCAATTTTGGACATCATTCATATATACCGCCCAATAATCACTTGTCAATATTAAAAGCTCTGCTGTCCATCCTATCACTTAATATGACAAGATAAATTAAAGTTGGCAACTAACATGCGGTCAGTAAAGATAAACAAATTATTGAGCGTGTACCAGATAGTTCTCAGCCAAAAAATAAACCATTTTTTTTACCCGTCTAATAGGGTACTTTACAATTCTGAAAAATTAAAAATGTTACTGATCCCGTCATATATGCTAGTATATGAGACGGGGTATATGCTAGTACTAGAATATTTATTGAAATAGTAATATTATTGGGAGCCTCAATATTTTAATTTTTTTACATATAGTGTATTACATTGCTTTCTGAGTGTTGTTATATGCGTTCATTCATGCCTCAAATTAACGCGTGTTCGTAGAGATAGGTATACAAGAACCGTCCGTAAACCTAGTGTTAATCAGGGCCGTAATTAAGGCGTAGCAAAGGTGGTGTAACGTATCCGGTCCCTGTTTCAGGTGACACAAGGAAGAATCAGGTGTATCTTGAATAATGAATTTATTTACACTTCTGCTATATACATCATTTCACCACTATAAAAAGCAATTTCTAATCACAGGTAAGTGATTAGAAATTACACATAGGCCTGAGTAGAGACGGGTACCTAAACTAAATTCAGTCTCTGCCGTAATATGGGTGATTAGACGGAAGAACAATTCTTAGCTCTCTCGAAAGTTCGCTGAAGTACAGGTAGGAGAGCTGAGCACAGTTAGTTCTGAAGAACTGCAAACAATCCTGAAGAGGATTATATTAGAATACGGAAACCCAAAGCACAGGGTATCGCTTCAATCTCAGCAAGAGATATATCCCAAGACGGGATTCCGCTAAATAAAACTCTCCGATGGAGAGACTGGTCGAGGCGACCTCCGAGTTAGCCGATGCGGGCTACTCCTTAAAGAAAAGATCCCAAGGTGGGATTATAGCAAAAAAACTCTCCGGTAGAGAGACTAGTCAAGGCGACCTCTGAATTAGCTGGTTACTAGCTAACTAACTTCTCTCTCTCTCTCTCTCTCTCTCTTAAAAAAAAAATAATAATAATAATAATAATAATAATCTTCTCTCGTCTCTTTTTAGGGGAGGGGCCTCTAAGAGAGGGGCCTCACCCACAATTTCATTATTGGGTCACCTAGCGATGACCTCACCTTCGACCAACTGGATTGGTCCGGTTAAGCAATCATCGGCCACAAAGCCAGGGGTCCCTGGAATTCTTAGAGGCGACATCTGAGTAGCGGCAAATCCTTTGTCGTTCCCGCGATCATTTTTTCGGCTGTCAGTGAAAGTGCCGTGTTGTCTGGCATATTGTTCCTTTACTATAGGGCACAGCAATGTAGACATCGTGGTGCCTTGGAAAACAATCCTTTTGTATCCACACAAGTCCACCTTTCAAAGCAAAGTTCTTTGATGACGATACACTGCTAAATCACGCCGTTACAGTGGCATTTGCCATGGGCGCATCAGTCTAAAGAGCGTCGAACAGTGAAGAAAATAAGGTCCGAAAGAGGATGAATCGCCCCGAGTAGAAATAAGGATAATTTGAAAAATAATTTCTTTTTAATTATAAAACCGAATGTGTTTAAAAATTACTTTTTTTATGAATTTTTTTATTTTTCTAAAATGCTTCTAGAGAATAAACTTGTTGTAGATTCTTACAAAATGTTTACAAAACACCACTAATATGCTTTAATATAAAGCTGGGTATTTGTTTTAAATTTTGAATTCATAAAAGTTATTAAAACCAAATTTAAATTTATAAATTCGCCAATTTTTGTATAAAAATTCAACGTCTAAATACACAACGTCCCCTCAAACTATTCAGTTTTTCAGCAAAATAATATCCCTAAAATGTTCAAAAATATCTGTAGGGAAGACCTTGGGACACTCTTCAGTTAAACATTTTTATGAATTTTTTTTAAAGCTAATTGAAAAAATTAAGAATGCATGCATATATTATCATCATATCTGCTTCTTATAAACATTAAACCTACTTAATATCTCATTTAGTTAAAGAGTAATAAAAGAAATAAAATACCTTTCCAATGTCCCAAGCTGTCCCACTGTATGGGGTAGGTTGGGACACTAAACAACAAATACAAAATATTTTTCAAATTATTTTTATTAACTGTTATAAAAGAGAAATAGCTGAAAATTGTTCAAGTTAATACATTTTTTAACAAATCTTACATTTGCAGCTGTTTCAAGCATATTAGCATTTACGGCAGAATACTTTCTGTTTTTCTTGTTCTCACCATTTTTTTTCTGAAAAAAAAGATTAATAAATTAATATTTTGACATGTTAAATCAATTAAAAATTAGGCATTAAATTATTAATTATTTTGCTTGAATTGATATTTGTTTACACTTTTTAAAATGTCCCAAGGTGACCCATCTATGTGTGTCCTAAATTGCCCTATTTTACATAGTACCTTTTGTTAACTACTATACAGTTAGATTTAACAATACAGTTTATTTATTAGAATAGAAATTATAATAAATGAATTTCCTTTCCTAAAACTACACTTTTTTTTAATATTTAAATTATTTTTCAAAAAAAAAATTACTTTTTAACCCTCCGAGTGGAACACACCAAGGAAAAAGTCTCCAAAAAATACGCTAAAGTTTTATTGTGTCAGTGACCAAAGTGTTCTATGATTTTTTACTTCACCCTTTGTCGACTAGATTGGGAAAACGGAAATCCACCCATGTTATTGTCCCTTTATTTCCGGTTATTAATTAATTATTTTTCGTGCTTACCTCATTTTTTGGTAACGCGTATTCAGCTATCTTGTCTCAAAATGTTTATTTTTGAATTTTTTGTGTATTGTCATGTGTTGTCTTCAAAAAAATCATAAAATCCAAAAAACCGTTTTTATTCGTAAAAACGCCATAAAAATGTCATAAAATTTTGTAAAACTAAATATAAAATATCTTGTTGTTCTTTTACTGTTTATTTCATGTACCTGGAGTCCTTTTTTGTTTATTTTTCATTTATTTTTAGTGTATTACCTTTCTGTGTATTTTTATTTTCTCGTGCAACCAATAGATAGCGCCACCTTATTGTGTTTCTCAATTATGATGTTATGTGCTCTGGCCGAGTACAAAATTGTTAATTTACTGTGTTTTTGATGTTTGTGTCATTGTTCAAGGTACAGAATGATTATTTTTAATCATTCAGCGTGTTGTTTTTCACATATGCATTGTATGTGAACGATTTTTGCACCTTACAGCATTTTTCTTTCGTCTTTACGGAAGCCGCTGTAAGCGTATTAAATTTCTGTTTGGCTTTTCTGTTTTTCTACCTGCACCAAAATTATGTTTTTGATCTTTTATCGTTCGGAGGTTGAAGTGGTGATTTTCATCATCCCTAGGTACTCCGTAAAAACCCATTACCTTGACCTTGACCTTGTTAATTTTAAATAAACATAAAGCTCGTCAAGTTTCGAAGATCATCCCATATTAAATAATGGATTCTAAAAGTACGAATAAAAATATTTTTTAAGAGAACTATTTATATTTTTTTACGAAAGTCATCCAAGATATTTAAGTGGTGCAATTAGAGATACATCTGTTACCGCAAACGAAATTCTTCGAAATAGAGATTAACAAAGCCATGACAAGCTATCATCGTCTTTGAGCCAAAGGGAGTAGGGTTGCATTCCTCAATAAATGTCAGTCAAAGAATGGTGCAGTTCCTAAACAGTCGACCTGACCCTCCTACCTCAAATCTCCATGGGGGAAAGCACTGGCAGAAATGTACAATGCACCCATTTTCGGAACGTTTTTGAAGGTCGATAATTATAAATGACAACCGGCGGAATTGTACGTGCGAACCGCTTAGATGGTTAACCCTCCGAGTGGAACACACCGATTAAAAAAAGTCTCCAAAAATACGCTAAAGGTTTATTGTGTCAATGTCCAAAGCGTTCTATGATTTTTTACTTCACCCTTCGTCGACTAGAATGGAATACGGGAAACCCACCCTCGTTATTGTCCCTTTACTTCCGGTTATAAATAGATATATAAATAGATATTATAGATTGTTAATTTTTAATACACATAAAGCTCGGAGTTCATCCCATAAGAAATAATGGATTCTAAAAGTACAAATAAAAATATTCTTTAAGAGAATTATTTATATCATCACGGATATTGAAATTATCCATGATATTTAAGTGGTGCAATTAGAGATACATCTGTTACCGCAAACGAAATACTTCGAAATAGAGATTTACAAAGCCATGAAAAGCTATCAGCGTCTTTGTGCCTCAGGGAGTAGGGGTGGATCCCTCAATAAATGTCTGTCAAAGAGGGATGCAGTTTTTAAACAATCGATCTAATCATCGTACCTCAAACACTCGCAGAAATGTACATTACATTCATTTTCGAAACGTTTTTGGAGGTCGAAAATTGTACGGGACAACCGCTTTGAAGACATCATCGGCTTGGCGGAATTGTACGTGCGAACCGCTTAGAGGGTTAAAATGCACATTGATGTAATTTTGGGTTATTCAAAACAAAGAAAATGAAATTGTTCCTTACCTATAAGCACTATCTTCATCAAAATTCTTTGAGAAGTACGAGGAAAGCCATCTATCAATACACATGAGAACTAATTCCTGGTTGCAAATTAAAGCCTGAAAATAAAGGTGTCCCAAGGTGCCCCACTCTCCCCTACTTGTTAATAAGGTAAAAATAGAAGAAAAATTTAAAAAAAAATTAATGTACTAGGAACATTTTAAGAATTAACAAAATATTCATTCTGAATTTATGATATAAAAAAGAAGTTTATATATTTTCTCACTATATTTTGTTGTAGGGGCGCAGACCAGTTTACGGCCCTGGTGTTAATTATATGGAGTAGTCATATAAACATAACAGCAAGCTTGTATTCATTGTTCTATGTCATAATTCTACTGGGAATCTGTATTAACAAAGGCAGCCAAATACTATCTTGCACAAATACCGAGAACAGGCCCTGCATTTAAGAATATTTTGAGCGACCATAATGATGCCATTAAAAACAAACAAATACCATTCAACACATTCTATACCCATTTGTTTGACCAGCGAACAAGTCTTTCCAATTAGCTGCCAGTCGGGATTTCTAGGTCGTTCTCAACATTCCGGCAGGTGGCAGTAGCCGATAATTGGTACACCACCTTACGGGGACTTCTGACGACCTTGTTTTGAGCACTTCCTCCTCCAGTGAAATATTGCCTGGACGCTCGCCGAACGTGTCTCAGACAAAGAATGTAAACCTCGGAAATCTACCTCTGCTCCTTTCTCTCTCTTTTCTGGCCTTGGAAATCGCTAAACGAACCTCTAGCAGAGGTTCCCAAACTTTTTTTTTACCGCAGCCGAATTTTTGGAAAAATGAAATTAATATTAAAAATATATTTGAAAAAATTGCATTTATTTAACTTTTCTCTTTTCAGCCTTAAAAACTAAAAGTTCCCAAACTTTTTTGGACCACAACCGAATCTTCAGAAAAATGAAATTAATATTAAAAATATTTTTGAAAAAATTGCTTTTATTTAATTATCTTTCTCTTTGGCCTTGGAAATCGCTCAGCAAACGTTAGCACAGAGGTTCCCAAACGTTTTTTTTACAGCCGAATTCTTCAGCAAAATGAAATTAATATTAAAAGTATTTTTGAAAAAATTGCTTTTATTTAACTTACTTTCTCTTTTCTGGCCTTAGAATTAGCTCAACAAACCTCTAGTACAGAGGTTCCCAAAAACTTTTTTTTTACCACAGCACGAATTTTGGAAAAATGAAATTAATATTAAAAGTATTTTTGAAAAAATTGCTTTTATTTAACTTACTTTCTCTTTTCTGGCCTTAGAATTAGCTCAACAAACCTCTAGTACAGAGGTTCCCAAACTTTTTTGGACCACAGCCAAATCTTCAGAAAAATGAAAATATTAATAAAAATTTTGGAAAAAATTGCTTTTATTTAAATTTCTGTCTCTTTTTTTTGGCCTTGGTATTCGCTAAACAAACCTCTAGCACAGAGGTTCCCAAACTTTTTTGACTACAGAAATATTTTCAGAAAAATGAAATTAATATTAAAAGTGTTTGGAAAAATTGCTTTTATTTGCTTTTCTCTCTATTTTCTGGCCTTGAAAATCGCTAAACAAACCTCTAGAACAGAGGTTCCCAAACGTTTTTTTACCGCAGAATTTTCAGAAAAATGAAATTAATATTAAAAATATTTTGAAAAGATTGCTTTTATTTAACTTTTCCTCTATTTTCTGGCCTTGGAGATCGCTAGCAAACATCTAAACAGAGGTTCCCAAACTTTTTTGACCACAGCCGAATTTTCAGAAAAATGAAATTAATATTAAATATATTTGAAAAAATTGCTTTTATTTAACTTTTCTCTTTTCTGGCCTTTGAAAATTCGCTACAAACAACTAGCACAAAGGTTCCCAAACTTTTTTTACATCCGAATTTTCGGAAAATTGAAATTAATATTAAAAAGTATTTTTGAAAAAATTGCTTTTATTTAACTTTCTCTTTTCTGGCTGAAAATGCTAAACAAACAACTAGCACAAGTTCAAAAACTTTTTTGACCACAGCCGAATTTTTGGAAAATTGAAATTAATATTAATATTTTTGAAAAAATTGCTTTTAAAAATTTCTCTGTCTGGAGTGAAAATCGCTAAACAAATGTCTAGCACAGAGGTAAACTTTGTGGAAAGACGAATTTTCGGAAAATTAATATAAAAATATATTTAAAAAAATTGCTTTTATTTAACTTATCTCTTTCGCCTTGGAAATCTAAACAACGTCTAGCACAGATGTCCCCAAACTTTTTGACCCCAGCCGAATTTCGGAAATTTAATAAAATTAAAAGTTTTTTTTAAAAAAATTTTGATTTACTTTCTACTTAATTTAAAATGCGACTCGTTAGACAGAGTTCACTTTTTTGAGCAGCCGAATCGGAAAATTGAAATTAATATTAAAGTATTTTTGAAATATTGCTTTTATTTAACTTTGTACTCTTTCTGGAGTTGACGGTAAAAAAACTCTAGCACTAAAGCATTTGACCACAGCAGAATCGAAAAATAAAATTAATATTCAGCATTTTTGAAAAAAAATGCAGACTTTGTCTCTCTCTGAGTTGAAAATCGAAAAACAGTATAACACAGAGCAAACTGTCACCGCAGTACAATTTTCGATAAAAAGATTAATATTAAAAGTATGAAAAAAATTTACTTTCACTCTTCTGGCCTTGGAAATCGCTAAACAACCACTAAGCAGAGGCCCAAACATCGCGACTGCCGAATTATCGGGAAATTGAAATTAATATGAGAGTTTTATGACAAAATTGCTTTTATTTAACCTTCTCTCTCCGTTTCTAGCCTTATCACTAAACAAGCGTCTAGCACAGAGGTTCCCAAATACACAGCCAGTGGTGGTGGTATTATATTGACGTTCTTTTTGGAAACGCTTTGTTTTTAACGATGCATGAGTACAAGTATTGAACATTAATGCAGATTGTGGAAACCCTTACATGATTGTAACTTGATATAGGTTATTTGAGAAGCTTCATCGGATGAAAGATCATTTGGGTGCTGGTGGAACCGGAGTCAGAGTTCGAATCCCACCATATTTCAGCAGTTCGAAGAGTTTGCGTAACCGTTCTTAGCTCTCGTGTTGCAAAAAGTAGACCGTGCATCCAACCCCAAATCTTAGCAGTGGTTGAGAAGCCAACAGTGAATTTGTTTCGAGTGGTGCGTGGAGATAAGCATGTTTTGGCTTTCACATAATTTTTAAAATATTAAATTTATTACACTAATTATAGAATTTACATGATTTTTACCTGTAATAAAACAAACTTACGCTATTGTAACAGAACCAGTTATTTTCATTCCCTATGTTCTGTGTGAAATTGGGACAACATTCAGAAAAATATATTTAATAAGCAGCATTCGTTTGGTTTGGTTTGGAAAGCTACGGTCTACTCTTTTGAAACACGAAGACCGGGACCTACAACTTAAAACCGATTCCGAATGGTCCCGAGCATCTATGCCCCAGTGGGATTCGAACTAATGAACTCCGGAACTGAAAGTTAGCGCCCTCCCGACGAACGAAAACCGGAACTGAACCGATGTATTTTTTGAGTTGAACCACAACGAAAACCGGGTAGAAATAAATTACGGTTCTAAGCTCTGTTTATTATGCTAGAATATTTTTTCTTATAAAGTTTGCGGAAACGGGGGGGAGGGGGTCCAAAAAACTTTGAAGGCCTAAGAGTTAGAGGGCCGCTTGCATCCGCGGACCGCCAGTTGGCTAGCGCTAATAAAAAATGGAAACCGCAAAAATCGAGTATCTCTCTTTCTCTCTCCATCTTTCTCTCTCTGTGGCCTTGGAAACCACGAGCAAAACGTGGAATGTGTGTCCCGCACACACGCATGCACTGCCATGCAGAGCGAGGTCATGCACAAAACGCGAGAAATGAAAGCTGGTCAGAAACAGAGAGATCTGCGGAGTTGTTTTTCGCCCGAGGTTGCCTAAATAAATAAACAAAACTGAACGCTGCAAGATCAACAAAGGGAGTTTTATTCGTGAATGACTTTGACATGAGAGAGGTATTATTAATTGTACTGCCTCCAAAGGTTTGGTGTTTAACCCCCTTCGGCCTCTTGAGACAGAAGGTAAAAGAAAAAAAAACTGTAGCAATTCTTTCTGTTATTTTGAAGAAGACCCTGAAGTTAAAATGTGTAGAATATGTATTGCGGGGACACTGTGTCTTCCGAGACAAAAAATCTTTTCTATAATTTTTTTTTTTTTTTTTTTTTTTTTTTTTTTTTTTTTTTTTTTATTTTTTTTTTTAAATTCGGCAGCCAACAGAATCTCTGACACAACAAAATTTTGGAAATAATTTTGATTTTAAACAATTAAATGCCTAAGGAAAAACTTATCATTTGTAGATATGAAAGACTTTTCTGGATTCGACGTCGGTCACGCAAAATTTCACTTTTTCTTTGTCTGTGTTGTCCAAAAAAATCTACAACATGTAGCAGTATCCTCTTCTTCTCTGGTAACAACCTCATACTTAAAAAAAAAAAAAAAAAAATCGTCTAAAAAAAAAATTATTTAAAAATGCTAGTTAGAGATTCCGAAATTTATAAACAGCTTTCCGTATGTCTTTGGCTTACGAGAAGAGGTTAAAAAATTTAAAATGTAAAAGTTACAGAAATAAAGATCGTACCGCCAAAAATTTTTAATGCCAAAAAAAACTGTCAACCAATTTACGTTGGGTAAAGACCTAAATATCTCTGGGTAATGGACTCAGCTTTTCATAAATGGTACAAATGAGAACATGCTTCACTATACAACATCTACGTAAGGTTGAAAAAAAAACATATGCTTCGCAAGGATCCTTGGTCTCGAAAACAGAGATTGTCACCGTAGGTCCTGCCCTCCTAGGTTTTAATAAAAAAATAGGATTTAGTTCTGAAAACAAAGAATGGAGGACCTAGGTGAAAGAAGATTGGTTTGAAGAAAGCTTCTTAAATAAAGCCCATGGGCTGTGAGCCATTTAAAAATAAATAAAAATAATAAAAAATCTCTTCGGCTCTACGACATTAATTAGTATTCGATATCAACTTTTATGGATTTCAAAGTTATAAATTCCTCTAAGCATAAGTTGAAGTCGGATTGTATAATAAAAAAAAGGTTGACCACAAAGATTTATTTATTTATATTTACTTCATTTTTATTTTTTATTTTTACAATTTAAATAATAAAATAATGGTTTCGCATTAATAACATGCAGTAAAAATAGTTTAAAAATTTTTCATTTTAATAATAATTTATTTATTTATTTTTTTGTTAAATAAATAAAAACTTTTGTTTTCGGCATTCTCTTAATAAAAGATAAACAGTCTCTAAATTTTCAAAAAGCAATTAGGAAACAGAGACACAATGTATAATCTCTAAATTTAAAATATAAATTTTCTAAAATTTTTCATAAATAAAAAAAAAATGAAAATAAGTCATAAATGAAATTAAAATAAATATTCTAAAAATAAAAAATAACCCCTTTAAAAAAATTATTTCTAAAAATGCAGTTTTAAAAATTTTCAGTTTTATTTATTCGTTTATTTTTATTGTACTGAGGTTGTTTTTGACATTGTCTTATAAAGACGAAATAGTCTCCAAATTTTAAAAAACAATAAAAATAAGATACAACACCGTCAATCTAAATTTTTATAAATAAATAAAATAAATTAAAATATATCACAATGAAATTGAAAGAAAACATTCTAAAAATAAAAAGTATCATCTTTCAAAAATTTTTTTGTAAAAATGTATTTTAAGAAATTCAATTTTATTTATTCGCTTATTTCTTTTATGATGGTTAAGAAGACACAAAAAAATGAGTCTTTGATGTTCTCTTAATAAAAGAAAAAGTCTCTAAATTTAATAATAAAAATAAATAATAATAATAACCTATGAAATAGAGACAAAACTATCAACATTTCAATTTATAATAAAAGCTCTCTAAATTTTTATAAATAAATAAAAAATATATAAATAAATGTCTCAAATGAAACTGAAATAAAACATTCCAAAAATAAAGAATAACATCCTGCATCTGGAAAAACTTAATATATCTCAGATTATCTGTTGAAAACAATCACGTTATTTCATAATCCAAAGTTAAATTTGCATTATAATAAGTAAAAAATAAATTAAAAATTAAATAAAAAATAATAGTATAATAATAAATAAATAATAAATAAATGTCTCAAATGAAATTGAAATGAAACATTTCAAAAATAAAGAATAACATCCTTGCACCTGAAAAAAACTTACTTTATCTCAGATTATCTGTTGAAAACAATCACGTTATTTCATAATCCAAAGTTTCATTTGCATTATAATAAATAAAAATAAATTAAGAATTAAATAAAAAATAATATAATAATAATAAATAAATAAATAAATGTCTCAAATGAAACTGAAATAAAACATTCAAAAAATAAAGAATAACATCCTGCATCTGGAAAAACTTAATATATCTCAGATTATCTGTTGAAAACAATCACGTTATTTCATAATCCAAAGTTAAATTTGCATTATAATAAGTAAAAAATAAATTGAAAAATAAATAAAAAATAATATAATAAAAATAATAATAATAAATAAATGTCTCAAATGAAACTGAAATAAAACATTCAAAAAATAAAGAATAACATCCTGCATCTGGAAAAACTTAATATATCTCAGATTATCTGTTGAAAACAATCACGTTATTTCATAATCCAAAGTTAAATTTGCATTATAATAAGTAAAAAATAAATTAAAAATTAAATTAAAAAATAGTATAATAATAAATAAATAAATAAATCTCTCAAATGAAATTGAAATGAAACATTTCAAAAATAAAGAATAACATCCTGCACCTGAAAAAACTCAATATATCTCAGATTATCTGTTGAAAACAATCACGTTATTTCATAATCCAAAGTTAAATTTGCATTATAATAAGTAAAAAATAAATTAAAAATTAAATTAAAAAAATAGTATAATAATAAATAAATAAATAAATCTCTCAAATGAAATTGAAATGAAACATTTCAAAAATAAAGAATAACATCCTGCACCTGAAAAAACTCAATATATCTCAGATTATCTGTTGAAAACAACCACGTTATTTCATAATCCAAAGTTACATTTGCATTATTAAATAAATAAAAATAAATTAAAAATTAAATTAAAAATAGTATAATAATAAATAATAAATAATAAATAAATCTCTCAAATGAAATTGAAATGAAACATTTCAAAAATAAAGAATAACATCCTGCACCTGAAAAAACTCAATATATCTCAGATTATCTGTTGAAAACAATCACGTTATTTCATAATCCAAAGTTACATTTGCATTATTAAATAAAAAATAAATTGAAAAAAAAAATAAATAATAATATAATAAAAAATAATAAATAATAAATAAATCTCTCAAATGAAATTGAAATGAAACATTTCAAAAATAAAGAATAACATCCTGCACCTGAAAAAACTCAATATATCTCAGATTATCTGTTGAAAACAATCACGTTATTTCATAATCCAAAGTTACATTTGCATTATTAAATTAAATCTTCGTTCGATTCTTGTTATTCATAAATCAAAAGTCAGAATTCCTGTTATTATTCCACTACATTTCGAAGTAACATCCTGATTACGTTATTTTCCAAAGAAATGAGGCGTAGCACAAATTCCTAACTTTAAACTCAACAATGAATGCTTTTGATGGCAAATTTCTTTACTCCTTTCGAATCTGCTTGAAGTTTTATCTTTCATCTCCATCGGCGTGGAATCATGTTGCCATTTTCGCAAAGTTTTTTTTATGAAAAAATATTGCCACCTGCGGAAAATATGTAGATTTGGATGTTTAAAGGAACAAGTTAGAGTCGTATTTGGATGGAATCATATATTCATTTTTGTCCATCAATTTCTTATTGACAAAAGACGTATTTACCGGATTAAATGAAATGGAAGCCCTTAAGCAGTCGAAACTCGGGGACTTGTCACCTAATAATTTTACGAATATACTCAATTTTTTTTAATATTAACAGTTTACCCCAGAAATTCGAGAAGGTGGAACCTGTCGAGCCCCCCTTCCTCCCACTCTGGCCACGGCCCCGGTTCACATGGTCACGAGGAATCGAATGTGGCAGATACAGACCCATTTTAATCATCGTTTAAGTTTCTGGTTCTTTAATTATATTCAACCATCACTTTTCATTCCTGTTTATCAATCCATCGATTGCCATTAAGGTTAACATTAAACCAGAGGAGTCAAATGTGGCATAGAGACCCATCTTAATCATCGATTAAAGTCTCTGTTTCTTTAACTATATTTACTTTTCACTTTTCATTCCTGTTTATCAATCCATCAATTGTCAATAAGGTTGACATTTAGCGAGAGGAATCAAATGTGGCATAGAGACCCATCTTAATCATCGATTAAAGTCTCTGTTTCTTTAACTATATTTACTTTTCACTTTTCATTCTTGTTTATCAATCCATCAATTGTCAATAAGGTTGACATTAAGGTAGAGGAATGAAATGGGGCGTATAGAGCCCCATCTTAATCATCGACTAAAGTCTCTGTTTCTTTAACTATATTTATCCATCACTTTTCGTTCCTGTTTATCAATCCATCAATTGCCAATAAGGTTAACATTTAGCGAGAGGAATCAAATGTGGCATATAGAGACCCATCTTAATCATCGATTAAAGTCTCTGCTTCTTTAACTGTATTCAACCATCACTTTTTGTTCCTGCATATCAATCCATGAATTTCCATAAAATTAACATTAAGCGAGAGGAATTAAATATGGTATATGACAGGGGTCGCCAAGCTCCTTAATATTTCGAGCCATTTTTCAAAATTTGAATATTTTCGCGAGCAGCAATTAAACACGTATTTAAAAGGCATTAAAAATTTTTTTTATATAAATTATATTTATTGAATGCCATTTGAAAGTTCTTCATCCTTTAATTTTTCAAGGAAATTTTTGAATTGTAGATGATTTTTTGCATTGGTGCGAATGTAATTTACAATGTGTTACACTGTTTTCATAACATCAGGGTATTTTAAATATTTCTCGGTAAAAATCGGTATGAATTGAGGAATTTGAGAATCATGTTTTAAAAGCTCAATAGGCCGGGTTTTTTTTACCCAGAATTCATGGAACTCCATCAGTTGCAGTGGCGTAGGCAGAATTTTTTCAAGGGGGATCATAATTCTAAGAAATAATAGCCCGCATAATTTCTACTAAAATTTTTATTTTTTTTTTTTTTTTTTTTTTTTTTTTTTTTGCCTATTGGTTAAGGTGCTGGCCTTCGGTACTGTAGTCCGTGGGTTCGAATCCCACAGTGGCAGGGGTGTTCGTAGCCGTTCGGAATCGGCTTTAAGGTGTAGGTCCCGGTCTCATTAACCCTCGTGTTGCAAAAAGTGGACCGTAGCACTCCAAACAAAACCAAATTTATTTTTTCCATTTTGTCAGAGCTCAAGGGGGTGTTTAAACCCCTAATCCCCACCCCTTGCGTACGCCCCTGATGAGTTGTACTAAGTTTTTAAAATATAATAACACAAAAATGAAAAAGGGAACTCGGGTACTGTACCGAGGTACTTTCCCACGGTGGTCAGCACGTGCATGCACAGCTGTGGGAGAGATTTCCTAGGGGAATTTGGGACTCCAATTGTGCCCGTCTAGTTTAGGGACCCCCGCAGAGAAGGTATTGATCACGGAATGGCAGCGTAACGGTCAAGCTCGCACAGAGATGAAACCGTGAGTTATGGGAGCAGGGGCTAAAAATAATGCCAGCTTACACAAAAGGGGCTAAATTAATGAGCCCACCTGCACTCCCGAAGGGGGTGCAGATGTGGAAAAATTTCACTAAACAGGCGATTGGAAAGGAAGAAAAAAGGGGCGTTAAAACCGAGGTGAGGAGTTGGGAAACGAAGTTAAGAAGAGGAGTTGAAGTCGGGATTCGAGAGAAGTGGGACACAAAATCCGAAGCCCCGCTCACCAGCACCAACTCGTCCAGTGCGCCCGGACCGACACCGCACGAGAAAAGCCCCTGCCTGATCCTTTGGACCCACTGAAGGACCGACACATCGCGTGAGGAAAGCCCCTGACTGCTTCCCCTGTGCCTTTAATGGATGTAACGATAAAATAATATTTACAGTCACTTAGGCCTCTGTTAATAATTTAACCTTGTGATTGAGTTATAACGCATTATAATGAGAATTGTAATAATTATGGTGTAAATATAGGACATTGATGATTGATGATTATGATATATGATAACCAAGAATCAATTTGTAAATGTACTGTAACGGCGTGATTTAGCGGTGTATCGTCAAAGAACTTTTCTTTGAAAGGTGGACTTGTGTGGATACAAAAGGAACAATATGCAGACGACACGGCACCTTCTCTGACAGCTAAAAAAATGATCGCGGAACGACAAAGGATTTGCCGCTTCTCAGATGTAGCCGCTAAGCCCCTGGCTTTGCGGCCGATGATGGTTTAACCCGGACCAATGCAGTTGGTCGAAGGTGAGGTCATCGCTAGGTGACCCAATAATAAAATTGTGGGTGAGGTCCGTCTCTTGGAGGCCCCTCCCCTAGAAAGAGACGAAGAAGATATTTTGTTTAAAAAGAGTTAGTTAGCTAGCAACCAGCTAATTCAGAGGTCGCCTTGACCAGTCTGTCTCTCTACCGGAGAGTTTTTTTGCTATAATCCCACCTTGGGATCTTTTCTTGAAGGAGTAGCCCGCATCGGCTAACTCGGAGGTCGCCTCGACCAGTCTCTCCATCGGAGAGTTTTCATTAGCGAAATCCCGTCTTGGGATAAATCTCTTGTGAGATTTAAGCGATACCCTGTGCTTTGGGTTTCCGTATTCTAATATAATCCTCTTCAGGATTGTTTACTGTTCTTCAGAATTAACGGTGCAGATCTTCTACTTGTCCTTCAGCGAATTATTGAGAGAGCTACGAATTGATTCTTCCGTCTACGCACCCATATTTCGGCAGAGACTGAATTTAGTTTAGGTACCCGTCTCTACTCAGGCCTACGTGTACTAATCACTTACCGGTGATCAGATGGTTTTTTTATAGTTGTGGAATGATGTATATAGCTGAAGTGTCAATAAATATATTACTCCAGATATATCTGATTCTTCCTTGTGTCTCCTGAAACAGGGACCGGATACGTTACAGTATGTACAGAATAAATGTCTGAATCTCAATATAAAGTATCCTAATTTTACTTTGTTTCCCCTTTGTAACCGAACACTGGTGTTAAGGTTGTAAGTAATTACAACAGGTACATTTATCAAGAGCCACAAATAATCCTTCAAAGAGCCGCAGGTTGCCCCCCTCCCCTGGTATATATCTATCTTAATCATCGATTAAAATCTTTGTTTCTTTAACTCTATTCAACCACCACTTTTCTTTCCTGTTTATCAATCCATCATCTGCCGATATATCATGCACATTGACCTGCAATTGTGTTATTTATAAATCTCGTCACAGGTGGGTTTCCAGGTATAAAAGAAAAACATTTCACGAGCACCAAACCACGAGCAAAAGCACTACTACTTCCCTTATTAAATGAGTAATCAGGAAGTTCTGCGGTCATCCATCGAAATGAATTATGCTGAATGACAGTGAATCGGTTGCTGCCGTTAGATTACCGTTATGTATTTTCTTTTAAATAAAATAATCTTTTAATTCTAATGAATGCGCCACTTCGCTTCGGTCTTATACCTCTCCACAAAACGACAGCTTTTAAATCGGTGATTTGTTTAGGATCGCTCGTCATGCGCTCGTTTATGATTGGTGGAATAAAGTTCTTTTTTCGGATCTGCATAAAACAAGGTCACCGCGTCTCAGTTAACCGTACTACAAAGATAATCTCGAGGTTTAATAGTTGTCGTACAAATTTGAGAGCTCTATTTTTAGACGATTATTCCATCTTTACAAATGTAATCCTCTAATTGTTTTAAAACTTTGAGTTCGTTTTCTTTTGGCAGCGTGTATTCTAACGGCAACACTTTTATAATTGTTTTTATTATCTTTTTTTTTTATTTTTTTCCTGGTTCATATTTTTTGGATGCTATTTTCTGATCTTGGGGGAAAATGTTCCGTCGCTGCCGGCGTATGTTCTAGCAATATATAATTTAGTATTTTGTAAAACATTAGCAACTTTAAATTTGACTCTTAAAAAAGCAACATTCTGCTAGTATCTCACGAAAAGAAAGCGATTACAATAATGAACTTTTCATGATTCATGATTTTATTGGTACATAAAAGCTAAAGGAAAATTCTTTGGAGTAAATTCGAAATTGTACGAAGGGTAATCTAAGCCAGGGGTGAGTAACCCACGCATTGCCCCACCTCTTTGTGAAAATGGGAATAAAGTTAGTTTGGTTTAGTTTGGAGCGCTACGGTCAACTGTTTTGCTACATGAGGGTTAGTAAGACCGGGATTAAGGTTGATACTCAGGACAATCATCTATAACAGGGCTGTCCAACTGTAAAAAGCCCACGGGCCAGAATTCCGGTCACTGATTAACTGGCAGGCTGCAGTTTGAAAAAGTCGAACAATAACCTCTTACCTCTTATACAATAACAATTAATAGTTGAAATATTAATTGTAAAACAATGGAATTGAAGGATTATAAAACAATTTGCTTACATTTTAATGGGAAAACTGAAGCCGATCAGCCTTCTTTACAAGGGCAGGAATGTCAACATCGATGCTTGTCGTTGCCAGCTGAAGAAGGTCTAACAATGAACTGTCGGAGAGAGAGCTCCTGTGACGATTCTTGATCAACTTCACCGTCGAAAAAGCACTTTCGTATAAATATGTTCTCCCAAACATGGAAGTTATTTCCAGTCTTAAGTCACGCAGATTTGGAAACTGTTCAGTTGGAAGCAACTTGAAGAACTAGGGCCCCCTTTCGGTTCTTGTTTGAAAGAACGAGTCATCCTGGAGATCAGAGAGATCTAATTGTAGATTAGCGTGTTATTCTTCAATGCTTGCTGTGAATAGGTTTCTAAACCGAGCCACGTCATTTTTGATGCTCTCAAAATCTGAAAATTTCGTGTTGAATTTATCAATAATAGTCTGCCACTCAGGGCAAAATTCAGAAATATCCAACACTTCCTCACACTCTGATGTCAAACGACGAAGTGAGATAAGTTATTTTTTCCCAAAGTTTCATGGAAAATTTTCAGCTTGTTTCTAAACCCATAATACTATAAAATTTCGAAAAAAGAAATATTCTGAATAAGAAATTTGCGGGCAACACAATATGTATCGGAGGGCCGCATGCGTCCCGCGGGCCGCCAGTTGGATAGCCCTGATCTATAACACTAGGTTATTTAATGACGTCACTAAAAGTGTGTTCGGAACGTTGGGTTATGTCGAAGATGGGAGCTTTTGCTACTCTGGACTGAGATTTTTGTCATAATGACGTAGCTAGTATGAAGACTCTCCTTTATTCAGAGCACGCGCCAAAACCAGCTGATCGGAAAATCCCTCGTTTCGAACCGTCGACAATAACATGGCGACACCTTGTCTGGGATGTTGACAGTTCTATTGAATAGGCGTCACGCCCCTTGATAGGTGGAGGTAATGATTCCAGAGGATTACACCGAGTTTCCAGAATCGGAACAGCCAACGAATGAGGATTCAGCTAAAAAAAACTATAACCTTAGTTGGAGTTCTCAAGTAACTGGTATCTCAAGTAACTGGGACTAAAAGAAAAATAACAGTTGGTGGACTGACTCCCAGGTATAAAAAAGTCCAGAATTTTGCGACTCGAGGCTTTTTGTGTTATGTTTTCTGCCCAAACTCAAGCAACCATTGCTTAGTTTTATATTTTCCACTTCCCATTCATAGCCAATTCAATTCTATTTTGTTGTTTGCCCAATATCGTACCTATCACAGGACTAGAGGGTTAGGCCAGGAAGTTCTGTGCCAAATGATCTCTGTGAAGCTCTGTGAAGACACAGGGCTTTTCGACATTTTTTTTACATAGGTATTTTGGCCTCGTGGAGGCTTTCTTGTTACTCATCAGACCAACTTCTGTTTATCATAGTTGTCAGAATCCACTGAGTAGGGTTCCTTTTAATGTCCTTTTAATTAAAATATGGAAACATTTCTTTACCTTTCATGTTGAATCACGGTGGTGTCTCGACCAAGAAGACAAAAAACCGCTACTTCCATAAGATGCACACACAAAACTTATTATTCTTACATTCAAACACAAATACAAAAACTCTAAAAAAACATCACATAAACACATTTTACTCACTACATGTACTTAGAATTCCATCCTTATATTATTTCCCCTGTAGAGCGCCCTCTAATGGGAAAAATTCTCTTTGGGTTGCAAGTCATAACATAAGTGATTCAGCTTGGGCGATTCGTAAAGAGTCCTCTCATATAGGGAGCGGCAGAGTCTCGGATACAGAAGGGGGGATAAGTTGGGTTTGCATTGCACCCTGGAAAAGCCTCCCCACTTGTTTGAGATTATTTAATCTCTTTTCTTTCGACTGTGATTCGTCGTGAGGAAGTTGTGCAGGCAACCATCCTTAGCAGTTCGACATCTTGTGGGCGATTAGAATCCCCTTGTATATATAGCTGTATTTACTAAGAAATAAAAGTGCTTTCCAATTTTATCGTGACTGTGATCCATCTTCACGCTACCTCTTCACTGGAAAACACTGAAGTCGTCACACCAGTCAAAAAAATAGACTATTCCGATCGTTTAGAGTCCCTTGAATAGCAGCCTATGATTTGTAAGAGGACATTAAAAAAAACCACAAGCATACGCTGAATAACCTAATGCAGAGGTATAGATGGGAAGGGCTTGGGGGTTCGAATTTCTCCCATGAACCGATAGACTAGAAATATTCATATTTTTTAACTTTTAATATAAAGATATCACCTTGGCTTATACACTTGTATTTTATTTCTTATATTAGTCAAATTATACTATAAAACGCACTTGTATTATACCATAATGTGGCAAAATGACTGACAAAAATGTACCTCTTTGCTGGGAGTTTCCTCTAAAACCTCACCCATAAGGGAAGTTTGTGTATGTCACCGATCTAATGAAATACAAACAAGCAAATTCCATTTCCGTACAACGAATATTCACTCAAAACGTTTTCGATTTCTTTCCTCTTTTATCAGCGAAAGCTGTGGCCACTGTTGGGATTGCCATTGATTTTGACTTCCGGGGAATCAAACATGATTGGTCAAGAGACTGTTTCGTTTTCTCTTCAGTTGGGGGAAGTTTTACAAAAATATCAGTCGAGTTTTAATTTCCGTTTGAAGGGTTACTAACTGTAGAATGTCTCTGAAAAGCCCCTCCAAACTATGGTCCACTGCAAGCCGACGGTCCATGATGTCAGACGATAAATTGGCCTTGGCAGAGGATGGCAGGATGGATTAGGAGAAGCAGTTTTTCTCCTGCCGCTTCCAGACTATGGCCAATTGTTAACCACTGCAGTACAGGCCATGATGGCGACTTCGGAAGATGGTTTAAGGGCCACATATAGGGCCACTCAAAGAGTCGAGCACATGGATGTGTCCATAAAGTTTACTGCGCACTGTAGTAGAGCATCTGGCTGTCTTTTATGTTTGGAGAAAACCTCCTCCGAAGCCATCCTCTGCCAAGCCCATTTTATCATCTGTTCATCGTCATCAATATCCATACCGATATCCATATCGATAAGCCATACTCTCTCCACAGAGTGGTAATGGCTTGCAGTGGGCCATAGTGTGGAAGGGCCTTTCAGAACATCAAAGAATGCCATCAATGGCTACTAAAGATGCAATAGATAGAGGACGAAACCTACTACAGTCGAACTTCGATAACTCGACTTCCTATAAGTCGAATAATCCACTAACTCGAACTTTTAATGAAGTCCCGAATCATTTCTATACTTTTCTTTAAAAAACTGCCTCGATAATTTGAAGTGAGCATCTTCTCAGTCGAAGTTTTTGTGATAGATTTACCCGGTAAAAAACACAATTCTGTTCAAAACTTCGAATGCCAGTCCACTCGTGACCTTCGAGAACCTTCGTTCTCGAACGTCACGAGCAAGCACAGGACGCTATTCACAACTTACAACAATACCTGGAGACCTCCGAAGCTACAGACAACACTCTATATAACTCTGTTAAAAAATTAGGCGACTTTGCGAATGCTAACAACATTAAAAATAACTGTTTTTTTTTTCAAATGAGATTTACACGGTATTTATACTAATTAATATCTAATGAGGCCACATTTCTTGAGTTTTAAACCTTTTGAACCCATTCTTCTCTTGTTAATTACATAGGCTATTAAAAAATTGAAATGCGTACAACTATAGTATTATGGCACACATCAAACCATTTAAACTATGTCGACCCATCTTAAGTACCAGTTGAGAGGAATGATAGGTAACTTCCATAACTCGAACTTCGGATAAGATGAATTTTTGGGGGGTTCCTCTTTGACTTCGAGTTATTGAAGTTCGACTGTACTCATTTAGTGGCCTATCTTGAAATAGAGACAGCAGTTTTGAAGACGCAGTTTCACCTATTTGGGCTCTGAACTAGACGCTGTTAATGATGTAACAATAGAAGTACGTAACAGAGTTACTGCTGGCAATAAATGTTCTATGAAACACGCAATTATTTATAATCTACTCTGATTGACAGGAAAAATAAACTACTACTCGTTGAAACTTTGATAAGGCCCACTGTTACTTACGAGGCTGAAACTTGGACGTTGACCGAAAACTGATAGAGAAATCAGTCTTTGAAAGAAAGATGCTGCGGAGTATTCTGGGAAGTATAAAAAATAATTATACATGAAGAACTAATTTGAAATTAGTTATACAAAGAGCCAGACATTGTGTTTATGAAACTATTTGGACAGTAACGATCACCAACTTTCCTCTGATGTTTAGCA
>CM063507.1:20824628-20832128 GCA_032207245.1 Pardosa pseudoannulata
TGTTTAGTAAACCGGAATGTTTAGTAATATTTAGTTAGTCTTCGGAACTATTGTCAACTTTTCGCACTCTTATTTTGCACAAGTATTCACATCTTATTGATGTACAACTCAGGTTTAATGGAAACTGAAGTATAAAAACTGAATATTGTTATGATACGCTTATAATAGAAATATATATACTTGCCAATGACTCGAACTGAACTGTGACGAATTTAGAGAGTTATGAGCGAAAAAAAAAAATCTTAGCTTAAGAGTAATTTATTAAGTTTACCATAGCGAAGCACGGGCACACTTGCAAGTATTCCATAAAGAAAAAAACATAAACGGAGAGAATTGTCAATCTGTCTTGGAGAAATATTTCACTGAGAATATTTCATCGGTCGAAATAATTGTCCCTTAGGTAAACATCGTGCTGAAGAATTCGATATACTTGATTCCTAGCCAACTTACATAGGTTAAATAAAAAATATTTACTGCAATCGCTTTTATTTAGCAAGAAAAGAGATAAAAATATGTACTAAAAAGCGAAAATTTTGTTTGAGTTTTTAGCTATGCCGTTTGCAAATAGATGAAAAGCATTTTGCATTTACCAAACTAATTTTTTCCTCCAATCTAGATTTTTTAAATTTTTGTAAAATTTATTTATTTATTTATTTATTATGATTGAATATTTTGTTTCGCCATAAATTTCGCCATCGGTTTTCTTTTCAGTTTCTAATGAATAATTTTATTTCATGTATATTCTTATTTGTACTAAAAATGTAATTCTATCCTAAACAAAAATCATTATTCTATTAAAATTTAGAAGATTTTATTCTTTTTTTTTTTAAATGGTACACTATATATGTGAAATGATACAATTAACCAGCATGTATGATAGGAACGTTGGACAGAAAATGGCGAACACTGCCACTGTTGTCGGTTACCGAAATCGCTTTTGACAACTGAACATTCACCTGAATTAAATCTGAGTTCTACCAGTAGTTTCATGTTAAACTGACACAGAAAAGTACTACTGAAGATCAAAACAGGAAATTGAGAAGCAATGGACATGTAGGTTGGTTTGATTTGGAGTGCTAATGTTTACTTATTTTACAATAAGGCGATTGATTTCACGCAGTAGGACAAATTCTCCAATTATGACAATTCTGGCTTTAGTTTCAAATGGAAGGGCAGTTTATTGTTTTTCTATTGGCTGCTGTAAACATGAAAATGAATGGGAAGGGCATTATAGTAGTTCGTGATGTTGCGATAAATTGGCTTATACGAGGACTTGACTGAGATTTACTGCTTAAAGCCGAAATCGTCAGTACGATTTCTGACGATTGATACCTGAGCGCGGGTCACTTATTAGTACGGGTTAGTGTAACAACATGGTTTGTTTGCGGGTACAAAAATAACGGTATAGACAGGAAAACGAAGCCGAACGTTTTTTTCTACTACATAGATTCTAGAAAAATTTAGACAAATAAACACTCGTTTCTACATTAGGCGATGCAGAACCACAGAACGGGAAATAAAGAAAATCAATTTAGATTTAAAATTAACTTTTTATTTATCGTTACAAAAGTGATATTATATATGTATATATATATATATATATATATATATATATATATATATATTATATATATATGTATTTGTATTTACATATATATTTACTTAAAAATTTAAATTTAGATTTAAAATTAACTTTATTTATCCTTATGAAAATGATATTATATATGTATATTTATATATTATATATATATATATATATATATATATATATATATGTATTATTATATAGGTGTATATAATTATATATATATATGTTTATTTGTCTATTTATATATTTGTTTATATATTTCAATATAAAGTACGAAAAGTTGATTAAAAAATTAAATAATTTTCGATCTATTGAGATTTATTTCAACACCTAAATTGACGCGCAAAACGCCGGCTCACGGTACAATTCCGCTGCGAAATGTACCAGCACGCAATGTGTTAATATACATATGTGCTGGCTTGAAATATAAACGCCGATCTCCGTCTTGCAGTGACGGTGTTGGAACCACAATTCTATGTACGGATGATCGATAAGCAAGAGACAAAAGATTATGGCCACCCCGACATTTTGCAATGAACTCTCCTGGATGACTTAAAAGGCACGTGATCAGGTGGAAGTGGTATTTAACTGCTGCTGGAGAGTATGAAGAATCATTCTTTCACTTACTTCTGTGTGTGATGGGAAAGGCTGCGGCTCTTAACGATTTTGATAGAAGGCAGATTATTATAATCTGCTCGAAGGCTCGGAACAAGTATTTCCGAAACTGCACGACTCGTGGGTTGTTCGCGATCTACAGTTGTTAGTACTTATGCAAAGTGGATGAATGACGGTGAAACCAGCAGTAGACGACATGGTGTTGGACGTCCACACGCTATCAAAGAAAAAGGTCGTCGGAGACTGTCTCGCATGGTGAAGCAAAACCGGAGCCAGACAGTGGCTCAGCTGACAACCCAATACAATGCAGGGCCAAGTAGAATAGTATCGGAGCACACTGTTCAGCGGACACTGTTGGATATGGGGCTACGCAGCAAACGTCCCACTCGTGTGCCTTTGCTGACCAAGCGTCATCGCCAACTGCGCCTACGCTGGGCAGGGAACATCGCGACTGGTCCATGGATCAGTGGGAGAGAGTTGCCTGGTCAGATGAATCACGGTTTGTCATTCATCACGCCGATGGCCGTGTCAGGATACGCCGTCTTCCAGGCGAACAGTTGCTCCCTCAATGTACAGTAGGTCATACACAGGCCGGTGGTGGCGGTATTATGCTTTGGCCGGCGTTCTCTCGAGCGTATCTGGGACCCGTGGTTGTGGTAGAGCAGACCATGAATGCTACAGGGTATCTGAACATCATTGCGGACCAGTTGCACCCTTACATGGCCTCTGTTTTTCCAGCTGGAAATGGAATGTTCCAACAGGACAACGCCCCGTGTCACAAGGCTAAAATTGTGTTGGAGTGGTTCCAGGAACATGATGCTGAATTCCAGTTAATGTCCTGGCCACCTAACTCACCGGATCTCAATCCGATAGAACACATTTGGGATGTCATGGGACGGCAGCTCAGAGTTCAAAGACCACCATTCGCAATATCTCGGATTTGCGTAACCGTTGCTTAAACATCTGGTACAATCTGTCTCCGGCCATCTACCAAGGACTTGTGGCATCCATGCCAAGGCGGGTTGAAGCCATGTTGCGCGCCAAAGGTGGGACAACTCGTTATTGACAGGTGGTCATAATCTTTTGGTTCTTGAGTGTATATCACACTAAAAATGTGTAAGGCATAAGTAAAGTTTTTTAATAGAAATGAGATATAATTTATTTATTTTTAATGTGTGCATTTAGTATTAATAAAATAAAAGTTTCTGATTATTATTCTACAAATATTTTTACTGCCTTTTTCATTTAAATTCATAAAACTGGTGGCCCGCAAAATAAAAATTACATATGTAATGGTTCTTGAAGTTTGCCGACCGTTGGTCTAGAGTATATAATTATTTATATTAAATTTATATGAATCTATATAATTTTCAAAAGTTTAAACCGGATAAAAAAAACAATAATTGTGGAACTGAATACGAAATAAAAGCACAAAATGAACGAGTTTCCTTGACTTAAGGAAACGAGGACAACTTCATAGCAAACTTTCAAATCAGTGAGGTAGGTAGGTGTATGCAGGAGGTACAGTCGGCACCGGGTAACAGTTGTGAAAGAGTAACAAAAAATTGTCGGTTTGGTCAATAGAGGACAAATCAAAATTATTGTAATTTATTTTTTTTAATGTCCTCAAAAAGTTTTCTAATCGATTTCAGTGAAATGGAGACTTAACATTAATTTAATACTTCTTAAAGGTAACTTGAATTTATGCCCTAGGTACTATTAATATGAAAAAAAGATTTATTACATTGTTTATTAAACTGGCTTATTAATAAAAAAGATATTTTACAATTTTTTTCATTCGTAAAACTTTGTTTAAAAAGCAATTAGCCTTTTTCTGTTTAAAAATAAACTTTAAGGTGAAACTTTTCTGCCCTCTTTAAAAAAACTGCTTTCTCAACCAAATGCATTTTTTATTTTGATGTACAATGACGTAGCAACAATTTTTATTTATTTATTTATTTATTTACTTTGAAAAGGAGGAGGAGGATTTTAAGTATTAATCCAAAGTGCAATGAACTTTCAATCTCATAATATATATATATGTGTGTGTGTGTGTGTGTGTGTGTGTGTGTGTGTGGTAGCCTGGCTGACATCGAACACCAGGTTCGATGCGCGCATCGAGCAAGCGAAGTTCTACTTTTACGGTATGGCAACAACCCTCACCAGAGGAACATTGACGGAGGCCTGACACAACACCTCCTAAAGGATCCTAAAGCTCTTTTAGGAGGTGTTGCCTGACATGAGTTGGACGGTACCGAATGCAGACGGCACTTCTCGATGACCGATTGATCGCCAAGACGGGCGCTGATGTTATGCCAGACGGGCACTGATGTCCAGTTTCATTTTAATTGTCCCTAGACACCATATAATTTGTAAATAATTTGTAAATAGTTTCATTAAATAAGTTCGTGTTAGTTAAGCTTTGGTGCATCTTTTCCACCGTGGGAATAAATCTCCCATATATATATATATATACAAATATATATATATATATATATATATATGTATATATATATATATATATATATAATATATATATATATATATATATATATATATATATATATATATATATATATATATTATGTATATGTATATATGTATATATATATATATATATATATATATATGGTATATATGTATATATATATATATATATATATATATATCTTATATATATATATATGTATATATAGTATATATATATGTATATATATAATATATATATATATATACTATATATATATATATATATATATATATATATATATATATATATATATGTAAATTATTTTTTTTAATGTCCTCAAAAAGTTTTCTAATTTATTTCAATGAAATGGAGACTTAATTTAATACTTCTTAAAGGTAACTGCCGAATGATGGCCGATTGGTTAGGGTGCTGACCTTCGGTACCGGAGTTCGTGGGTTCGAATCCCACTGTGGCATGGATGTTCGTAGCCGTTCGGAATCGGCTTTAAGCTGTAGGTCCCGGTGTCATTAGCCCTCGTGTTGCAAAACAGTAGACCGTAGCACTCCAAACCAAACCAAACCAAACTTAAAGGTAACTTGAAGTTATGCAATAGGTACTATTACTATGAAAAAATATTTATAACATTGTTTATTAAAAAGGCTTATTAATAAAAAAAATATTTACATTTCTTTTCATTCGTAAAACTTCGTTTAAAAAGCAGTCACTCTTTTCCTGTTTAAAAGTAAACTTTAAACTATTTTGCCCTTTTTAAAAAAACTGCTTTCTCAACCAAATGCATTTTATATTTTGATGTACAATGATGTAGCCACAATTTTTATTTATTTATTTACTTTGAAAAGGAGGAGGAGGATTTTAAGTATTAATCCAAAGTGCAATGAAATTCAATCTCATAATATATATATATATATATATATATATATCAGTGGCGTGCGGTCCATACCCTGGCAAAATTATGAGGGACAATAATTTTCTGCACCTATGTCTACCTATCTTTATATGATATACAATAAATATTATTTATAATATATTCAAATATCTTGTTGATTTGCTTGCTTGTATTCCCGGTGCGTGCGGTACTAAGTGCTGCACCACGTAGCGCGCAAACGAACATAGGAAGTTCTGATGTGTACGCACTGCGCACTAAATTGAAAATCACGTTTTTATATGTATGGATACTGGAGAAGAACAGCATACTATGGCACTGAGGAAAGTGCAGCTATTTTTCCTGCACTTGGCTTTCAGAATCATCCGAAGGTACGGTTTATTAAGCGTTGTATTAGTGCGGGGACTTATGTGCTGAAGCGATTTTGGTTTTTTAACTGATTTTTAACTGGCCATACGATTTTGCAGACGGTTAATGTTTAAATTTATATATTGTAAGATTTTGTTTTCATGGAAATATAAAAGAAGTATTTCATCAATATAAAGTGAAATGTTTTAGTGTTGTAAATTATTTTCGGTGATGTATTCTATTTATTGAAATAATTAGATGAAAAACAATGTTTTTTTAAAGAAACGAATTTTAACAATGTCCAAATTTTACCATTCATTGTGTCTTACAGACAGTATATAAGTTATATTATGTAACACCATATCCCTGGTTTTGTTTTTAAAAATTGTCAAGATGTTTTTCGCAGAATATATGATTTCCAAATGTTAAAAAAATTAATAAATATAATTTAATCCACTGACCGAACAAGAAACAATTCGCTCTATTGTGCCACAGTGCAGTGAAATCCTCTGCACTTGGAACATACGTTAGGTTTGTCGGCATCGCAGCGGCGGGCGCCATGTGGTGCTACGTTTGCTGAACATGTAAGTTTTTCGTAGTTTTTCGTAATTTCGTATTTGCTGAACATGTAATTTTTTAAGGAAGCCCGAAGCGCTGCTTTTTCGACGCCGATATGACACCATACAACAAAAGACATAATTTTTGCTTCAGGGCTAGTAGAATTCTCATAAGTTTAGCTAATTTTATAGTTATAACTCGACTACTCGTAGGTAAATCTTTTATTTATTGTAATCTTTAAATTTATATTCATAATAAATAACCCGTTTCACAATGGAGAACTCAGATGTCTCAATAATTAAAGATTTATTGGAAAATCCATGTTCTCTGCACACCCTGCCTAAAAACCTACAGCACGCCACTGATATATATATATATATATATATATATATATATATATTTCTAAATTATTTTTTTAATGTCTACCTGCCATCCAGTGCCTCAATTGTGAAATGAATCAAAAGAAATAAGTCGCACTGCGATATTTTACTGCTGTTTGGGATTTCTTAAAAATAACTACACGTAGCCCGTTCTTCTAAAGAGGCTGTGTAGTAAGAGACTCTTTCTTGAGTTGTTCGACAACACTGTCGAAAATATCTTTCCCCATTGACCTCCTTCTAGAATGTCAACAAGTGATTATCTGCATGCTCGAGCATGAATTTCGACAACGGCGGAGGAAGAAAAAATTCTTCTAGAGCTTGGTGGTCCGTTTAGCACTGGGCTAGGATTGTTATCTCGGTAATGCCTCTATACGTGGTCAGGAATGAGCGCTTTTATACCGCACATTCCTAGTGTATTAATGCACATTCCTAGTGAAGTTATTATACCTGGAACACCCTTTGGAGTCATTTCGACTCCATGGATGATGTTTTATAAAATCCAGTATTATCCCTCTTTCGCTCTCATTTTCTCTGTCTCTCACACTCTATATTTTTGTCTCTCTTTCTCACCCTCTCTGTTTCTCGATTTCTCTCTCCCTTTTTTATACTTTCTCATCCCCTCCCTAACTCACGTTCT
>CM063507.1:20841993-20844493 GCA_032207245.1 Pardosa pseudoannulata
TTCATAATATTGCTGCCATTGTGGTACACATATACAAGTATAAAAGTATACAAATACATTTTCATCTTAAACAGTAAAGAGTCAAAATATTTAATAAAACAATGTTAAAAAACAATGAATTTAGGAAAATGTTTTTATTAAAACCGGAGGATTGACATAGGATTTATACATGGTTTCCGCGCACCTGGAAAGTCAGGGAAAGTCATGAAAAATCATGGATTTAGACAATAGATTAATTTTGTCATGGAAAGTCTTGATTTTTCAAGCAAAATGAGTAAAAGTCATGGAAAGTCATGGATCCGTTAAACTACCGATTAAAAAAAATGCATTGAATTGTTTAATTCTATTTTTACTTGTCATTTGGCTGAAGTTACTGAGTTCGGTATTTATGTATTATCCTATTGACCCTATTGCCAAGTAAAATTTGTTCACCAAGGAAACTCAAAACAAGAAAGCTTAATGGGTGGATAAATGTATATTATTCTGGGTTTTTTTCTTAAATTGTAGATTAAAATTTTATTAATATAATAATAATTATTTTTTAATAAAAATTTGTTAAGATTTTTGCACAAAATATAAGTTTATCTCTAGGGATATTGTATATAAACATTATAGGGTTATATTTAGCTATTATTCGTGGTCACCTAGATAATACCAAAGTACCCTGAATTCAAATTTAAAACATTTGGATTGAAAAATTGCTATATGATTAAACTTAGGTATATAGATACAAAATTTTATTTTTATGTATCTGAGTTTATTAACACTTATAAAGTAAGTTTATAGTTTTTTATGATAAAATTCCTGTAATTTCTCTAAAAGCATATATTTTATTTGTATGTACGTCAGAAGTTTTATTCATATATACTTTTAACGAAAGCGTTTTAAAGTCATGGAAAATGATCTGCTAAATCAGGGAAAGTCATGGATTTAAAAAATTTTATTTTGGCAGATACCCTGTTTATAGTCTTGTTAATTACTTTGAAATATTTTAGAAACATCACCACGATGATGAAACAGGAATAACCATTTTGACCCAAACATTAAAAGAAAGGGAACATGTTAGTACTTTTTGGACTTATCTGTGTCCTGGTGGTACAAAATAAACATTCTTTTATCAGTTGTTCCGACATTGGTTTCATCACCATCATTTATTATGCCTATTTCAAAAAAGCCTATTTGTTTTTATCTTTTGCTGATTCCCAAATTTCAAAAATGGTTTTTGGTATGGAAACCGATAAAACGTCGATTAAAAACGGATAAATGTAGGTGTTCCAGTTTTTAATGCATTTATAACTTGCGCTAATTTGATTTCAATAAACATTACATTCCCTCTTGAATCCCACCTTTGACGCAATTCATTTCTTCTTTCTGTATGTTAAAAAATGTAGAATATTTTTTTCATTCAGTTAATTTTGCAAACCACGAATGTTCTGCGACATGTATCGCACATTTTCACTCATTCTGCTTTGGGGAATATTCACAATCACGTTTAAACATGCATTTTATATTAGCGTAACAAAATATTCTTTTAATATCTTGATTTGTAGTTGAAAGCCCTTAAATGTTTTCTTCAGTACTTCTAAATAAATATCTTGGATTAGTTATTTAATAAATTTTCTATTTAAATATTTACTCTGGCATGTTTTTCGTTTTAGAAATTCTTAAACTGAAGGTACTAAACGATCTAAGCATTCTGGAGTTGAATTAAAAATAAAAAAAAATCGTATGTTTAGATTAAATTTTGTTACATTATTTTAATATTTTTTTCATTGGCAACGTTGCCATTGTCTGACATTTTTGTGTATCTTTAGAACTATCTTAGACAAATACAGAGAGATAAAGGGGAAAAAATACTCCCACATTCGTCTTTCCAGATAAACAAAACTGGCGTATTGTTCTTATTTTAGTATCTAAACAGAATTCTGATGCAGCTATGTAGAATTCATAAATTTAATTCTCTCATTTTGAGTTTGTTGCATTAGTTAATCTGAGTTGTTAGCTTTTAAGGAAATTTAGTTTAAAAACTGAGGATTGTATTTTGATAAAAGCTTGATAACAGATGGTTATTTATAGCTGAATATAAGTTTGTTTTTTAAACTCAGCACCATTTTTAAAATTCTTACCATTTTTTGTACCATTTTACCATTTTTGCTTTTTTACAAAGTAACTAAAATGCTCTAAAAATTCATATAAAAAGTATTTAAAAAATAATCGCTTTTGTTTAACGAAAAGAAGATTAAAAATGCACTGAAAAGTAAACAAAAAAAATTGAAACAGCGCATTAAGTAATATTTTTAAATTAATGACTTTACTAATGCTTATAACTAATTTCACTTTGAAATATAATTACATTTCAACTAATTTGGCCAGAGAATTTTGTGAATTAGGGAAAGTCAGTGAATTTATCAGACAAGTTTAGCAAAGAGCTGTGCCAATGTATAAGGCAATTTGTCGCAACGTCACGAATTACTATAATGCCCTTCCCTTTCATTTTCAG
>CM063507.1:20846993-20874493 GCA_032207245.1 Pardosa pseudoannulata
TTGCAAGCTCATCAAATTGTTCCAAAATGCTTCCGCCTGACCGGATTATCCTAAAGGCGCCTCCACACTATGGTCCACTGCAAGCCATCACCACCGTCTGGAGGGGCTTTGGCTTACCGTGGCCGATGGCGGCAGACGATAAAATAGCCTTGGCGGACGATGGCTTCGGAGGCGGTTTTTCTCCAAAGATCAAAGGCAGCCAGATGCGCAACTTAAGTGCGCAGTAGACACTGGACGAATCAATGTGCGCATCTCAATCAGTGGCCCAGCGTGTGGATACGACCCGTGAACCATCATTCGAGTCACCATCAGGAAGTGGTGAACAACTGGCCATAGTGTGGGAGGCTACATAAAAGCTTACGCGAGCGTGGATCTTCCATTTTATTATTATAAAAGAGTTCCCTTTTTAAAAACGTTTATAACTCACGTAATTTCTAACGACCCCTTTTTTAGACCGACGTGTGTGTGATATATAATATATATATATATATATATATATATATATATATATATATATATATATATATATATATATATAAAGCGGGTTCCAAGCATATTTCCCAAACACTGAGGGTTCCAAGCAAGCATTTTTTACATAACCAATGTAAAAATGTATACGTTGGGCGCCACTATAGAAAGACGAGACTCCTATTTCAAAAAGCTTAGAGAATTATCTTTTTTTTTTTTTTTTAAGGAACCATTTTTATTTCCTTTCAAAGTTCCAGAACACAAAACAACAAAGAGAATTAAACACACTCTCATAGCCCACTGACACTATATTATGTAGCCTCCACACTATGGCCAGTTGTTCACCACTTCCTGATGGTGACCTCGAACGATGGTTCACGGGTCGTATCCACACGCTGGGCCACTGAATGAGATGAGCGCATTGATTCGTCCATAGTGTCTACTGCGCACTTAAGTTGCGCATCTGGCTGCCTTTGATCTTTGGAGAAAAACCGCCTCCGAAGCCATCGTCCGCCAAGGCTATTTTATCGTCTCCCGCCATCGGCCACGGTAAGCCAAAGCCCTTCCAGACGGTGGTGATGGCTTGCAGTGGACCATAGTGTGGAGGCGCCTTTAGAAAACACACTCGATGGCTTTTTAGCGTCACCTATCGTAAAAAAGGAGAGAGGAATAATTGTACCCGCTACAATTGGAATTTATGAAACTTGTATTGATTTATTTTTCAAAGGATCATGATTAGTTTAACTAAGCACAAAAGTATTATCTGAAAATCTCAGTTATTCCAAAATTCGTAATTCCAACAAGACAAATATTTTTAAAAGTCTTATGGAACTCATGAAACTTTTATTGGTTTATTTTTCAAAGGAACATGATTAATTAAAGTGCTTGGAATTATTATATTATTTAATTATATTATTATATTATTTTAGTTTTGGGAATTAATTTAAGTATTCAGAAAAGTATTGGGAGTCACGAAACATTTATTGCTTTATTTTTTTTTAGGAGTATGATTAACTAACTATATTTCCTCTCAAACATGGTATTAATGTCGACTAAATATTTCTTAACGAGTGTGTAAGAATAAGAACGCTGACAAGTAACTCTCGATCATTAGCAAGCACTAATAATTGTACACCGGTTTTCACCCACCTCATGTGTCAAACTAGTTGGGGTCAAACGGGATCAGGTTAGTCCTAGTCGGTTCAAAATCCTCTCTCCTGCCAAAAAAATCTTCCCGATTTCTCTGGCTGACTAGTGATTGCGACACATATGGCGTCCAGACGCTGACAGGGAGACTCGGGTAACACTACACGGGCGTGCGTTTGAAAAGCCTGTTAGAGCTGGCGTAAATTCATTATTGGGAATTTTCCGTGGCATTGGGTCTGGAGGAGGAGGACTGTAATCGTTTCCCCCGTTTTGTAAAGTAATCGTAGCTACTGATGCATTACGGTTAATTCCTGGTAGGAGATCTGTTTCCATAAGGAGGCGGGTGGCGTTTTCAGGAAAGCTTTTTTTCAGGCTGACAGTTTTCTCTAATAAGGGTTTATCTTAGTTGATAGTGAATGATTTATGGCTTGGACAGAAACTTGGAGGCCCAAGTATTTGTGTATCCAAGAAGCCTAGAGCTTTTCTTGTTTGAAGATTTTATGATACAGTCGAACTTCGATAAGTCCCAGGGAACCCCCAAAAATATTCGACTTATCCGAAGTTCGAGTTATCGAAGTTACTTACCATTCCTCTCAACTGGCACTTATATGAGTCGACATGGTTTAAATGGTTTGATGTGTGCCATAATACTATAGTTGTATGCATTTCAATTTTTTAATAGCCTATGTAAATAACAAGAGAAGAATGGGTTCAAAAGTTTTATTAAAACTCAATAAATTTGGCCTCATTACATATTAATTAGTATACATACCATGTAAATCTCATTTGAAAAAAGCAGTTATTTTTAAGGTTGTTGGCATTCACAAAGTCACCTAATTTTTTAACAAAGTTAAATAGGGTGTTGTCTGTACCTTCGGTGGTCTCCAGGTATTGTTGTAAGATGTGAATAGCGTCCTGTGCTTGCTCGTGACCTTCGAGAACTTTCGTTGTCGAATCTCATGAATGGACTGGCATTCGAAGTTTTGAACAGAATTGTGTTTTTTACCGGGGAAATCTATCAAAAAAATTCGACTTAGAAGATGTTCACTTCGAGTTATCGAGACAGTTTTTTAAAAGAAAAGTATAGAAATGATTCGGGACTTGATTAAAAGTTCGAGTTAGCGGATTATTCGACTTATAAGAAGTCGAGTTATCGAAGTTCGACTGTATAAAAAAATGACTTGAATGATAGGCGTGAAAATAAGAAACAATTTTGAGAACAAAAAATATTGATGTTTTTGTACGTAATTCTTCTGCTGTTGGTGGTATATGTATACGTTTACACAATTATCTTATTTTTATACGTTTTTATACACGTTTACATGCATACGTGCATGCTTATGTATGTAATGATATTTTAACCCGATAAATCGACTTTTAATTACAGTTTCATTATGTTATAATTTTATGGCGATTCTATACCCAAAAGACACTTTTCCTTGCCCTTTGGCGGGCCGAACGATGGCCGATTGGTTAGGGTGCTGGCCTTCGGTACCGGAGTTCGTGGGTTCGAATCCCACAGTGGCATGGATGTTCGTAGCCGTTCGGAATCGGCTTTAAGCTGTAGGTCCCGGTCTCATTAACCCTCGTGTTGCAAAAAGTAGGCCGTAGCACTCCACATCAAATCAAAACCTGCCCTTTGGCGAAATTCTCATTCCATTTATAAAGCCTAGTAAACAATTTGGCGAGCGCCAAGTTAAAATTCTGTAGAAGTCGGAACTAATTATATAGCTATTTTTATGCAACAGTGAAGCATTACCGCTTGAATAGAGAACTAACCAATAATGGCTAACGTCTCGGTTCTTCTAGTTCTTTTTGTCCTGGGAGAGCAGTTAAGATCGTCATACTAAATAAATATGCCAAAATATCGTTCTATAAAGTTGTCTTTTCTCTGCACAGAAAATCGTCCTGATTGCACCTTAAGGTGGATCTATACCTGTCACATTGGTTTCTCCTCGTGCAATCTTAACTTATAGGGGAAGATGAAATTCCCTCTGGCCAGCTCGCATATAAAGAATTCATTTAAAAAGTTACATCACGTGATAAAAATATCATATTCTCTAGGATGCTATCTTAGACCGAGATAAATGTATATTTAATTTTAAATTTTTTTGTGAGAAACTTTCGCAAATAAGAACATTTAGCACACAAAAATTTATAAAATCGAAAATATAGCATCCTTTTGCTGCGCTATCACGTAGTTTTTTTTTTAAGTATTCTTTAAATAAATTTTATTTTCCCCATAGGTTAACAATGAGCGTGGGGTATCCAATATGGCAGCTATGGAGCCATCTTAAGTGAGATGGCAAAAACATCGGATATACATTCAGCCAAAAATTTTGTATTTGAAGTAACAGACTTCTAATTTAAAAATTCTCTAACACACACACACACACATTCGAAAAAAGATTTTTTTTTTTCGTTAATTGTTTTAAAACAAAATTATTCAATTCGCCAATCTTGCGTTATTTTTTTTTTTTAATCTTTAAGGTTTCCCAATGCTTTGCTTTTCAGAAGAATCGAGCCTAACATTTTTAAGGTTCAGTGAAAGAGATTTAAGGTTCCCTAATGCTCTGTTATGTAGAACAATTGTGCCTAACTTTTTTAAAGTTAAATTTTTAAGGTTACTTGGTCGTCTGCTATTCATTCAAAGCAATCGTGCCTAACATAAAAATCTGTTCCACAAAACGTTAACTTTTTTATTTTGACAGTGATCTAAAAATCTTTTGACCAAAAATGTTCGTCCAAGGTTGATACCATCTGTACAGTCTTTTATTTAATAACACATAGAATCGAGCCTAACATTTTTTAAGGTTCAGTCAAAGAGAGTTAAGGTTCCGTAATGTTCTGTTAAGCAGAACAATTGAGCCTAACATTTTTAAAGTTAATTTTTTAAGCTTAATTTTTAAGGTTCCCAAGTCCTCTGCTATTCATCCAAAGCAATCGTGCCCAACATAAAAATCCGTTCCACAAAACGTTAACTTTTCTATTTTGACACTGATCTTTTGACCAAAAATGTTCGTCCAAGGTTGATACCATCTGTGCAGTCTTTTATTTAACACATAGGAAGGAAATGGGGAAAGGGAGGGGAAGAACTGTAGTTTCCAAGCGATGTATAATAATCGGAAATTGAAATAGTGGAACACCCCGGCGGAGGCCAACGTCGAAAATTTGATCTGGTTTCCTGTGCGCTCACCAACGTATTTTCCGTGACGTTACCAACGTTGGTGAAAATTAGGTTATTCCTGGAGAATTATTACGTCTAAATGTTTTAAATAAAACTGATAGTAGAATGTTTGGTGCATTTATATAAAAATATATATTATTTTAGCTAGTCTATATCCATATATGCATTATAGAACTAGTGCAGTAGAATGTCGATTTTCCTTTAGTGTTATCAGAGATACATTTGTTAACATTTAATGCCTGGCTTGTCTTTTTATTTATCGTTAACAAATAGCTTGTAGAATTTTTATGTTTCCTTAGAACGAGCTTTCCTTTTTAGCATTATCTACATAATTTTCAAGTAATTTCTATTTATAAATTTTCCATTTGGATCAGTGCCGAACGCTGGCCGATTGGTTAGGGCGCTGATCGTCGGTACCAGAGTTCGTGGGTTCGAATCCCACTATGGCATGGATGTTCGTAGCCGTTCGGAATCTGCTTTAAGCAGTAGGTCCCGGTCTCATTAGCCCTCGTGTGCAAAACAGTAGACTGTAGCGCTCCAAATCAAACCAATCCATTTGGATCAGCACTTTATAATTTTTCGAACAGCTTACATCAATTTTTTTTTTTTTTTTTTTTTTTTTTTTTTTGGCAGGTACATAGACTGAAATTATATTATTCTTTATCTATTATTTCTACTCTTTCTATTATAAAATACCATTTAACAATATTTATTTTACGTGCAATACCAAATCTTCTTTCACAAAGTTTTTCTTTTTTCATAAATGGCATCGTATGATGTTTTAGAACTATAGTTGTTCACTAACGTGACAATACGTTTAAAGTATTTTTTTCTAGGCAATCCATTATAACTTATATTTAAGATATGTATAGGTATGTAATCTTTAGAAATGACTCAGACTATTAAAGAGTTAAATTGCTTAACACTTTGCTTGTCATGTACATTATGATATACGCATCAAATGCTTTATACATTTGTATATCACATGTGATATACAATGAACTATATTTTTATATATTAGCTTTTATATATTTTATATCTGTGATAATCGCATGTGATATACAAACATCTAAAGCATTCGATGTGTATATCGTATGCAATGTACAGGACAGGTAGAGGGCTAAAAACTTAAAATCCACCATATTTAAATACATTTATTATCCTAAAACAAATCTACAGCCAAAGCAAAACTCGCGCACTATCCTTTTTCTGTTGAATTTGAGATTTTAAAACGGAAAAACTCGGAAAAAAAAAAAAGTTTATACACATAGGTCATGTACCTAATGAAAAAGGTAACTTTTAAAATATGGTTACACAGTCTTCTCAAATTGAGAATTCTGTGTTGTGTGCAAGTTTCACCATTTTTCTTTCCATGCTCATCTAAAATAAGTCCTACGTTGTTTAAATTTTAAATATTGTGTAAACTTTAAAGTTCAATGTGTTTTGTTAAGTAAAAAATGTGAAATTTTTCAATTTTTGAATCTTAAACAGTAAAGGCTTAGTGTACAAGTTTTGCTATGATACATCAGACGAATGATGGACATAAGTTCACGTGACAGCACATGAACTTGCACGATGTGATTATAGCGTGTTGTGAAGACAAAGAAGACGTTTTTACTGTCTTATTTAAAAAAATAATGAATTGGGTTAGTCCTAACTTTTCAATAGTAGTTAAATTTTAATATCTTGATTTGTTCATTCGTTCTGGATAATCAACAACTATTTTAATTCCAATATTGTGCGTTTTAATTGGTGAATTAAAATGACTTACCCCGCTTTGGCCTAAATCAAATGATACCATTCCAAATACTCTTCAGAAATTAGAGTAATTATTTTCACACATGAATTGCACGAACTGGAGCTTATCGTTTTTACGTGAAATGGTTTTCGCTTTTATGTAATTATTCTTGGATGAATATCTTAATTTGTCACACCTATTAAATCGTTTGATAATAGGTTCTAGAACTTGGAATACATTTATCAACGAGAATTAAAATTTAACGTTGATGATTTTACTCATTTCACTGGTTAAAATTCAAATTTCTTTCATTATGTAAATGTGCAAGCTAGTTGTTATTTTTATACTAGAGGAAAATGTTTTTAGAATGGGAAATGATCTGTCAATGAAAATTGTTTTCCATTGAAAACATGGACTGCTCTGCTATAATTAAAGTTCAATCCTAGAACGCTAGCCATGCTTCTCGGGGGCGTTTCGTAATTAAAATAATTGTGGAAAGCAGAAAATAATGGGCAATAAATAATTAATCCTTTTACATATGCTTATGAAATCGTATATATTTTGCTAATGAAAGCGTATGTATTATTACCTTACTTTAAAATAGTGATATATATTTTACAAAGTTACATCTCGCCTCCGACATAACAATTGTAACAACGTTCAACAAAAAGAATATAGGCCTAATCGGTAGGAATACTTAGATTGTTAAAGAAGTTCTGATTTCGTTTTTAACATTAGCTAAATTTAAAAATAAAATTGTTCTTACTGTCAGACGGGGAAGGACTAACATCAACGGTGAAGCGACAATGATCTCTTCCATTTTGTTTTACGACAAAACATAGAATACACAAAAACAAAAGCTATGCCATTCTGATCGCCAGCGTCAGACTACAGTCATCCTTTCGCTATACTCCCTCTAGTAGCAAAAAACCCACAAGACTTGCAACAAGTAGGTTGTTCTTTGGTACAAGAGTACGCGGGTTCCAATTCTACTAGTATACATGTTCGGAATCGGCGTTAAGCATTAGGTTCCAGTCTCATTAGCCTTTTCGTGTAGTAAAAACAGTAGACCGTAGCGCTTCAAAGTAAAACCAAAAGCAGTAGTGTTTTAGGGTTAATGTGTGTTACTAATTTAATTTGCAATTGAAAAGTAATTAAATAAAGGATTAAAGCTTAATAGTGTTAAAGGCTAGTTGTGTAGGTTATTTTTAACACGGTTAGTTCTAAATTTGACGAGATAAAGAATGATTTCCTGTTTAAATTATTAATTTAAAAGGAAATACCGAAAGAAACGTGACATTAAAAAACCATGTACTTCGCTTCCGATATATCGTGAGGCCTACAAAAATATGTATTAAAAACCCCCACAATTGTGAAAGTTGTAATTTCGGCATCACAGGCAATTATCTCATTTAGTTTCGTGAGATCAAGTAATCCTGCCTGAGAGAGGCCCACCGGGGGTTCATTAAACGATGACTCGTTTTTACAGCTCTTTTAATTACCCTCCTTCAGATTAGGTCAAAGTGATTTATGTATCCACGGACCCACACATGAAAGAGACAGTATTTTGTGCGGCACAAAATGCGGTTCTTTGTGCGACTAAATGCTTCGCATTTGTTGAACTTCATCTCTTTTTCCTCAGCGGTTGGCATTTATGGCATCCACGATTATCTTCTAATTGAGAAACTTTAAGATCTTTGAGAACACGTGCCATCGTTCCAAGAACGTGTAGTCTTTGTTGACTGTCTGCGTAAATGGTTTGTATGTATACATTTTTTTTCTTTCATTCTGCCACTAAAGAATAAGCAAAAAAGATGCAGAGTGAATAAACAAAGCATAAAACGCGGGGGGGGGGCACTAATCGGGAGTTTAACAATGATCAAATGTTCTTAGTTTTGAATCGTAAGTTTAACGTGATAGTGGAGTAAATAAGGAATAAAATTTGAGGCTGTGATTTTTTTTTTCTTTTCACAATACTTGTCATGTTTGTACTCAAGAGTAATAAATATGCACACCCCTAAAAGAATTTTTCCATCTTCAGGATTTTCAGAAAATCTGTCAACAGGATTGTATAGGCTGTTAATCTGGAGATTTCTTTCAGCGAACATGTGTATAATAAAAGAGAACAAGAAAAATTAACAACTAAAACGTGTGAAAATGTGGATAAAATTCATAACACAAAATAACTAGAGAGGACAAAGTTTAGGACAGAGACACGCTATCTTAGCTGCCAGAGGACATCCGTTCACCACAGAGACTTATTCAGCTGATAGAAAGCAATATCAAAAGTCAATGAAGTCTGCCCATCATCGATCGAAACAGCAATAAGATAATTTATCACAAAATATTTTTATAACACAAGCTTCTTTTATTTAAAATAATCGTTTGGCTGCGATTTACTTTCTCTCTATAAATAGATTTTAAAAATCAACACAGATTCTTTGTTACTAATCCAAATTGCAACTCCGTTGAGCAACAAAAAAATTTTCCCTTTCATAAGCATCCTCGTGTTATAACAAGTTGATTACAGGTGCGTTGGAAATAAAAGTTCATCTATTAATGTTATCGCCGTTGTTCCGATATCTAATGGGTTTTTGTTAGAAATAACTCGGACGTTTCGGTATTGCATTATTGTCATTTTTCAAAGGCGAATCTAGGATTACAAGTTCCACGACAAGAACACGTCTCGTCGTCAACTTGATTGATCTCGGTCTCTCACTATTGTGTTTGGGGCTTTCCGGGACACCTGTTGGATGAAATGGATGAGGGAGAACAATCACGCTTGAAAGAAACGGTTTATTTTTAAAGAGACATGGTTTATCGCCAACAAATATTCGAAAACTAAGGATAGAAACTGCGGATATAACTGTCGTGTTCAGGACCATCATCTCTAATATAGTTGTTTTTCGACTTTTTCTTTTGTGAGGTAGTTTACAAAGGGGGAAACATATTTTTACTGTCACTCTCAGAAAATCGAAGTTTTATTATTTTGCTGTGGTTTAAGCAGACGATTCTGTTTTCTGCTTGTGACGTTGTTCAGGCATATTTGGTTTAGACAAATAAAAATGGCTAATATAGGTGATGTGTTGTGGCTCACAGTTTTGATACTCTCGATACCATATGCGTATATATGAAAATATAGTGTATTGTGTAAATAGGAGGACTCGTTATTTTGCATGTATTGTGTTTTTACCGAAATATATTATTGCGTTTAGCGTTAAGTTATTTTTAGAATCATTCCATCAATAACAATAATACCTAATTATAATAATGATTGGATATTTTAATGATTCTTTCTAATAAAGATATATTTTATTAAGAGAAAGAATCTATTATAGACTCTTTGGTACCTTAACCTCCAGACAAATATGCAGAGCATTCTTAGTAATTTGCTAACGGAGAGTTTGTAACAGTAGATGGTTCAACTGATGTCCATAACAAAAGTACTGTTTTAGTAAATGAACGTTTTATGAAACCGTATTCTCCCAGATATTTGATACCAGAATGAATATAAATACTCAAATATTGATATTTCCAAAACAGAATTTGACAGAAGTGTATTCCTCTCGATAAATGTTAACCCATAGAGGAAAAATAAATACACAGACCGGTTAAATTTCGAGTAATTTTGGTATAATTTTTTTTTTCAAACGCAAATAATGGCAATTAACAGGCATAAAAAAAGAGGAAAAAATAGCGCCCTAGAGAGAATTTATTGTTCTATCACGTGATATAAGGTTTTCAAGGAATTCTTTAAATGTGACTCATAGGGATATTTTTTTTTCAATGTTATCATAAGGCGATTTTACGTAGTAGGGCAAATTCTCAAATTATGACAATTCTGGCTTTAGTTTCAAACGGAAGGGCAGTTTATTGTTTTGCCTATTGGCTGTTGTAAACATGAAAATGAATGGGAAGGGCATTGTAGTAGTTCGTGACGTTGCGACAAATTGCCTTATTGAGCGAGAGAAATCCAATATCGCAGTTAAAAACTCTCCTTAAGCAGTAAGTTTCAGTTGTGTTGGAACAAAAAATTGACAATAGTACTCCAAACCAGTCTCCAGAAAGCAGGTACATATTGCCATTTTTTTTTTCTGTTGAGGATTTCAAAATAGAATTGCATTTTCTGAAAGTGATGAATAAGTTTATTTATCATTCGCTTATTATTAAATTAACCATTATAAATACACTGTGCAAACTGTTCGCGAGTATTCTGTAATTTTACAATAGTAGTTGTTTCAGCGTTTGTTTCAAATCATTTACCTAATTCTAGTGCATTTACAGCACACTCAAATTTGTCAGCAAGAATGGAATGGAAATTATTTATATCCTAGTATTTTTAGTAGAGTAAAACAAACAATTATCTATAATGCTTTTTATATGAATGTGACTTGGATTAAACCTTTTAATGCAATATTCTGTTGAAAATATGAGATTCACTTTTGTAACAATACTATATGTTCACATTTCCTTGTGCCATCGACCCGTAAGTTGATGTAAATTTATCTACTGGTTTCGCGTTTATAGTCTATAAGCGGGTTCCTTACACAAATTTGTAAGAACAGGACGGCAACATTTCACAAATTTTAACTTAAGAGTTAGTTCTCATGGACCGGAGAATTTCCTCTAAGGGAGGAAGAGTGAAAATTTTAGAACTTAGGAGGAATGCAACATCGATTAATCTTGTATATCGCAGACACTTAATCACACACACACCGATGAAAAAAATCAGAGGAAAAGAAAAAAAAAAAAATTACTTTTAGCCAAACTTCCGGAAAGAATCCTAACTAGCCCTAGAAATAGGCTTACAGTGAAGAACTGAGAAATTTAGAGTGAGTCATTTGATTCGTCCTTTTACTTTATTCGATTAGCAGCTAATATAATAGCAGGTCATTTAATTATTGGATTATTATCAAGAATTAGAATAATTGGAGTATTGGGATTTTTTAGTTCTTTGTTATTACAAAATATATTATTTGTATTAGAATTTGGTGTAAGAATTATTCAGGGATTTGTGTTTAGAATTTTATTATTATTGTATGCTTTAGAATATTATTAACTTTTGGAAAAGCATTATCATCCTTTTTAAAAATGATTTTATTACATATTCCAATTTACATACATGTAACACATACATGCATGTTAAAAGCATTATATAGCATATGTTTTACTCTACCAAAACTAATATAGATATCATCTAGATGTCAGAGATTTTTTCGAATGCAACAGAAAATTTTCAAAAAGAAATACAATTTAACTGTAATTTGTTTATACAGAGCAATATTGAATTCAGTAAGGCGACAGTGCTTTTCTTAAGTACACAAAATCGGAAATCCATGACTTTGTGAAACTACTGCCATATTTTTCTTTTTAATCGTCTGCTCGTACAAAGTTCCATGGTAAAAAAAAAAATGGTTCTGTGATGAAAACATGCGCGTCATCTGATACCAGCGCACTATTGTGTTCTGGGTTCTCCGGGATATGCATGCTGTAGCTGGTGAATAAAAGGATGAAACATTTTTCTGAGAACAATTTTGAACTTTATATAAACCACCCGGTCGTTAAGTGACTCCAAGGTACATGTAGATGTCCAGCTTTGTGGTTAGGAAGTTAAAACATGTTCTGTTATGAATCAAGGGTGTGGTTATGTCGAAAAAAATTTTTTTTTCTTTCCTGTCTTCTCAGTCATCATTCGCCCATCTCTTCAAGTGCAGTAATTATTCCAACTAAGTTTCATATGTCCAGTAACGTAATTTCAATCTTTTTACGTTGGCTACGTAATAATTCTGTGGAAGACGTTAAAAAAAAAAAAAAAAAAAAAAAAAAAGAGGAGCGTACAACTTCCGGTATTTATCAAAATGTCAGTGAAATCGTCTAACTTGTTTTCTTTCTCCCGAGCTTTTTTCTCTATGAAAATGGCAAAAATTCCGTTCTTATTCAATCACATAATGCAATTCTTTTTCTCTTATGGCGATTCACGTATAAGTCAGTAAAAGGTCGTTGACTTTAGAAAAGCAGATTGATTCATCGATTGAAAATACGTCTTTCACAGTTTTCACTTTCTATTTTATTTCGGCGAGAAAATTAATTCCGTAGCACAGAAAATATATTGCGTGTGTGCAAAGTCACGTGACTTAAGTTCCGATATTTTCCCGCTTTTTTTACTTTATTTCCAGATTTTTCTGCTGTTTTATGTCTTCAGAACTTGTTCTGAAAATAGGAAGTTATCTTTTTATTTGGAATATCTCTCTTCCTGTTTGCATTGAATTTTTAACACTAACTCCCACGTCAAAGTCATTTCGACTTCCAGCGAAGTGCTTTGTGAAATACGGTATATATATAATATATATATATATATATATGCATTTTACATGTGTGTTATACGTGCGAATTTGTTAATGTCAATTTTTATACATGTAAACATCTCTCTCTCTCTCTCTCTCTCTCTCTCTCTCTCTATATATATATATATATATATATATATATATATATACACACATACATACATACACACACGCACGCACGCACGCACATACACAGAGGTAAATGTATTATAGCTGAATATTAATATATATTATATACATATACACTCATACACACATATATGTGTATGTGTCATTTCTTGAATATTAGATGTAAAAATTAAAGATGTAAATAATAAAAAAAGAGCGAATTCTTTACTAACGAACAAGGATCTTGGCGTGAATTAAAATTAAGTGGAGAGCCGTACTTTCTCTAGTGATTTGGCGCCTTGTCAAACGCCATGTTGGACAAGAAAATAAAATCTTCAGCCTCCAATATCAAGATGTCTTCAGTTTCATTAGTATCTCATCTTGATATATATAACACAGGTTGGTGTTCTTTGCTGTTGTAAGATTTCAGGCGTTTAATGTTAAGTATCTTAAATAAGTAGTTTATAGTATATATGAAGATGTAAAATCGATAGAACGCTCATTGTTTGCAGTTCGGTAAACATCTTCTATGAGGCAGTTGGCAGTTACATAATTTTCAAACTGTTCAGTACCGTTCTAAGATTAAGTTAAATTTTATCAAGTGTTAAATGCTTCCAATTAGACTCAATAAACTATTTTCTTTTTTATCGAATTTTTATTTCTATTTCCCGCATTCATCGTTTTCCAAATCTGCCTCTTTGAAAAACGATGGGGCTCAGTGTTCCGCAATATCATAACGGTTCTTGGATTTTAGAAGCAACTTTTTTTTCTTGGTTCTTTTTACTTGTCAGTTCAACTACAGTTTCTGGCCAGAGCCTCGACTCCATGTGGGCAGTTGGTGACCTCATTTAGTCTTTCTTCAGTAAAAGTTTATTTTTCTAAACTTGCTCTGATTTCCCTTTCGAAATTTAAGACAGGTTTTCCCACCGTTATCCCGCCAGATGGCAAAACGTTTTGCTGTATCGGTTTCGTAGATATCCAGTAACCTTTCATTTTTTGAGCTATTTCCATCTCTTGGAATAAACTGCTGTAAATTTTGACTACCAGCATTCTTTGGCGTTTTAAAAGTTCCTAACTCATATTTAATAATGGAGTCCGTTGGCATACACACAAACATGCATATATATATATATATATATATATACATACATATATACATACACACACACACACATATATATATATATACACACACACACACACACACACACACACACACACACACACACACATATATATATACATATATATACACACATATATATACACACATATATATACACACATATATACACATATATACATATATATACACATATATATATACACACATATATACATATATATACACATATATATACATATATATACATATATACACACATACACACATACAGCCTAAGAATTGCTTTAGACTCTGGTCTATTATAATATTACCGTCTTTTACGTACTTATTTAATCCCACATGTTGTATTGCTAATAATGTGAAGGCTGTATCTGCCCTAAAAACAATTGTCTAACAATGAATCAAAGATTTTAATAGCTTTAAAATTGCACGATTTTTTGAAGAATTTACGGTGGCTTAGAATACATTAAATTTAAATGCTATGTTTTGTTTTGAAAATAACTAAAATGTTTTATCACGGGTTTTACCATTGTATTGACTCGAATGTTTCACCGATTTTGCTTAGTTATACGTTTGAAATTCGCCATAGAAATAACTTGTTTAAGAGAACGTACATCAGACTTAAATTCAAATTTTTTTTTTTTTTTATTTCATAGACCGTGTGAATTTATTATACAATATACGCTATAAACAAATTTCGAATAGTGTCTATGCAGCTTACTTTGTTGCGTGCTAAAATAATTATTTACAAATGCCAGGCATTTGGTAACTCAGCCATTGAACTTCAAGTTTCCGAATAGTTTTGAACAACATAAATAAAAATTAAACATTTCAGCGCATGTGTCCAGTTTATAGGTCGTCCAGAATTACATAAACTACAATTAGGAGAGTTTAATCCAAAACAAATTAGCCCAAAAGCAGTCGCGTCTAGTAAGAAGACGAAACATTGCAAAATCAGAGGCACGAGGGAAACTAGAGTTATTGCAAGCTAGGCCTTCCCAGGTCCATATTTAACCAGTTGTAGCTTGTATCTTTTATTACATTCGAGCAAATACGCTTTGCAGAATGAAAACTCAACAACGACTTTGAGTTTTGGAGAATGGTAGTGCTAAAATAATACATACACACAATTAATATTATGGTAGCGCAAAATATCCGCAAGAACAGTACGACTTCAATATTGATATTCCAAAATGACTAGTGCTAGATCTGAAAATGGTTAATGGTCTTATCTAAAAGGTGATAATCTACAAAATCTCGAGGTCGGATTTTGTAGACAATTACACTAGTTTTTGTATTTGCGTACGCGAGAAAGTAAAACAACAACAACAAAAAAAAAAGGGATAAAGAATGTTACCATTAAACGTACAGTAGTGAAGTCATAGCTGCACCCCCAGAGAGAGTATTACGTTCCATGAAGAGAGCACATGCTCGTCATACGATCCGTCTTGTGGCTGCGTGTTTTGGGTTCTCCTGGACTGCACGCGGCAGAGGCTTTTAAGAGAAGAAAATCTCACATGAAACAAGTCTTTATGTGCATCTTGCATTACGTCGCAAGAGTTCTGTTACTTAAGGATCTCACCTTCTTATCAAGTATCATATTCTTATGTATGTCATCTGAATTCATACGAAGTTTACAGTATTGTTATAATTGGAGGCACACATTGTAATGAGTGTCGAAGTTTTTGTTGGTTTTCGAGGATCTACATTGGTTTTACATCCTTTCGTGTATTTTTATGTTAATAACAAAACACATTCAATTTTGAGCATGAGTCGCTGTAGTTCAATCGTTAAGGCAAAATTCTCGTGACTGGAAGGTAGAGGGATCAAGGCTCAAGCTAGCCAAAGATCCGACGTGTTAATCCGACACGTTGATTGCCAGACGTATTTCCGATGGTTTGCCCAAGGCGCCGACGAACTATTCATTATGCGATGCATGTTGTGCTGAAATATTTTCAGCAGATAAAATGAGGTATAAAATCATGCATGAAGCAGTTTTCGTGGTGGGGTCAACCGGTGACCCCCCACGGCGCTGTAGCCAAGTAGAGTGCCGATCACCGGTGACCCCCATGGTAATCAACGTGTTAATTGCTGCCGAGGCACGCAAAATAGGTTCAGTGTCGTAGTGTTCTCAAAGTTCTTAAACGATACCTCTGAAGATGACAGACCAAGCCTGGAGGTCATCTGCTTGGTTCCTGCTTCTAAATTATGAAGATCCATTCTTGAGATTAAGCCAGTCTTCAGCCTTCTAGTTCCCTCGATTAAAGTGAGACTGTATATTGCCTTAGTCATGGGCCAATCACATATTGCGACGAGGTCTACCGGAGAGGAATGTGTAACAACAACTTTGAACGTAAGACTGTAGTATAAGTACTTTGGTCTGTCATCTTACCGCGTAGTTTTGCTTTAATTGATAATCACTCACTGCATTCTAACGGTAACGTCTACGTTCCATGATGAAAACCCATGCGCGTCATCTGAGCTCTCTGCGACGTCGTGTTCAAGGTTTTCTTGGATATGTTCGTTTCAGTGGGTTGCAAGGGATGAAAGCATTATCTGAGAACGTTACGTTCCCATGCCTAATTTTGAAGCATTAGTCAATTATTTTATGCGGGGTTTTGTTTTAATGTTTGACATTTTGAACACAGTAATTAAAAAGGGTGGTGATAAAATTTAGATGAAATATTATGTATATCTATTCATGTATATAAACACTCTTACGAGTTAGAGCTGATCAAGTTAGATAGCTGAAATTTAGCATGTAGATTTTACACTAAAATTATTGACTTAAAATGAATTTTGGAATCAATTTTTTATAGGTACCGATACACAAACTTCTTGATTGCATGAATTTTTGGCAATTTAGCTTTGACCATGCATTAAGAGACTATTTACACATTTTCTTAAATTCAGGTGCTTTTAAAAGCCTTTAATTTTCATTTTGTGTATTTAATTTTCAAATAAGTTTTTGGCAACAGCATAGTATGAAATACATCTGTAAAAGGGAGAGCCGAGTAAGTAGCTCCGCCTAAAAATTATACTATTTGACCCATCGCATAATGAAGGTTGTTCAACGAGATATTTTGATTCTGCCTTCAAGACATCTACTGCATATGGCATTTTTAGGTAATTTTATGATAAAACTGAAATCGGTGATCTAGCTGTTTCATGTGACTAGGTGACCCAGTCTGTCAATTGGAGCTCTTACGAAGATTCAAAAAGTGACTTAGAAAAAGTTTGCAATGCAGGCATTGGTAATTTAAAGCTGCAAATGGACAAGTACTGTTAGTTGTGGATTGCGTATTTTAAATAATGCTTTTGTTAAATGCACATTATCTGCTAATTGAAATCTCAGTATTAGTTGAACTGAGTTGGATATTTAAAGATTCTCTTGCAAAGGTAGAATCTGTTATGAGAAATTAAAAAATAAAGAAACCCTTTGCAGAGTTTTGTAGTTATCTTTTGGTGGGACCACGTTTCATTTAGTTAATTATTTTAAAACTTTAGGAGAGGATATGCTTTTTTCGGGGAACTAAAGCTATATCTGGCAGTAAATCACACAATTTGTTCAATGATGAGAGCATGCGCGTCATCTGATCCCTTTTGCAACGTTGTGTCTGGGGTTCTCCTTGGCATGAACGTGGCAGAGGGTTTTAAGGAATGAATGCATCATCTGAGAACAAATTTCCCTATCTTCCCCTGCCTTGCTGTCACATATCTTTGGGGGAGTTTGACGACAATCCATGTAGAAATATCTGATAGTATCTTGAAACCTTAAGTTCGTCCACGAGTAGTGATTTTTGAAAGGAAATCATTTTCTTGCAATCAAATACTGGATTGTGTTTCTTACCCGCCCAGCAGACGATATATCTTATACGTTGCAAATAGGTATTATTGATATAACGTATTTGCAAAACATGACACATTCTTGCTTTATGGGTAATGAAGAAGCAACATACTTTTGCATCGTTCCGTGTAGGCATGCACGATATTGGGGCTTAATCTATGCATATACAAACAATTGCTACTTGTAGGTAAAGAAGGGAGATCTTAGGGGTGGGACTTAAGCCCTTCCGTTTATAATCTTATTATAGTATTTTCCATGTAGAAAAATTTTCCACTGATATTTGGGCAGAAAACTACTTCAAATCCTCAGCCCCTAGGGGCCAAGGCTTACGATGCCGATCTCCGTTTGCGTGACCAAAGGCCCTGGGGTACAAAGTTCCGGTTAGGTGGTCAATCTTACGCGGAACCCCCAGTGTTTAGTTCCCAAGCATGCTTGGTCCTCAATTTCTCTACCCACTGAAGGGATGAAAGGCTGAGCTTTGTGTCGTATAATGGTTAATATTTTTAGTTTCCATGAAGTTCTGGTCCCGATTAAAGTTTGAACGAGTATTAGTGGTTCCCGCATACTAATTGGTTGCCTAGATAAATATTCGAACTGTAAAGTGTCCGATATATGACATGGAAATGCTAACAAAAAGATAATTGTTTTAGGGGCATCTGCCTTGACGGTTACTGAGTTACAGTTTTGTTTTAATTCGACTAACCATTCAACACGTGTTGCTACATTGCTTGTTCATTCTGTCGTTGCTTAGTTTCAGTTCTATAAATAACGTAACAAATCGCATGATTTTGGTCAGTCATCTTTTTTTTTTTTTTTTTTTTTTTTTATTTACTTTCTTAATACATTGTAATGGTAATACTCATCTTCTCCCTTTAATGAAAATGCATGCGCTTCCTCTGGAACATCCAATCAATGTTTACCTGGATATTTTCTATGCAGTGGGTCGCAAGGAATAGAAGCACTAACGCAGGAAGATTGTTAGTAGGTTTACTTTCTATTAAATTTTATAATATTGGTCAGTCATCTTGTCCAGACATTTTACTGTATTTCGATTAATCATCACTCACAATTCTAATGGTAAGACTCGCCCACGTTCCATGATGAAAGCCCATGCGCGTCATCTGATCCCTTTGCAACGTCTTGTTCAAGGTTTTCTTGGATATGTTCGTTGCAGTGGGTTGCAAGGAATGAAAGCATTATCTGAGAACGATTGTTAGCAGGTTTCCCTAGTTGGTACTAAATTTTACTGATATTGGTCAGTTATAGTAGTTCGTGACGTTGCCTTAAATTGATCAATCTGACTGGTAACATTCTAATAGCCTACGTTCCATGATGAAAGCCCATGCGCGTCATCTGATCCCTCTGCAACGTCTTGTTCAAGGTTTTCTTGGATATGTTCGTTGCAGTGGGTTGCAAGGAATGAAAGCATTATCTGAGAACGATTGCTAGTAGGTTTCCCTTATTGGTTCCAAATTTTAATCATATTGGTCTGTCACCTTACCACGAAATTTTGCTTTAAATGAATCAATCACTGGGCATATTCCAATGGCCTACGTTCCATGATGAAAGCCCATGCGCGTCATCTGATCCCTTTGCGACGTCTTGTTCAAGGTTTTCTTGGACATGTTCTTCGCAGTGGGTTGCAAGGAATGAAAGCATTATCTGAGAACGATTGTTAGTAGATTCCTCTTATTGGTTCTAAATTTTAATGACATTGGTCAGTCTTTTTTCCAAGGTTTTGGTTTTAACGGATCAATCACTGAGCATATTCCAATGGTAAGACTGGCCTATGTTCCATGATGAAAGCCCATGCGCGTCATCTGATCCCTCTGCGACGTCTTGTTCAAGGTTTTCTTGGACATGTTCTTCGCAGTGGGTTGCAAGGAATGAAAGCATTATCTGAGAACGATTGTTAGTAGGTATCCCTTGTTGGTTCTAAATTTAAATGATATTGGTCAGTTACCTTGCCGGTAAGTTTTGCTTTAAATGGATCAATCACTTAACACATTCTAATAGCCTACGTTCCATGATGAAAGCCCATGCGCGTCATCTGATCCCTCTGCAACGTCTTGTTCAAGGTTTTCTTGGATATGTTCGTTGCAGTGGGTTGCAAGGAATGAAAGCATTATCTGAGAACGATTGCTAATAGGTTTCCCTTATTGGTTCCAAATTTTAATCATATTGGTCTGTCACCTTACCACGAAATTTTGCTTTAAATGGATCAATCACTTAACACATTCTAATAGCCTACGTTCCATGATGAAAGCCCATGCGCGTCATCTGATCCCTCTGCGACGTCTTGTTCAAGGTTTTCTTGGATGTGTTCTTCGCAGTGGGTTGCAAGGAATGAAAGCATTATCTGAGAACGATTGTTAGCAGGTTTCCCTTATTGGTTCCTAATTTTAATGATATTGGTCAGTCATTTTAATACAAAATTTTGTTTTAAATTCTGGATCAATCACTCAACACATTCTAATAGGCTTGCCTATGTTCCATGATGAAAGCCCATGCGCGTCATCTGATCTCCCTTCGATGTCGTGTTCAAGGTTTTCTTGGATTTTTCCGTCGCAGTGGATTGCAAGTGATGAAAGCATTATCTGATAACATTTTATTGTTATTTCCGCAGTTGTCTAATTTTAGAGTACTTTTGTATTTCCGTTTTCTGCAGTTAATGTTTTCTTCCTATTATTATATGTGAACACAGGAAATGGTTTATTAATTTCTTTTAGTTATTTTCACGCGATAAAATGTGTCGTATAATATTTGAGTAGTATTCTAAATTTAGTCGATATTGTTTTTCCTTTGAAACGTCTTCCGTCCTTTCAAAGTAATTTGTGTTACGTCAAAGGTTCCTTGTTTTTCTAAAATTTTAACAAATCATCATTACCTTCATATTACTATCTGAACCAGATAGTTTGTTTTTGACGATGAATGACGTTTGCATATTTTAAATACAGAAGTTTGTTACTAAACGTTTTATTTCGGTGTATAACGAATGATGTTGCATTTTATCCCCTATTGGCATTATCTTTGACTGTAAAAGTGCTTCGTAAACGTAATGACTATTAGATCCTTATGTTCTTGAATTCGTACACGAGTGAATGATTGTTTATATACTAGAAATATCTTTCTCTAAATATCATTTCGTCTCAGTAAAAGACTACACTTTCGAATATTTCATTTTTTTTAGTGTGAATTTATAAGAACATTAAATTATTTATATTGTTACTTAAGTAGTTTAAAACAGGATTCTATAAAGTCATTCCTGATATCTGTGGTCAGTATTTTTCAGTTAAGTATAGTTGCTTCTTTAAAGGCCACTCCACACTATGGTCCACTGCAAGCCATTACCACCGTCTGGAGGGGGTATGGCTTATCGTGGTCGATGGCGGCAGACGATAAAATAGCCTTTTCGGACGATGGCTTCTGAGGCGGTTTTTCTCCAAAGATCAAAGACAGCTAGATGCACAACTAAAGTGCGCATTACACTCTTTGGACGAATCCATGAGCTCGGGTCATTTAGTGGCCCAGCGTGTAGATGCAACCCGTGAACCATCATTCAAGGTAACCACCAGGAAGTGATGAACAATTGGCTATAGTATGGAGGCTACATAAGGAATTCAGTCCAAGTAGAATGGTTATATCATTCTTACAGGGTGATTGGTCTGTTATACCTTTTAGATGTTAGTAAAGTGCCCCTTTACTTGGATGCTGACCACAATAATTATGTTTTTTTAAGCTTTGTGATACAGACCACAAAGTAATATTTTTTAACTGATGACTAGTATTGCATTACTAATAACCAGAAGCATTCCAACCAGAATCCGCACTGTGGTCTGGAAAAGAGAATAAAATGTACATGTTTATTACCTTCCATTCCACGCTAAAGATGACTTGTCGATGACATATTTCGCTACAAATGCAACATCAGAATTAACAATGGTGAAATGATTTTTTAACATCGCATATCTGCATTTAATTATCCCCAAATTAAGACAAACTTAATGCTACAACAAAATTTAATTGCATTCTCCGAGCTGGCCGTGATATCCGATGAAGTGAAGTTTTTGTAAACAATGGAAGTTACGTTCAGTGGAAGAGCTCACGAGCATGGAAATGCTCATTCCCTGTGAAATTTCTCCCTTTCCTTTTGAAAATTCACGGTCGAAATATGTGCTCAAAGTCTGTAACTCGTGACGGTGTTTGCACTATCGAAAAATCCAAACTTAATATTCCCTGGTCAGGTCTGTCAGTGTAAGTGAGTTGGGAAGAGGGGGTATCCATTAGTGGCTGAACATCCGTAAAAATTCTGTCGAGCCGTGCCCAATAATCGCCTGCTCCACTGCGTCTGCGGAACGACTTGACCTCGAGGCATGACAGTAGAGGTGTGACGAGACGATGAAAGTCCTACATGGCCTGCGGACCTTTTTTGATGTGCGACTCTTCGTTGTTTACTTTGCCATGTCCGCGTGTTTTATTGGGTCAATAGTCTCAAGGAACTGCGGTAAGGCACAGGACGTTTGGCACGCGGGGCATGTGCTCTGTTTGTTGATTGCATTTAAAAAATATGTATGCCTCGCATTCACGACTTTCAGCTTCCAGGGCTTGCCGTATCGTTATTATCGTTTCTATTTATTCCATGCTTATTATAAACACTTTGCCGCAAGACAGGTCAGATGGTGTATATGTATGCTGAGCATTGTTCGAATTGGGAGAAATTTTGCATTTCCAGTGGCTCTGAGAAAAGATATGGTTTTTTAAGTTCTTCGGAAAATCTATACCGAGGTTTTTTTTTCTGCTAATGCTTATTTAACCTCTTGCCTTATGAATCGAGCGACGATTGTGTGTGCAACTTTCGATGAAAGCTTTTCTTATGCTTCTTGACCAGAAGCAGTTTCATCACTAACTAAATTTTGCACATGTTTTTTTACAGGACAAACTACAATGCTATCTTCTGATGTATCCAAATCGGTATCTGTTTCAGTTTCTAAGGTGCAATCAGGACCCTTCCAGCACCGTTATTAGTATCAATTTTCCCTTTTGCCATTAGGTTAAATGTTTAGATTTTTTAAAGAATTTTTTTAAGCACCAAAAGTTAATTATTTATTGCATATAATATAATACTCTATTGCAATTATGCCTAAGAATAAACAACCAACTCTTCTATTGCAATTGTAACAAAAAATAACGCAAAAACAAAAGCTTTATCGCCTAAACACAATAACATGTCTGATACGAGCTTTTCACTTTTGGTCAGACAGAATCATCACGTGTGTGATACGTGGTTCTCATTTTAGGCACAGTAGTGCGATCACGTTTCCCATACGTTGTTTTAAAGCAAAGGGTTAAAGCGAGACTTAAATGTTTCTCATTGGTTTCCAAATACTGATCAGTTCTTTAATTACAACGCCAAAATTAGTTGTGAATACTTTTTGCCGAAATTACTCTGCTCCTCCATGTACTCAAGCCTTAGATTGTCGGTTTTCTAATGGTTAACCGCAGTCGAGTTGGTGAATTTAAAGGACCCCTTTCCGATTTGCGATAAAGCTTAAATCAGTGTTGTGGTTAGCTCGTGTATTGCCACGCCTCAGTGCAGTTTGAAACCAAAGTAAAGTTTAGATGCTTTCTTTCTTCAGGGCGATGTTTTAGCCTTTGGGCAAAATCAGAATCCAAAGCATAGAAGCAGCTACAGCCATTTGGCAAAAGCCCAAGTCTGTCCGTAGCGTATAATGTTTTCTACTCGTATCTTATTCATTTGGACTTGAAACACTCTTCCTTCATACCTGCATATGAGAGGTAGAGTTTCAGGTTGTCCTACAGATTTCACCACAATACAAATACAGCCGGTTGAAGGCAGGCTTAAATGATCATTGCTCGGATGTTTATATCCCCATTAAGGAGCATCTTCAAGTTTTAGAGAACCAGGTCTCATTAAGGCTTTATTACTCAACATGTAGGTATTAGTTTGATTCCTTTTATGGTAAAGAATGTGCATATTTCTTGTGATACAACGAAAAATTTTCAACCGATTTATTTTAGTCCGGAAGGCCCTTGAATTGGTTGAAAATTGTTAGCTATTACACGAGGAATCCTTATTCTTCAACAGGGAAAAGAATCCTAAACTAAATTTGCAGCTCTTTTTCAACCAATTTTTTTTTTTTTTTTTTTTTTTTTTTTTTTTTTTTTTTTTAAATTAGGCAAAACTGTCGACAGCTGCTTGATGTTGGCAGTTTTGCCAAGTTAAAGCTCTGGTTATTCTCTCAAGATACATAGGATATTGCTTGTTTTCTTTGTTCTCAGAAAGTTAAGTTGAACGTCTACCACGAGTGTTCATTTACTTCATTTTATTATTATTTATTTAAAACCTTAGTTCTGTTAAAAAAAAAAAAAATTATTACTGTTAATTTTACAATTACCTCTATGAATTTTATTAAAGATTGCAAAATATTCTATTATTCTTCTAATTTCAATATTTAAAAAAAAATATTCGACGTTTGGACAATGTGAGTAGCATTATCAGCTTGCTGTTTCCCAAATTGTTTTACGGGGTATTATTAGTGTAGTCAAAGAATGAATTCGAGAAACATTGCAAAATATTACATTATTCTTCTAATTTCAATATTTAAAAAAATATTCGACGTTTGGACTATGTGAGTAGCATTATCAGCTTGCTGTTTCCCAAATTGTTTTACGGGGTATTATTAGTGTAGTCAAAGAATGAATTCGAGAAACATTGCAAAATATTCCATTATTCTTCTAATTTCAATATTTAAAAAAATATTCGACGTTTGGACTATGTGAGTAGCATTATCAGCTTACTGTTTCCCAAATTGTTTTACGGGATATTATGAGTGTAGTAAAACAATGAATTCGAGAAACATTGCAAAATATTCCATTCCATTAGTCTTCCAATTTCAATATTTAAAAAAATATTCGACGTTTGGACAATGTGAGTAGCATTATCAGCTTGCTGTTTCCCAAATTGTTTTACGAGGTATTATTAGTGTAGTAAATGAATGAATTCGAGAAACATTGCAAAATATTCCATTATTCTTCTTAATTTCAATATTTAAAAAAATATTCGACGTTTGGACTATGTGAGTAGCATTATCAGCTTACTGTTTCCCAAATTGTTTTACGAGGTATTATTAGTGTAGTAAAACAATGAATTAGAGATATATTTTAAAGCGCAGTTTCTCTTATCAGGAAAACAATGTTCTGCGCGGTATATATATGTATATCTGAAAATCTTGCGTAGTATTTAGAATTTTCCCCTTCAAAGTGTCACGGACTGCGTAACAAACCAATGTCCAAAACTCATCTTATCAGTCAATCTGTTCATGAAATCGGCGTAATAATGCCTCCCAAATAGATCCAATTCTCCAAAACGGAACCATGAGAAACCACGTGTGGATTGTTTACAAACGCTGTCATCACTCGAGCGTAAAATTTGCCTATGCATCAATTGATAACTGTTTGGAAATGTTTATTTCTAAAGAATCCAAGCTGTGAAAGGCCTCTCTCTTGCCCTCTTCCTTGAACATACTGCGAAGGAGAAACTCGTGTTTCTCTGTTGGAAACTGCATGCTACGATGACTGCACTTCTTATTTTCTCTTTATGTTCGTTTGGAATTGGTGCTTTCGCTCGTTCTCCAAGGGTTGAAGTGATTAAGTAGGGGAATAATTAGCAAATTAATCTTAGGGCGTACACATCATGTTTGAGAGGTTGTTCTTAGTTTAAAATTAACGGAGAAGGATGTGTTTGTATTTTCATTTTAGTAATGTTAGGTGATATCTTCTTTGGGTTTTGTATTTTTATTTATATAACGGCTATGAGTGTCTTACTTTTTTTTTCCTTTCTTAGTTCACTGATTTTGGAATGAAATTACATTGAAACCCGCTTAAGAAATTTTCCAACGGCGTAACTCATTAAAAACTTCTTAGGCGGGAAAACTTCTTAAACGGGAAATCAGGCAATAAGCATTATTTATGCGTATATTTGTGTGTCTGCATATATATATATATATATATATATATATATATATATATATATATATAGACACATACATACGTACATACGTACATATATATACATATATACATACATATACACATACACGCGCGCACACACACACACACATATATATATATATATATATATATATATATATATATATATATATATAGTGAAACCTCTCTGAGCGGCCACCCCACCGTTCCGAGAATATTTGGCCGCTCTGAAGGGTTTTATTTACTATTATAAGATAATTGCTATAATGCGTAATATAAACAAGTCTGATATATATTCCTTATTTAAAATGAAATTTAAAGCTTATCTAAAGAGAAAATAGTACTTAATTTCATGCTTTCTTACATTTTTTTAAGAAGGCTACAATTTGTGTCTGTTTAAATTTTTACTTTTCTCCTTAACAGCTATTTTTATAGTTTATTTTTTACTTTAATATGCAGCTCTCTAACGGATTCGTTTGCAACCGCTTCGGAATTTTCGATAATTTCATCGATTTTTCGACCTAGGATACCTGCAACGCCGATTGTCCAGTTCCCCCCTCAGTTTCTCTGGGTGGTGCAATAAGGATTCCCTATCTAAAGGGTGTGGGGAGAATACAAAAGACAACAGATTTAATCTTTCTAAGAAAGGGGGCGGGACAACGGAAATGGACTTCGGAAGTTATTCCTGGGTGTTATATTCGATCATAAACCTGACCTTGAAGTTTTTTCGCTCAACATTAAAGCATGGAGTGAGTAGAATTTTCCGAAAAATGAAATGGACGATCCCACAAGGTGGCCGTTTAGAAGGGGTCGGGTGGCCGCTGATAGAGGTTATTTTACTAATCGAAAAATCCGTGCCATGAAAAATCGGCCGTTTAGAGAGGTGGCCGCTCGGAGAAGTTTCACTGTGTGTGTGTGTGTGTGTGTGTATATATATATATATATATATATATATATGTGTGTGTGTATGTATGTATATATATGTGTGAAGGGTGATATTTCAACAATTTGCTGTGAGCGCATTTTTCTTTCAAAAGTGCCTGTAAATGTTTTTTTTTTTTTTTTTTTTTTTTTTTCCCTCTGTAATATTTAAATGTACTTTAAGCTGTAGGTTCTCGCCGTTATTAGCGTACGAGTAGAGAAAAAAATTTAAAGAAGTAGTGCTCCAAACCAGGCCAAACTCGTCTACTAAGCGGAAAAAGATGCACTGGCATAAAATCGTTTTCCAGTTTGAAATAAAACCGTCATTATATATAACTAAACCGGGATGGAAAGTGATTTAGCACTGTAATTGAATTTTAGTAAACATTTTCCTTCGTTGTATAACAGGGGTGGGCAACGTGTGGCTCGCGAGCCACATGCGGTTCTTTGAAGGATTATTTGTGGCTATCGATAAATGTATCCAAGTTCCGTTTTCATTTTTGTGTTATTATATTTTAAAAAATTATTCCAACTGATGGAACTCCGGCAATGCTGGGTTAAAAAATCAGTCTTATTGGAATTTTAAAAGATGACTCTCAAATTCC